>JASDQU010103914.1:0-29510 GCA_032191745.1 Picea mariana
GGCCCGCCTTACTTCTCAGGTCACTTCAAGGCATTTTCCCGCACATTAAGTTAACTACTTTGGGGGTTGTCCTAATTAAACTATCAACCACTGACTAGCACAGCGTGTATGAACTTACTCTCAGCAGATCGAGACGAGCTCGCAATTGGAAGGGTTAGGAACCGCACTGAGAGCTGAGGGGAATTTGTTTATTTTATGACAGAAAAATAAATGTGAGACTAATTACTAAATCCACACTGACCAGGCCCCTTTCGAGGTCGTTGAGGGGATGGTTTATTTTGTGACAAGAAAGTAAATGTGAGACTAATTACTAGATCCACACTGACCAGGCCCCTTTTGAGGTCGCTGAGGGGATGGTTTATTTGCCAAAATTGAAATTGCGGAAATGAAACTAATCTAGCAATTAGTGTTCTACTTGCAAAGGGAAAATTTAATCTAAACTAAAAAATTTTTGCAAAAAATGACACCACCACCGAAAACACCGCTCCCCCCAGGGGGAATGAAGAGCGGGAACTTGTAGCCTCAATGATTTTATTATGATCTTTGCTCAATGCTTATGGAAGTTACTTGTGACCATTCATTAGGGGGGTCACAAGCTTTTACAATGCTTTACAAAGAGTTATGAAGTAAAATTGGTGCTCTCGGGGGTCTCGGATGCTCCTAATCCGTCCAAAACGGACAGAGTTTCCTCCTATCTGTTCAACCTGTATAAAACAACGAACAAAGGATGATAAAAGATGCCCAAAAACACTTTGGAAGTGTCTTGGGTTATTAACAAAAATCTACAAAATTTGATTAAGTAAAACTCATGTAAAACTAACAAAATTTCAAATTTAAACTAAGTAAAGGAAGCCCTTTTCTTACTATTCTTTTCGCTGTCCTAAAACAGAAATGTAAAGACAGTAAGCTTTGCTTGAATAAGAAAATTGAGCTCTTAGAAGAAACCTATTTTTAGCCTTTAAAATATTGCCGAAAAGATTAAGACTAAAGAAGACAAGAAGCAAGCTAGATCTAGTTAAGACTTTCTTTATAAATTGAGATCTAACTACTTGCTTTGAAATACATAAAGCAAAAGGAGATATTCAATTTTAGAAACATCAAATCTTTTACTTTATGAGTGTTTAGAACAAGTAACCAAAGGAAATGAACTTGTTGAGATAGAGGGGAAAGATATGCTTGAAAATTTTTGAACCCTTGGGCAATGGAGTCTCCTGTTCTGATGGAGAGTGGAGGGACTATGTTTCTTCACCAAATTTCGAAGAAAGAGGGCAGCAAGCAAGCTTAGCCTATCCTTTGAATGAGATATCCTGCACAACTTCAAACTTCTTGCAAAGTGGTTAACCGCATTGGTGTCATATAGTTTATAAGAATTTGAGAGCATGAAATTTAAACAAAAATGAGCATGCACATCAAACTACCTATATATATAGGACAAATAGAAGATAAGAAACAAACAAACTTCCTACTTCTATCCTATTGAGAGATAGCTCTCCTTACAAGGCCAAGATTCACCAAAAGAAATTGCAAGAAACAATTAATAACACATATACCTCATGTACACCATACACATAGATGATCCACACATATAAGCTCTACACCATCAAGTAGCCTCCAAAACCTTTTTATTCAAATATGAATGATAAACTGATTACAATAGCAAGCATCTCACCCAAGCTCCAACTAGCTAAGAATGGGAGATCTCACTCTTATTTATAATTATTTGGGTGGAGTTCCCAATGAGGGGGGCTCATGGCATCTCCAAGGAGGGCTGCCAAGTGTGGGATGAAGGCTGCCACCTCTCCCACACTCAACAAATGTCAAACCAATGCTCAAGGGGAAAGGAGGGTGCGCCACCTCTTAAGAGTGTGGGCTGCCACCTCAAGGGTGCGCCACCTCTCCAAGAGGGGCACACCTCACAATAGACATGTGTTTCAATTAGAACGCCATCTCATCAATCAACCTTCAATCACCTTGAGTTTGTCCTCTTTGACTCCTTGCTTGACTTTTGCCTTTATTTTGTCTTCAATATTGTCCCCACATATCTTTTTTATTTTTGCCTTGGCTGATTTTTATTGAATTAAAATGACCTTTTTGGGTTTTTGAGAGTAAAATCAATTTTGAGTGATGAAAATCACTAATTTTACTCAAATAAGTGGGTACTTAGGTAACATGGGTGCTCTAGGTCCAAAAACGAGCATCCCCATGGCCTATTTGGTGCCCAAATACCACTTTTTTAATGTATCTTTATTTTTTAATTAAAAATTGCCGAATTCTGGCAATTTTTTAATTAACTGAAAAAATTAAAAAATCCTAGGGGGGACTTAATACATTTCCATAAGACTCTAGGAGGATGTTTAGCATGGTAATATACATCATGCACTAGGCTTAGATCCATGCTCAAGCCTGACCATGAGCATATACTCCAGCTCTGGAGGGATTGAGTGAAAAAACTCATAAATTATAAATCGCCTGAAAACGACAAAATATAATTAGTAAGTGAAAAAACACTCAAGAGTATAACTCACACTTAGGACTTAAGGTGGCTAAGACCTTTTACAAGTTCATCATGCAAACACCTCTTATTACAATTTTTTATGGAAAATGTAGAGTAACATGGTGGTCTTTATGACCGGCTGAACTTCTGAACTCTGAATTTTGAACAAGTGATGTTCAAACTTTGGCGGCTCGCTGGAAGTCCATCTCAGTGCAACTTTGATGGATAACACTTACAATGGCTTCTTCAAAGCAAGTTGGTTCTGATTCAATCATACTGCTCATGAGGGTAGCATACCTGAATACCTCTGAGGGGGTACACTTGTTCTAACTGGAGATTTTGGAGACTCTACTTGTTCATTTGCTTCCTTCAGCAGTTGTTCGACCCATTTTGGTTTCCTTTTCTTGGAAGTAGTTGGTTGCTCTTCCTCTTTGTATTCCATTGTGGGAAGATCTACCCTTGTTGATGAGATCTTCTCCTTTTGACTGGGGATTTAGTTTCAGAGGTGTCCTTGTCTTGATATGAGTTTCGGAGGGCTCTCTCTTCTTTGAACTTTGCGTCTTTGCATAGGACTATTTTCCTGATGGTGGGGATGTATATTCTGTAGGCTTTGGAGGTCTCACTGTACCCAACCAAAATCCCCTTCTTAGCTGAAGGATCGAGCTTAGTCCTTTTCTCAACAGGGATATGGCAGTAGGCGACACACCCAAAGATCCTGAGGTGACTAATATCTGGCTTCTTTCTGGTAAAAGCCTCCTCCGGAGTCACGTTTCCCAGTACTTTGTGAGGACTTCTGTTTTGAAGATAAGACTACAGTCTTGCAAGCCTCTGCCTAAAGAAACTTAGGAAGATTCTGATCATGCAACATTGCTTTTGTCGCACCTACAATAGCTTCGTTCTTCCTCTCTGAGACCCCATTCTGTTGAGGGGTATAAGGGATTGTCAGTTCTCTTTTGATTCCAGCCTCGACACAAAACTTCTTGAAGGCATAGGAGGTGTATTCTCCTCCATTATCAGACTTGAGGGCTTTTATCCTCTTTCTTTGTCTGAGTTTCAACAAGGGCCTTGAATTCAAGAAACCTCTTGAGAACTTCTTCTGAGGTTTTTCTCGTCAAGAAGTAAATCCAGGTTTTCCTGGAGAAGTCATCTATGAAAGTGATGTAGTATTTGAACTTCCCTCCTATGGATAATGAGGACATGGGACCACATATATCAGTATGAATTAGGTCCAAAATGCTCTTGGACCTTGATTCAATCTTGGGAAAGGGTGCTCATACATACTTGCCTAGAACAAACCCTTTACATATTTCATGGTGTTCTGAAGTGAATGAGGGCATCCCTGTCACAATCTTACCCAAGATTTTGAGGGCACCACATTCGAGATGAGCTATGTTCCTGTGCCATAACTCACAGTCTCTGGTACTGTTGCTGCTTGCTAGAGTGTAGTGGGAGTCAAACTGTAATTTATACAACTTGTCCTTTCTTACTCCAATGACTTGTTCATATCCCTTGCTCAACCCCATGGGCTTGATGTAGGCCCTTCGATCCTTGAAGGAGACCTCATAACCCTTGTCTTCTAGAGCTGATACTGAGATTAGATTCTTCTTCAGTCCAGGAACATAGAGAATGCCTGATAGGTAGAGAGGCTTGCTAGGCTCCCTCTCAAACCTTATAGTTCCAACTCCCTTTGGATGATGGGCATAGTCATCACCAAGTAGGATTTCAAACCCAAATTCCTTTTCACTCAAGTTGCTGAAGTAGTGCTTGTGGCCAGTCATGTGACTCGACGCTCCACTATCTATATACCGGACCTCACTGGTTTGGGTAGAAGACATACATGTTGTACGCAGTTCCTCTGCCATTTCAATAAAGGAGGGTTGTCCCAATCAACTTGGCTCTGAAACCATGTAAAACAATGAAAATACTAACAGGCAGGATATAGTATATACACATTCTTTGTGAAACATAATAATTGCTCAAGATAGAACAGAGACAGAAATGGAGGAGATAATATATTATTTATCTCAACAGAAAACAATACAAAAGCATGCAAGTTGACTTCTTACGGCCTTTTCTTTGTTAATGAAACTGTAATGTCCCTTTCCAAATAGGAGCTCCAGAAAGGAGGCTTAGTGGTCTAAACAGGCCTGTTAGACTATAGCCAGGGCCAGAAAGGGGTAAACATGGTTACTAGAGGTCATCCCAGTCAAAGGTGTTATAATCGGAAAGTGACATTGAGCTAAAAGTGGCTAAAAGTGCTTTTAAGCCAACTTGAGCTAAAAATAGAACATATGAGCTAAAATTAGAAGTCAACAACGAATTAGGGTTTCGGGCAGCTATAAGAGAAGGTACAACGACCTAATTCATCATTATGTAGATTTTGAGTTGTCATTGAGGAGAAAGGCGCATATCAGGAGACGTAGCTCAGTGGATTCCAGGAGGAATACACCAGTGGATGATAGTGGTGTTGAGAGACACACCCTAGTCACTGGGGAGATCACATAGGTCTTCCATCAGTCTTCAACAACAGTTCTACAAGGTTCAACGACAGGGGTGCACTTGTTCAGGGAGAGGGCGCAACTTCTGAGGAGGTTTAGTGGATCGACTTGTCCCATTCAGGGAGAGTTTAGAGATTCCCCTCCAACCCATTTGAGAGGCAGGCCATACGCATCTTTTGCCTAGTTTCTCGTCAGATTCCAATGGGGGAATCATCAGGGATGCATTTTTCGGACATTGGGAGTGCGACACTTGGGGAGGACACATTTAGGCTTCTTGAGCGATCATCAGATCAGATCCAAGGAAATCCTTCCGACCCATTTCACAGTAGGCCAGGGCGATCGGTTTAAGACACATCTCAGCCGATTCAGATGGTGGAATCACTAGGGCGCAATTTTCCAGTAGCAGAGGGGCGCATTCCCCCAGGGGGATCCATTCGGGTCCAGACACACCAAGAGAGGGGCCAGTCAGTCACTAGGACTGAGAGGGACAACAAGACGCATTGTTTGGGACAGTTTCTAGACTGATCCGAGAGATCTAGCCACCAGGGCAAACTTTCCGGACTTGCAACAGTTACCGCGTGAGCTACCATAGCTTTTGTTGACCGCCTATTCAACTAGGGGGTCAACTCCATGTGCCATGAAGATATGCATCAACAGATGCTAATATGTCGAAGGTAGTTTGGCTCTATTGGACAATTTTTGCCTCCAACACACTTTTTTGTAAACGGAATTTCCACACCACTGCGTGGGTTAATAATGTAATAGGTCTGCATGGGTAATATTTAGGTCGGTTACCTTGGGATTTCTTCATTAGGAGAGTGCCTTTCATTGAGGGTTTTTTATCCTCAGGTTATTAATTGGGCTGTTCAGCCTTATTAATTTCCCTTGAGTTTTTCCCTCTCACTAGCAATAATTCCTCCAAAGTGGTGAAAGACGTTCTAATGGGGTTATCTTCTAGTAGCTATTGTTTAGGAATGATGTAAATGACCATGTATGAAATCTTAGAAAGTTTCGCGGAATTTTGTCGAGTCTAAATAGGTTTTTTAATTAATTAAATTAATTAAATTTTCCTAAGGTTGAAGGTTTAATTATTTAATTGTTTTTGAGCAAATATTGTAAAAACTAGGTCTTTGGGCTTTTGCTAGGGGTATTTGTGCTCAAAAGAAATGGAATGAGACCCCCTACACCTTTGGACCAAGTTTTAGCTCGGTCGAACAACTTTTGCTAGGTGTTTGTCCACCAGGAGTCTAAGTCAGTGAAAACAACAATTTTAATTGCTAAGTCATGACATAGGTAAAATGCCATTTTTGTAATTTATAAGCAAATGGATGAAAGTAATGATGGAAAAGGTGAGAGAGATTTTTCCTAAAAATTTTCAACCCTCACATCACCCCCTCACCTAGCCATTAAGCAAAAACGTCACTTTTCCTATAGTGGTGTGCCTCCCTTCTAGAAAGTCTCCAAAAAGTGAAAAAATAATAAAAAAATTAATGAGAGACTTATTATATCCCTTGGTGTGCCTCCCTAGACCCTCCAACTCATTATTTAACTTGTCAAAGCCTTGCCAACTCACTCCAACTCATTTCCACTTCATCCATCCATGCCAAAACCCTAACTTACCAAAACCCTAAAAGTGACTTTTCTTTGATGTGTGACACTTGTAACTCATCCAAGAGGGGTAGCTTTGCCTTCCCAAGTATAAATAGAACCCCTCCCTCACTCATTTCACACCATATCTTGAGCTATTGTTATGCTACTTGATTTTCCCCTCATTTCTCTCTCTCTTGGTTCATTGTGCTTCCTTTCCATTTTGCTCTTGAGAGTGTTGGAGCAACTTTTTGCTACAACACTCTCCTCTTGAGTAATAGAAAGGCTTTGGAGAATTTTGAAGAAACAAATAGTATTCTTGTTGCTTCTTGCTACTATTGAGGTGATCTTGTTCTATTTCTCTCTCTCATTCTTGTTTCAAGTTTTATGGATCTAGAGTAGAAGTTTCAAGCAAAGTATTTTGTTTGGATAGATCTTGTGGTAGTATTATCATAGATCTAGTGAAGTGTTTAGTTGGGTATTTCAAAGTAGTTTGTTTTACCATCTAGATCTACTCACATTCTATCTATTTTTGTAGCTTCTCTCTCACATTTTGTAGGTTTACCTCTAGGGTTATATTGGGCTAGCCTCAAGGAAGACTCTACTCTTAAAACCCCCTTAAACTCCATTGCTTTTCAGATCTGGTTTCTTTACTCATTTCTTCTATATTTCAACTTGCTAACAATCATAGATAGGTCACAAAAATACATTTTTACTTGGAATTTTTATGTGAAAAATTGCTGCCCTAAAAACAATTTTTTTTCCTCACTTTTCTGGTTGTGTGCAGTATTTCCAACAAACAATAGCTTGCTGATTTTTTCAGGTTCTCATCAAGTCAAGGGGTTTTGCAGCCCACTTTTGGTCACACAACACTCCCAAAGGTCTCTCCTTTGGGTTGGTAAAAAATCTCACTCTTCTCCTTCATTTTTCTAGCATTTCTAAAGTCTTATTCTCGCTTCCAAACCCTCTTTGGCACAACAAAGGTAGGCTTGCCTCCACCTCGTGCCATTGTGAGTGATTTCTCTCTTTGCTCTTCCATTTCAAGTTCTATTTAATAATTGCCTACACCTTGGGTGAGACATCCCCAAAATCGTAAGGCTAGTAATGTGTTGATAATGTGCTTATGTTATGATGGTTAAAACTCTCTAGAGGTAGATCTCATCCACACATTAGATTTTAGCCTAAGCCCTTGGGGCATAATCTACTTGCATGCTTTAAATGATCTCAAGTTTCATCTATTTGCACATGCCCTAATCCAACACTTACATGGTTTAAGTTAATGATGGTAGGTTAAGAAGTAATTCTTTTGTTTTGCAATTAACTTATTCTTAAGGTCATTTGCCATCACTCAAGTTTAAAGTATATTTGGGCATGTTAATAGTGTAGACACACTTTCTAAGTTTCAACAAGTACTTTTTATGCTTAACACTCTCTTTTAATGCATTAACACTCATGATTAAGTGGTGATTAGTTGAAGCTCCTCTTTCTTTCTTTGGCAAGTTGTTCTTGCCCTTGTTCATAGCATTCTTTTCTTTACAAGCTTGCATGTGTTATGGTTTAACAAATGGTGATGGAATGACTCTTCAATTCAACTCTCCTTTACATGCTTTACATGTGTTCATGTGCTTAAATTTCATGCTTTATAACACATCATTGTAAGCTCATAAAAGTTTCGGTTTTGGCATAAAATCACCCTTTTAAGGCAACCTAAAGTCACTAAAACACTCTCAAATACATCAAAATACTTCACCCATTGATATAAATTTAATAGACTTAATAGGACACCTAAAACCACCATCTTCGCCATCTAAAACGGGGTTTGAGGAAGGCAACAGAAGGTGCTAGGCCGGGGACGGTCTCATGGCGTGCGGCGTCCTTTCCGGGAGTACTCAGATCTTTAGGGTTGATCTGTGAAGCTAGGGTAGGCCTCGATGCCTCACTTCTTGAGCATCCAGTAGCCATTTGGTAAATCGGGGAGGAGGTTTTTGGTTAAACACTTAATTAAAGCAACTAAAATTTTCACAAATCTTAAACGACCTTTAACTCACTAAAGCAATGGATCATCTTGGTTCAAATTGATATCTCTTGTGGTTTAATACTTGTAAGTGCAAATCTTTTCAATCTCATATGCAAGTGATGCTTCTTTGCTTTATGGAATAATTAATTAAGTGTCCTTGGGTATTGTAGAACACTTGCATTTTAAAAATTTAAATCTCTCGAAGTGCTCTTGTGGTATATAAGTGTTGTGGTTGCCATTGAAAAGTAGTCCAATAGAGTAAGTGCTATTGGGGCATGCTTGGCTTAATGTGAATAATCTTCATGTTTTAAATATCCTTGAGTACTTACACATTAAAGCACTTGGTCATATTTGTATCTTGTATATCTTGCATCTCTTGTTCATAATTGTTGTACTATTCTTTCACTYRYTAKTGGTTGTAAGTAACTTGTAAATCTTYTGTAATCTAACACCCTCAAACTTTAKTTGACCCCTAGCCCAATCTTTAGGCACTAGTCTTAGTTGCCCTAGGAAAAGRCTTDCTTCTCATCTTTATTGTTGCATCTTGCATTTGCTGCCTTTGCATCATAGGTTAGTCTTTCCCCCCAAACCTTTAACCAATTAAAATCAACTCCTAGAACATAACGTTAATTTCATCTAGAAACTAGGGTCTACCCCCCTTGGCTTCCCTAGGAGTAAGCCTAGACGAAAGAGGTTCTAGTCAAAGTGACAGCGTGGGCTGTGAACCTAGGCATTGTGCCTCCAAGGACGCACTAAGTGAGCCGGACTTAGCTCACGTTTGCAAGTGTGTATTAGGATGGCAACAACTTGCAGATCATCCATTGGTCCCGTAGTGTCATCTATCATCGAGTATTATCATTTTAGTTTACTTATTGTATTCCGGCTAAGATCCTTTTGTCATTGATCTAGCAGAGTGATTTATTTTATTGTCAGCCGCATTTGACATTGTACTCCGAAGATATCATAATATATGATTTATAGTCTTTTGTCTCATTTACCATCTGTATACTCAATATATATGCTATAAACAATTAATCATACACACACATTAACAGAGTTTCTCATACTAGCCAAGTCAAGAACATTACAAAAACCCGTACTCTTGTAGCTTGTCTTACAGCCTTTTCTTTATCAATGAAACCCGTACTCCTATAGCTTGAGTTTGGATTCCTATAGCTTATACAAATCCGTATATATCGGGATTCTCCTGTACAGAATAAATCCGTACTCGATGTATCCTGTATTTGTCTTTTGCTGCGACCTGTGTATAACACTAAGTGGCTATGACCCTACTCGGTCTGTGTATGCAAAGATACAGGTTGCCTCACGGGTGCATAGGCAAGTCTGCCCACCATCCATTTGTATCTCAGTCCGCCTCTCCTTTCTCATTCGAATGAATGAATATTGAGACTGCTGGGTAACTTTATTATTCTTCTTCCCTCAGCTTAGGGTTTGTGTGTGGGCCCTCAATTCGTGGAAGATCCCAGCCATTTGATCTTTTGCAAGATCAATGGCTGGGACTTGTTCTTTCATTGACATAACTTAAGGTTTACTTTTAACTTTTCCTCACTAATTCTTAACAATAAAACTATCTTATTATCTTATCTAACCATGGCCTTGATTCCTATCCATGCCTAGATGGCTTCCATTTCCATTCCTTTAAATATCCCTGCATTTCTCATAATCCAAATTCCACAACAAAAGGAGCAAGGGAGTGAAGTTCATATGAATTTTAAAACACTTCTTTCTTTCTCCATATTTCTTGGGAAAGACTTCGTTCTCCATAAAGTTTCTTGATCTGGTAAATCCTTTCCATTAAGTCTGGACTTATACAAACTCGTTTCCAAACATTTCCAGTAAATTTACATTCAAGGAAGAGATGTTCCACACTTTCTTCCTCTTACTTCCATAGGTAGACCTATTTGGCCAGTGAAGCTTCTTTATTTTCTAGTTGGTAATGACCTTATTGTGGGTTGTTAGCCAGCTGAAAACCAAAATCTTTGGCAATGTCTCTGGGTGTCTTATTTTCTTCCCAGCACTTTCTTTCTGGGTGGCATAATGGGTCAACATGTTGCTTGACTAGGATTGGCTGTATGGTTGCCACCCTTTTTCCATTCTAGATGCCTATTTGGTGTTCCAAACAGGGATATCCTTGAGTTCTTTAGAAGTGCCCACCTGTGCCTTATCTTGTTGGTTAAAACTTCAAGGGTTTCAGTCTTGATAATTTACAGCGGTATATTCTGACCATAAAGGTTATCTCATTATAAGATTAGGAAACTAAGTATTAATCCTTTGGTTCTTGGTTTAGGGGCCCCTTTTCTTGGAGATGCTTTTGGCTCTCACATTGTTTAATCTTATTTTCATTCTTTGAAATTCTTTTGGGAAGTTGTTTTTAGCACTTCTAATGTTTACTTATATATTTTTTTGTGGTCCCATCGGTTGATTTTGGCTACTTGTGGATGTTAGTATATAAATTCAAGTTTAAAATTTATATTTTCCATTTGCTCACCTGCGTAATTAATTTCTATAGTGGATTTCTAATTTATCACACAGAAGCCATTACTTTGGAGGAAAATTCAAGTTCTTGTTCACAAAATTTCTAAGAAAACCAAGTTAAAAGATAGTTTTGGTGGGAAAACAAGCCCTTTGGGAAGAGCTTTCAAGGACTATTTTTCTGCATTAAACTCTAGATGATTTTGCTGGAGAAGACATTCAGGAAATTCAACTTCCACGACTATGAGTTGTTGAAATATTGTAACTTCAAAGAATATTCTAATTATATTTGAGTTATTATTGTATAGATCAAATCCGCTTTTGCGGATTGATCAAGTCGGGTCTTGTATAAGATCAGATCCCCTTTTGTGGATTGGTTAACATGTATTTGTAAAGTTGGCCCCTAGTAATTATAAAGTGGTTTTAGCCACTTCTAGGAGAAGTCGGCTCCACCAAGTGAAGAGTCACAACCCTAGCGCCACCTCACAACTTGTATTTATATGTGAGGACGATGTCTCATTTGAACACACACACCACACTAGCTCTGCAGCTACGAAGAAGTGTGCAAGTCTTGGAGGAACTGCTACTGCAGCTGAGTGTGACGTCAAGGAGGGTTCTTGGTCTGTGTCTTGGTATTTCTTGGTTAAGTGGTGTGCTACTCTTCCCAGTGAAAGAGTAGAGGTGGATCTTCTGTTCAGTCTTTGGTCTATCTATATTGAGGAAGTTTTGCTGGGTTTTCTTCCCCATGAGGGTTTCCGTGGATAATCTGTGTGTCTCTATTGTTTCTGTGATTGTCTCTCTTTCAGTGATCTTATTTATGCAGCCAATGTGATAAATGATTATAATAATAAAGAAGAGTTGTAACTGCTAGCTGCATAAGTAAAACTTCAACATGAGAAATGATATTGAAATGGTCTATATGTTTCTATTGTGTATATGTGTACTTCCATATTTTTTGTACCTAAAATATTGATGAATTTTTCAATCTTTTTGGTTCTAGTTTTTTCCATATCTCTCCTTGGTAACAATGGTTTCTTGAGCATGATTTTGATCAACTTTTTTGATGGCTATGCCTGGTGCAGATAATCTAGAGCCAGCTAACCCAAAGAATCATCTTGCATTGCAGGATACTGTGACTGGCTTTTTGCTTGCTGGAGTTGGAAATGTAGATCTCCGTAGGAAGACTAATTACCTCATCGTAGATTCAAGTATGGTCATTGTCTCTGTTCAAGAATTGACTTTAGATATACTATTCATTTTCTTATTTGCAGTATGTAATACACTCATTGTTTGCAAACATTAGAAGCTTGATGATTTCTGAATGCAAGTTTTAAATTGTGGGGCAGTTGGGGTATCCTTGACAGTTTGCTAAACAATTTTTTTTCTACATACAGTAGCTGTTAACAACATCGAAAACCACTCCCCTTTTCCTGTTCACATTACTATCAGTGCTTTCCTATCTTGAACCCAGTTATCTCTAGACTAGTATTATAAATGTTTCTATATGTAGTTTGAACTTTAAAGTCAGAAATTTAATCTCTTCTACACCAATGTGTACATTGCAATCTGATGGCTCTTTGCTATAGATCTCTTGTGGCAGAAATAAATATGTCAGTCTTTATTTGTTGTGGTCCTTGTTTTGTTACATATTTTAGCATGTTGATCTTTGGTGGCGAAGTTTCCAATGTGTTCATATGAGGTCCAGGAAGAACAAATTTGTGCTCACAACTTCAATTCAAGTTTTTTGCTGTTTGTCCAGACTCCATAGTCAAGGTCAACTAGGTGAAGCCTTGATCATATGCATTTATAGCTTTTTTTCTGTAATGAAACTATGCTTGTCAGGCACTTAATGCTAGAGTGTTGCTAAGCCTATAGGCATTACCTTTACATGGTGTTTAACATCAATCATTAGAACAACATATCCATGTTGTATGGCCACACAAAAATCGTAACCAACAAACTTGCAAGTCCCATAGTGGCTGAGGGTTCCTGCATAACTCCCATGTATTAAAGGGGCATTTTCTTGTCTCTTGTAGGCGACAAAAATTGTTAAAAAACAAGAAGAGGTTGTAGTTAATTAGTGTCTACATTGTAAGTGGAGCTTACTGATGGGCTTGGAGATATATTCAACACAAGATCTTTTGTGGCATTTTTATTTAAGCATTTTCTAAATTAGACTACAGTTGTAGTATCTTAGGCACAAGACCTTGGACCTAGAACACAGTTATTATGATGATTTGCTCAGTTAAAATATATGCCTAAAAAGTGAAGGAATTATTTATTAAACTAAAAGCAATAAAATCTTAGTGGTTTATTATATGCTCACAACAAGGGACATATAACTGTTTGTAATTACTTATCTGAAAGAGCAAAGCCTCGATAAGAGAATGATGTTGATGGTATGTAGTATGTACTTAATGAAGAGGGTGTTTTTTTGGCACTCTCGTGGAAGAACCATGCTAAGACAAACTCAATTTGCACTTGTCAGTCTTACCTTTCATGGTGTTTTCAGACAACGGGCTTGAGATGGTAACCTTTATTTCTTCCAAAGAAAAATTGTAACTTTATATCAAGGAGAAAAAAGTTACATTTCAGATGTGCCATCAAGTACATGAGTATCAAGACCATAGTGTCCACAATGGTCCACTGTCAATATATCTATAACTATGCTATGACAAAAGATAAAAGGGCCTATACAAAGGCTGATACAAAATTGTAAAATAATGAAAATACTAACAGGCAGAATATACACATTCTTGGTGAAACATAATAATTGCTCGAGACAGAACAGGGACAGAAATGAAGTAATATACTATTTATCTCAACAAACAACAGTACAAAAGCATGCTAGCTGACTTCTTACAGCCTTTACTTGAACCCCATACTCCTGTAGCTCGAGTTTTTGATTCCTGTAGCTTACACAAACCTGTACAGTCGGGATTCTCTTGCTCAGAATAAACCTGTACAGTCCTGTGTTTGTCTTATTCTGCGACCTTTGTATGCCACTAAGTGGCAACGACCGTACTCGGTCTGTGTATGCAGAGATACGAGTTGCCTCTCGGGCGCATAGGCAAGTCTGCCCACAGTCCACATCTCCTTTCTCATTCGAATAAAAAAAATGAATACAAAAAGACTGCTGGGTAACTTTATTTTGTTATTCCTCTTACCTCAGTTTAGGGTTTGCGTGTGGGCCCTCAAATCATAGAAGATCCCAGCCATTGGATCTTTTGCAAGATCAATGACTGGGACTTGTGCTTTTATTGAAAGAACTTGAGGTTTACTTTTTACCTTTTCCTCACTAATACTTAACACTCCCTCTTAGTGAGGAATGGGTTCTCTAAGACACCCAATTTTTCTCGGAAGTACTCAAACTTTCCCTTTGGCAGTGCTTTCGTCAGGATGTCTGCAACTTGTTCGTTCGTGGAAATATATTGGAGTTTTACTACCCTCTTTTGTACTTTGTCCCCGATGAAATGATATCTGATTTCAATGTGTTTGGATCTGTCATGGAAGACTGGATTTTCGGATAACTTGATGCAGCTTTGATTATCACAGAAAATTGTGGTGGGAACTAAGTCTGTTTCGAAAAGATTTATAAGCATTTTCCAAAGCCAAATGGCCTCACAGCTTGCTTGGCTGATTGCCATATACTCGGCTTTTGCTGAACTAAGTGCAACTGATTTTTGCTTTCTGCTGTACCAAGATATCACATCTGAACCTAGGCTGAAGCAGCAGCCAGAGGTATTCTTTCTATCAGCTGTACTTCCAGCCCAATCTGAATCAGAATAACCCACCAGATTGATTTGATCTCCCTATAGATATTGAAGACCAAATTCTATTGTACCCTTTAGGTACCTTAGGATGTGTTTTGCTGCAATCCAGTGTACTTCCCTTGGATCTACCATATGCTGACTGAGGGTGTTGACAACAAAACATATATTAGGCCTGGTATTTTTTAAATATATTAAGTATCCAATCAATTGTCTATAGATGGTGGGATTCACTTTGTCTGACTCGGGAGAATTTAATTTCTTGAGATTTGTAATCATGGGGGTGGTCATGGATTTGCAGTCCTCCATCCCAAATATTTTGAGGATCTCAATTGTGTACTTTCCTTGACCCAGGAAGGTCTCACCCTCTTGCTGCCAGATCTCAAGCCCAAGAAAATAGTGCATTAGTCCTAGGTCCTTCATTTCAAACTCTTTGGCCAGATCTTGCTTGCAGGCTGTTATTAGAGTTTCTCCTTCCGTGAGAAAGAGATCGTCCACATACAACACCAGAATGAGGATGTCCTCTCCCTTCATAAGGAGTTAAAGATTTGGAACAACATCACTCTTGATGAATCCAATAGTTTGTAAGTAACTGTTAATCCTGGAGTACCACGCTCTGGGTGCCTGTTTGAGTCCATACAGAGCCTTCTTTAGTAGACAGACATGGCTTGCTCTGTTGTGAACCTCAAAACCCCTTGGTTGCTCCAGTTATGTTGAAATATTGTAACTTTGAAGAATATTCTACTTGAGAGAGAGTTGAATAATATTATTATATTATATTTAAATAGGCCCTATTGTGCCTTAGTAAAAGTCAGCCCTATTGTGCCTTTACAATTAATTGTAAATTAAGAGGGTAAAGTGACAGGTCGGCCTAGATCTAATTATAGGCTGACCAGACCACTATTTATAAGAGAGGCTAGTGCCTCATTTACATACACTTAGCTCTGCAGTGCGCAAGTCTTGGAGGAGAAGCTGGTGCAACTGGGGGTGATGTCAAGGAGGGTTTCTTGTCTATCTCTTGGTATTTCTTGGTCAAGTGGTGCACTACTCTTCCTAGTGAAGGAGTAGAGGAGGATCTTCTATTCGGTCTTTGGTCTATCTATATCAAGGATATTTTTGCTGGGTTTTCTCCTCCATGAGGGTATCCCAGGATAATCTGTGTGTCTCTATTGTTTCTGTGATTGCCTCTCATTCAGTGATCTTATTTATGTAGCTAATGCGCTAAATGATTATAATAATAAAGAAGAATCGTAACTGCTAGATGTATAAGTAAAACTTCAACGTGGTATCATAGCAGGCCTGAAAGAGACCAACTCACAATTTATAAAGAAGTGGCTAGCCTCAATGCACATTCTCCTAAGTTTAGTTTTTAGTGTTCCAGCTGCTGCAAAATTAGAGTTTCTGCATAATCCCTAAGTGTGACGTTTTCCTTGTTTGAGGAGGACGTTGGAGAAAGTAACCACACCTAGGAGGAACTCACCCTAGGAGGGCGCATCTAGTCCTTGGATCAAAATTTCAAAATTTGAAGTTTGAGAAATTAGGGTTTCCTCATAAAACCCTAAGTTGAAGTACCAATTGCAGTTGCAGTATTAGTTGCAGTTGCAGTGCTAGTTCCTTCGTGCCAGTTCCTTCATGCCAGTTGCAGCACCAATTGTAGTGAAAGTTTTTATGAAGTGTTGGGACTGATTTTTATTGTCCTAGTGCGCCTTACCCTAACAAATCTCCAACTACCTTTAGATGACAAAGTGCAGCACCTTTGAAGTTTTAAAGGTTCGTTATTGCTTGCCGCTGCTGCCGGATTGTGCCACTACCTGCCATTCTCTTGTGCCACAACTCTCACATGCTGTCATTGTTATGAACTAGGGCTCGAATAGGTTTACCTTGTGACTTGTAAAGGTTACCATCTCTAACCCCTATTACTTGAGCTATATTTGGGCTAGATTCCTTTTGTTTGATGAGGACTTGCTGGTTCTTGAACTCAAATGCATAGCCCTTATCCTCCTTAATTGAAACTGAAAGCAGATTCTTCTTCAGACCTAAAACAAAAAAGACATCGTCAAAATCAAAAGAGTTACCTGACTCGAGCTGAAAGGGAATAGTACCAACTTCTGCTATTGGGTATCTGGCATCATCACCAAGCTCAACTTGTACTCTTGACTCTTGCTTCATTAGACTAGAAAATAACTGCCAAGTTAATGTCATATGGCGAGATGCCCCATTTTCCACATATAACACATTCCTAGAAACAATGTTGGTAGAAAGGAAAGATACCATCGAGAAATCCTTCTTGAACTTTGTAGCAAACTTGTTCATCTGAGTCTCTGTTTCCCTACTTTTGCTGCTGCTGTTGCTTCCCTTTACCCTTCTTCTTATCTGGACACTGTGATGCATAATGACCGTGCTTATGACAAATGAAGCACATGATTTTACTCACTCCTCCTTTGCTGGCCTTTGCTGGCTGTGAGACATGCTACTCACTCTTTCCTCTACCCTTATTTGTCTAACCAAATAGGGCTAGGTTCTCGTCACCACCCTTTTTGCTGGCCTTTGACTCCATATGAGTATCCTCCTAGATACAGTCATTCCACAACCTTTCAAAGTTAGGAAGGTTCTCACGAGCACAAATACCTTTAACAAATGGTTCCCATGAAGCTAGGAATCCATTCAGTGCCATGTTCACCCACTTTGTATTTGCAACCTTCTCTCCAACTGCTGCAAGTTGATCACGAATCTGTGCGACCTTGTTAATATAACTGGTGACTGAATCTGATTTGGTTATCTCTATGGATTTGAGTTTGTTTCACAAAATAATCTTTCTGTTTATGTTCTGACTTTGGTAGAGCCTTACTAGGGCATTAAACAATTCCTTTGTCGTTTTCTTCTTGGATATATGAGGGATGAAATGATCCTTTATGGCGTCCTATTAGCACAAATTTCCACCCTCCAATTGAGCTGATAAATCTGATAAAACAAGGATGAAAAATTGGCTAATTAAAGGAGTAAAGCCCCAAATAGTCACAGGCTAGACCCCTCTCCATTTGGGTTGGTGCTTGCCAGCCTCAGGGGGGAGTCCCTAGAGTGATTTTGCTGCTGTCCTAAGTCTGATTTTCTGCGAATTAGGCTAAAAAACAGCGGCTGTTATGTTTTGGACAGTGAGTTAAAACTGTCCAAAACAAGGGGAAAATAGTTCTTGTTTTCTGGGAGGGATCCTGCAAGGTTAGCACAATAAAAGAGAGAAAGAAAGAGAAAGAAACTACTCAAAAGATCAATATAAATCACAATGAATAGGAAGGAAAGCTACTATTCTAATTGCAAAAATTCACAAAGTACCATCAAGAAACAAGGTTAGAACACAAACACACAATTTCTTTATTGATAGGCTTGCAAGAGGGTTGGTTACGCCACAATTGACAAATCCACAACCAATGCAATGATCACTTTGCTCAAAGAAGAGTATTTAGTCTAAGAATGAGAGAAGAAGTATGCTAGCCGCTACAATAATCCGACCAATAACTCATGGCAACCCTCCAATATATATCACATGAGGAAGCCTATCCAAGAGAGAACCAAGAGGACGCATGGGTGGCTAAGAAAGGAATGTATGCACATGAAAGGAGAGAGGAAGGGAGAGGATGACACACGCATAGGTAAGAAAAGACAAGTGGGAGATGAGGAGACACACGCACATGAGAACAATGAGTGAGGATACCACATGTGGAGTGAAAAGGAGGGTATGCACACTTGTCTTGAGGAGAATGCGCATGAGGGAAGAAGAAATCAAGTGAGCGAATAGGGGGTTTGCAAGTGAGGAAATAATAACTAGAACATGGGAGAGAATGCATGCCAAGAGAAGGAGTTAGTTATGTGAGGAAAATAGAAGGTCTAATGTGCCATAAATAGATAGATGCATCCAAACTCAAGGAAGGCACACTTGGAGTTGAGTAAATGGAAATAGGGAGACTCCCATGAGAGGAAGAGACTAATAAAACCACATAAGTGAGATAGAATGGCTAGGAATAGGCTTTAGCCAAGATAGATATGACATGCAAGTGAGGAGAGAGATGCTAGAGCCATCAATGCGCTACATGTGTGAGTAAAGAGAGAGAAACAAGGGCGCACTTGAGGAAAGGGAAGAAGAGAATGAGGGATAAAACAATGCGTTTGGGTGTTTGATAATGACAAGGATGAATGGAAGATATTTTTGGCTTTCCAACGCATGTCAAAACGCCAAATTTGGCCAAGGGATGAGTGAGATTTAGCCAAAGGGAAATTCACCCTATTTGTTAGGGATTTTCTAAATTTTAGCAATTTTGTGTTTAAAATCAATTTAAGGCGAGTTTTGAGAAATTGATGCATGGAAAGTGAAAAGGTGATAAGTGAGGAAAGGTTAGTGAGAAAAGTTAGCCTTGACTGGCTAAACTTTATCACGGGAAGTGCCAACTCACCCATGCGCCACCTCTTTGGCTTAATTAACTCTCATTTAATGCTCAATCTTTGGATAATGCGCCCTTGGTCTAATGATGCCATGTAGATGCCACATCACACTGAAACTCTGCCACATGTCGGAACCTGGGCCTGCCACTTGTCACTGCTGGAGATGATGACTACTGCTAAAAATATAAATTTCCAAAAGTAGCCATTAGGTCCCAAAAATTTAAAACTTGTCAAAACTGACCCAAGCTCTACAAAAATGCTCGGGATGACTAGGAGACCACCAACATATGTCCAATGTCTAAAAATAGACACTGGTAAAAATAGAAAGTCCCTGCATGTCAATGATATTATACTCATTAGATTCGATTCTTCGCAAGGAATCCGAGTCCGCAATTGGAATTGACATGCTGGCCCTGGTGCTCAACCTGCTAAAAATAGAAATTTGTGACAAATCGTCCCAGAAAAAGTCGAAAAGACTTATAATGTCTCAAGGATCCATAATATGTGCTCATAATTTGAATCTGGAGCCTGGAGCTTAAACTGCTAAAAATAGAAAGTTCTTGCATGTCGCCTGAAAAAGTGCTATCGGGCCTAGAACCATGCAAGGACCGTCCGTGTATGCTCAGAACTGCTCCAAACTGTCAAGAGACCCACTCAAACCGTATCTCTTAAAAAGTTACTAGCAACACTTGCTGTATGTAGACATCTCTCTCAAATGCATGAGAAACCAAGCTACCCTAACTCTGAACCAAACAACCATGTATCGATCATACCGCTGTCTCTGATGGGAACCAACCTCTTGCTCAACACAATTGTTAAACTCTGGGAGAATCTTAGAATGCCAGCCAAAATAGTGCATGTTGGCTCTTAACCCTCAAGATATTCAAGGGTGAAAATGAAGGGGTTAACAATGACGACTCAAGGGGACGGGATCCCCTTGTGGGATGTCGAGAACTATATGAATCTTTGTGTTTGTAACAATACTGCTCTATGAGAAGTATGTAAGATGTACCAATGATGCTCTGAAAATATATGTACCAAAATATACCATTGTAAATGTGTGGAAGGAAAGATGGCCCTGTAAGCTGATAAAGAAGATCCTGTAAGTTGAGATGTGATACCAAAGCCTATCCAATGGGCCATGGAGTCAAATCAATATAATGCCTCCCACTGAAACATTGAAACACAAGGGTCTCATCCAAATCTGCTACCTGCTACCACCCAATATGTACACTCCTCCCTGCAGTAAATGTGTTGATGTCGACACAAGGGAGGGAGTCACTTAATCAGATGTCAATAATGTAAACACCTGTCAAGTGCAAAGGAACACCATCAATAATGACAATGGGTCCTAGGGTACGAGCACAACCTATCATTGTGAAAGATGTTTTGAAGTCGAACAATGACAAGGATCATCCAATCAAGGCCCAATGATACTGATCCTTGTTGGATGTGAGATAACCACCAATGAGGCTAACGACTACCAAGGTGCTCTACTTCTGAGTCATCTGTAGAAAATGTGTCGAAGTCGATACATGATGACAAGCTGAGAAGAAGAGCAATTATGTCTCTCTTTTCTCAGCTCAAAGTGATAACTCAAGAAGATCAAGATGGAAGAACCAGGTACCATATCCCTATCGCCAGATGAGGGGGACAATTGATTCCAAGCAGAAGACTCGATGATAAGAGATAAGGAGATGAAACATAAGATGACATCCAGACTCTGCTATGTTTTTTCAAAATACCTATACTAAAGGCTCAATGTTTTGGCAACATGACAAATGAGACCCCCATCTAGGATCACTCTAATGATAGACACAAAGGCTTGGCATGTGAAAGATAGACATTCAAACTTTAACCTAGGAATAACAGTTATGGATGACCATTTATTCATGAAAGGAAAAACACACAAGACATGACCACATGCTGATATAACTTGGAAAAAATCAGCGACACTTAAGCAAAGACTGAAGTAAATAACTGAAGGGAAAAGACACTAAAAGGGAAATGTAGATTGCTGTCCTAAAATCTGTAAAAAATCAGCAAACTAAATTACTGAAATGACATGCGGAAAGGAAAGACAACTACCCTATAGCCAAACGTTTTTACCTCCAAACTGCCATGGTTAAATCATCATACTCAAAGGACCAATGTAACCATGCAACCAAATGAGTAGCCCGATGGGAAAGATCAACAAAGTCGATGTTCCAGGGGGACCAATCATGAAATCTCACGTGTTGGAAAAATGCCTTAATGTACTTGCTGGTGAAGGCATAATTGAAAGGTGTTGGTTGACTAAAGGCTGCTAGTTGGGGTTTATAACATGGTATTTCAATAGTAATAAGTGTGAATGCATGAGAGTCGACACTCTTTGCATCATCTTGCTGAAATACCTCCATCATCCTGAGCTCAACTGGGTCCTGATGAACCTTGATATCCAAACATTGATCAGTCTCATGATCCTGAAGAACAACTTCGGGATGCAAAATTGTAGGCAAAGTGTAAGGGACATCATCCTCTTGTTGAACAAAAAGTGGCTCTTCCTGCTGTAATGGTATCTGCTCAAACCATTCTTGAATCACTGTTGTGATAGGCAAGGATGAAGCCTCTACTAGGATGGGCACAGACGAAATACCCTGTTGACTGATCTCTACTTGTTTAACATGTGGTTCCTCCTCTTGAAACCTTTTATCCTCTTGAAATTTTTCATCTTCACTAATGGGAGGAACCAATGAACACTCTTGAGTATTCAAATCTTCCCCTTCATCTTCTTGGAACTCTGAATGTGACTCAAATGGTGCAGCTATTGGTTCCAGATCATCTAAACCCGCGCCATGATCATTGTTAAATTTAAGCAGTTGCAAGAGCCATTTTCCGGGAGGATGGCATAAGACCCTAGATGAGATCCAGGGCCCCCAGTGCATTCCCGGGGTTCTTGGTCTGGGACCAAGCATTTAGAGCCATGGCAAAAGACCTTAGTGAGGCCCCCCAGTGTATTGCTTAGGTTCTTGGTCAAGGACCAAGCAGTTTGATGATGTAAGTCTCTAGATGTGTTCTAGGGCCCTTGGATGTGTTTCAGGGAATCCTTGCTCGGTGTTTGGATTGATCCTTGGTTGTGTACCTTGGTGGATAAGACCCTAGTGGTGATCTAGGGCCCCCAGATGTGTTCTGGGGTATCTTGGTCTAGGACCAAGTGGTTCTTGGTTAAATGTCAAGACGAGATGATGTGTGATATTCTTCTCTCCTGGGATGGTGCATGAGACCTAGGAGCAGTTAAGAAGGACATGATCACATCAGTGACATTCCTCTTATGTTGGGATGATAAAAGCTTATAAGTTATCATGAGACTTATGTGGACATCTTGCCATTGAAGAAGACCCCTTTGACTTTGTCTTGTTGCCTCCCCTTGCTTGGGCCACGTCCTTCTTAATGTCTATTGTGGTGTTGGTCTTTTCTAGTCACTTTGACTTGTTGACTTTCTAATTAATATTTTTATTAATTAGAATATTAATTATTTTTATTTTGTTTTTAATTGGGTTTTAATTAACCCTAAAAGGTAGGGTTAATTTATTTAACCATAAACCCCTTCCTAATCTATAAAAAGAACCTCACCCCTCACTCTCTCATTCATTATTCCACACACACTGCTTTTGGTCTGATTTTTGTTGCAACTACTCTTCTTCAGTTTGGTCTTTTTGGGTGCGGCCTCCTTGTAGTATTTTCTCTTGCTGTTTTGAGGTGTGGCCTCCTTGGGTTTTCTCCCTCTTGCTGGCTAGGGGTTCTTCTTGTGCTTCTGTAGGGTACGCCTGCTCTAGTTCTGGTCTCCTCTTGCTGGTTTTGGCAGTCCGACCCTCTCTCCTTGCTGCTATAGGTTTCACGACCCCCTCCTAGCTCCTCCTAGCCTGCCACTGGCTCCTCCTAGGTTGTCGTTGATGCTTCCTAGGCTGTTGCTGGTACTTCCTTAGGCTGCCACTGTTTCTTCTTGGTTGCTGTTGGTGTTCTTCATGTGTTGCTGCTGTCTTTACAGCCTCTAGGGCCTGATAAGACAGCCCTAAGACTACTACCGTAAGCTGCCTACTTGCTGTAGCAGTCCTATATATTTTGGACAACTTTTGTTTGGGATGTTAGGGGTTTTCTTTCAGCCTCTAAATTCGTCTTTGGGGTTCTTATATCAGCCCTACTTGATGTTCAATATGCTGATTGGTTTTTGAGACCTACCAAGTTCTTCTTGGCAAAACTGTCCACATAGATCATGATGAGATCTACCCTTGAGGGTTTGATCCATGACCATTATAGCTTTTTCTTAGCATGCAGAAAAGAGGACAACAACAAAAATCTAAGGTAAATCTGTTCTTTGTTTTGGTTAAGGTAATGTTCAGATTTTACTTTTGCTAATGATCAGATCTGTTCCTTGTCTAAGTTAATGTTCATAATTGTTTCTTGTTTTCCTAATGATCAGATATGTTCATGTTCAGATTTAGTTAAGAATAGTTTTCTTTAATGTTTAGATCCATTGTATTATTTCTGTGATTAAGTCTACTTCAGAAATTTTGATTTGATTGTTGATCTATATCTACTGTAGTGAATAAATTTAAAAGAATATTACTGTTCTAGTTTTCGCTTCAAATTCTAATAATCATCCTGCTTATTTTTGGGAACCTGACATGGTGCAAGTTGTGGTTCATTTTTAGTAACAAGGACTTTTTGCACTGCTTTAACAATTGGTATTTGAAATTCATGGATCAAAATGAAACCGTAGGCTACAATAAAATGTCCTTCTAACTTAATAGCGGTAGCCTAGGCCTCGTCTAGATTTTGAGGTTCATTATTCCTGAAAAAAATACCAAAAATACCATCAAATGCCTCAAGATAATAATTTAAAGCGTAAGCATGATTAAGTCTTATGGTAGCAGGAATCTTATAATAAGTCTTTGAAAAAACGAGCATTAAAATCATTGATAGTCTCATCCTTATTCTTTTTAATATTATCAAAAGCATTAATTAAGGAAAAGTTGTCCAACTGTAATGTTCCCAAGCCAAGATTCCAGGAACATTTCGTTTTCATTGAATTTTTATGTGTTTTCAGGTTGTGGCATTTCGTCAAACACTTTGCTGATTTTGGTCTTTTAGGTCGCGCTAGGGTTTATACTGATGGTTTTTATGTGTGTTTGCAACAATAATCAAAATAGATATAGTAATGGAACATACCTCAACGAGATTCAAGATCAACAACACAAGGAATAACCAAAAATACCTCACATCCGATTTTATTCATAACAATGGTTGTCCTCATACAAAAATGGAGCAGATCTGGAATACATATAAGTTAGTAGAGTGTCTGGCCTCCAAAATACAAGATAGAAGAAGATCAAGGCTTCCAAAAGCCTCTACAAGCTGAACACCAAATAATAATGAAGACCAATGGATATCCTTTGCTGAGGGTGATGCCTCTCTCACAATGCGCAAGTCCTCGCTGACATAGATCAAGGGAAGTACAACCTCCTCTCTGATGGCCTCCAAGTACTGCAAACCTCCTTGAGAAGGTAGATCTGATGATGGCAAGAAGGTATGAGAAATCTCAGAGCAATGGATCAACTGGAAGACCCCCAAACCATAGTGTCTCCAATGATAGATGCACCCTCCAAGATGAACCAAGCCAATAATTTGATCTCCAAGAATAAAGCTGCCAAATCCCCTGAGAAAGGTGCCAAACTGTAGATCGGGCCAAGGGTAACCCCCTGGCAAAGTCTCAGGCTAAACTATGAAGAACTGACCCCCCAAAAGACTGGATGCTCAATCTGTGGTGCGCCCTCCTTCCCAACTCGTGCTAAGCCCAATAAATAATAAGACAGAGATTCCTCCTCCGGAAAGAGCTAGGAAAGGTGCCCTAGGCCCTACAAAGAAAACCCAAAAGTCCTTTTCCTCAGAATCCTTCTCCTCTGCCTAGATCGTACTAATCTCCTCAAGGTGGTGCACCCTCCTATTGATAACCCGCTGAAGCTGCGCCCTAGCTCTCTCTGAGCCTGTAACTGATGTAGAATCCACCTGTGACTGAATAGATTTGATGTAGAATGGTGAGGGAGGAATCTTTCACCTCCGTGACCAAGCTTGGACTAGGTTGGGTGGGATCTTTCACCACTGAGCTAGTCTCTAGGGTTTGTTAAGTCAAAACCCTCAAAACTCCCAAGTGCATGGGCTCACTAGCAAGAAGCCAGATATCAATTGATAAACAACATAATGAGAGAATAGGGGTCCCTATCTCTCTTTTATCCTCCCTGCTCACCTTGTCTCTCCAAGTGACCTTTACTTTATTTAATTATTAATTAATTAATTAACCATTTTACCTCTAAAAAGTAGTTTATCCCTCCTTGTGGCTTCCCTGGCCACTGAAAGTCACTTCTCATCATCCCATCCTCTAGTGCTATTCCTCCCGATTCCAATGAGCTATTACACTAAGAGGTTCCTCCAAGTATTATGCTGAATATGACCTCCTTAGTGAATTTAATTAACATATAGCCCAAATTAACTCAAAATTATGGAAATCGTCGGAATGCAACGAAACCAAAGCCAAGCTGTGCGGAATGGATCACGATGATGAAATAAGATGAACGATGCAAGTTGAACCCCAAAAAATCCTTCAATAGCCCCTGTACTTGCTATAACCTCCATCTGGCAACTTTGGTCTTCATAACACTTTGTAATTTAATGATGTCCCAAAGTGGGGACATTACAGTTCTCCTTGCTTGTTCTCAAGCAATAACTGAATCAATCCATATATAATACCGGTGTCCCATGTCCACCTGTGGGACACACAGTAGGCTCCATCCAAAGCTGAACTATCATGCACTCTATCCCTTGGGTCCCATATCAGGACGTGAACTGCAATACACTGTGAAGCATAATCCTGAAACATATCAACACCATGAGTCTCCTGCAAATGACACATGGCCTCAACCTGGAATGAACCCATCCTCCAAGTCCATACCAAGACCAACACGGTCTCCACCAATTGCACATGCTACTGCCCTAGCGAGGTACTGCAAGACCTCAATGAATCACCCTCAAGTGACGTGCTCTCCTCAATACTGTAGCTCAATGGAAAGTCAAAGTAACTTTCCCTTGCAAGGGTCCACTCGCCTTCATCAGTCAATGAAATGCTCAGCCCTGCACTTACCGGGTCCCATGCTAGTCTCTGCCAAAGATCACCACGCTGGCGCAGCACTACTCTGATCATGATTGTTTGCTCACCGTGTACATACTAGATCCCCCACTCCTGGATCCTCACACTGGAATACCTATGGAAACTGGACCTGCTATCCGAAAGCTGCATCGGTAAAAGTACCTTTGTGGAAGTAATATTTGCCCAACCATCTCCATACTCGATCATGAGTATCAAAAGGGAGAAACTGTCTCGCTCCATAAGAAAAGCCCCTGCAAGCCCACTCAAAACTAACCCAGAGTGAAGTATGTGGCTCTCTGGCGCAACCTGGGCCATCATAAGGTGAAACAACCTACTAACCAAATGGACTCCTGGATCCCATGGAAAACTTGGAAGTTTATCACTTCCAATCCCCACTAACTGCTCATGTGTCATACTGATAACTGTCGGCAACCCTCCATGCTCATCCCCATGAGAATCTGGATCTGTGTCACCCTCTGAGATGTCTGCTATCCCATGGCCTAAGATGCTCACCATCATGCACAAGGTCTCAACTGTCTGCCTCTGATGATCCACCCCTATGCTGCTGAGTGCAATATAGACTCTTCTGTCAGGGGGTCTCGGCCTACAAAATCTCCATGTCAACTGCCACTGTCTAACTCCCCTGATGCTGTTGTTGAGAATAAAAGTGTCGGGAAAGGCTAACAGAAACATCTGTAACCGGCTGTAGGACTGGAAAGTATCATATGCTTTGGTCAATCCCAAGGATTCAACCAAAAGCTCGTCCACCGGTACCCACGGTAAATACTCGCCTGTAGTCATCACTGAACCCCACTCATCAGGTACAACAGGGGGTAACTGCTCAAATTGCTGGTCAACCACTCTCCATCCATCATCGCTCATGAAATTGCTGATACTGTGAAGGTGATCTCTTAGGACTATATGTTGCTGCAAAGGAGAGGCATCTCCATGCTCCACTAAGTGTGTCTCCTCTCTGCAATACGTCATGGATCCTAGGTGTACTACTGGGTCAACCTCTACATGAAGGTCAACCGATCCTGGGACACAAATGGAAGTGTTCTCATAACTGCCCTTGGCTCTGGAGTCCCCATGCATATGTGAGTGCTCGACTATCTTAAAGATCCTCGTGGACGGTAGCCCCTGTGACACATGGACATCCTCCTGTGTCTCCAGATCATATCTCTCCATACTCATCAGTGATCCTGGGTACTCCTCATGCTCCTCCGTCAACTGGTGCTCTTTTGCTAAACCACCAACATGCTCTAGCAATGTGGCTGAAGGATATATCTGACTCTCTGCGAAGATAGATGTAATCTCCTCAAAGAGCTCCTTTGATCTGGACTCTGATTCTTGAAGGGCTGTCTGTGTGCCTTCCAAGAATCTCCGTGTGCTCACCAACTCATGAGTGAGTCGGTTCACCTCAATCTCCTGCTCCCTCAGTACCCTGTGATACATCTCGCCAACCTCTAATAGGTAATCTTTGTCCATCAACAACTGCTGGTAGTCGACCCTCATCATAGTCACCCTCTCCCTGAGAGTATGAAAGTCATCCATGGAAAATCTCCCATCTGAACTATCATGTGCCATCGATGCTCTCCAACAATGATCTGCCACCAGTGCATGTGTGTCATTAATGCGTCTAGTGGTTGCCATGATCATGTCCTCAATGACTCTCAACTGTCCTGCCAAGTATCGTGATTCCTGATCATAGTCCCGCTGAGGTGCTACCTCATGCCCCTCACTGCTAGTGTCTACCATGGAATCCCCAACAACACTCTCCTCAAAAGATAAGGCACCGAACTGCCCACTGTCCACTGTGCTACTGGGTCCTCCTGTATGCAACTGCACACCATTGCCAACTGCTATCCCCATTCAAATCACACTGTATCCTGTATGGGTAATTGTGTCCTCCTGTGCACTCACCCTGCTACTATCATCTGCACTTGGATCCCATATAGATGTGTCTAGACCAATAAGGAGTGCATCGTCATCATTGCTGACTGGTCCTGGAAGTAAGTGTCCCACCAAACTGTCAGTCTCCACAACCTGATCAAACAATGGAGTCTCCAAAAGAGGTGACCCACTCTCCTCATATGCATGTGTAAGATCAACTGTCTCCAAGTCATGTCTCTCATGAAGGTCTACTTATCCCTGGTGTGCAATCCATGCGCAGGGCTCCACCACTATATCAGTAATGCCACTGATATCCTCCTATGTTATGGCTATCATAGGTGTCTGAGAAGGTACCAACTGAGTCACAATCACTGTAGGAAGCCCATCCTGTCTAGGTGCTAACATGTGTGAATCTCCACTAGTGTGCAAGAGTCACTGGTCTCCTCGAACTGCTCTAAATATGAATCTATGGTTGCATCCCCATGTACCTCCTCATCCTCACTGTCATAGTGCATCTCAATAATGTGCCTCTTACCTTTACCCCTACATCTATGATCTGGTTCCCAAGGTAGTTTTCAGCTGTAGCAAAGTTGCCTGCTCCTAATGGGTGTAGGAATGCTCTGTTCTTTCTTACATCTATTAGCTGGTAGTGATGCTCTCTCTCCCATTTGTCTACATAGTGCTCTAGTATTTTGTATGTCTGCTATCAACTCACGTATGGCTAGATCCAATTCATGTTTATCCATTTCTCCCTATGGAAGACCCCTCAGGTTGGCATGAGTCTAAGCTCTGGATGCATGCGCTAATCCCCACTGGCTGGGAGGATCAATGCTCTGATACCACTGTAATGTTCCCAAGCAAAGATGCCAGGAACATTTCGTTTTCATTGAATTTTTATGTGTTTTCTGGTTGTGGCTGTTAAATTTACATGCAGCAGCGAGAGCCATTCTCCTGGAAGATGGCTAAGACCCTAGACGAGATCTAGGGCACCCAGTGCACTCCTGGGATATGTGGTCTGGGACAAATATTGATAAAGACCCTAGGTTAGTAACCAAGGCCCCTGGTTAGTAACCAGGGTACCCATGCCTGAGGCATGGGAGTCTTGGTTTGTAACCAAGCAGTTGAAGACCCTAGGTTTGTAACC
>JASDQU010103914.1:29610-46397 GCA_032191745.1 Picea mariana
AGGGTTCCCTTTCTTCGAGAACTGATGCTTCGTGTGTTTCCTTCCTTTTCTTTATCTCGGGACAATGATTCTTGTAGTGACCATACTTTTGACAATTGCAGCATTGTATCCTTGACATATCTTTTTCTTGATTTGTTTTCTTCCTGGAGCCAAACTTCTTTTTGTTCCTGAAATCCTTGAACCTTGCTGTGAAGGCTTGATCATCACACTTCTTTTGGGGTTTCTCTTTTGCACTGATCCTTGATTCTTCTTGAGCACAACAAGTCCAAAGTTCTTCAAATGTAGGTTACTCCTTCCTTGTGTTCATGCTTGCGGCAAATGCATCCCACGTCTTGGGAAGACCATTGAGTACTATGTTTACCAATTCCTTCTATGAAATGATCTTTTCAATAGCTTGTAGTTGATCTCTTAACTGAGAGATTTTCACAAAGTATGATGTTATGATGTCATCATCATTCATCTTCATGTCACTGAGCTCATTCTTTAGACTCATTACTTGTCCAATGTTTCTAACTGAGAAGAGGTTTGTTAGGGCATCGTACATCTTCTTCGATGAGTCAATATGGGAGATGTAGGGTATCAAGTGGTCTTTTATAGAGTCCACTATGATACTCATGGCATTGATATCACCGTCTTTGAACTTTTCCATAACTGCAACGTTTTGTGGTTCCTTCTCTTTTCCTTCTTCAAACTCTGGTTCCACGATCTTTCCTTTCACGATAACCAACACTTTATTCTTGGCAAGGATTGGGTCAATCCTTGTCTTCTACGCTATGAAGTTAGAGGCTCCATCTAACTTGTTTTTTGACTTCATAGAGTAAGTCATGGCTGCTTTGACTTGGTCAACCCTAGATTTGACCAAAAACTCAAACTTGACGTCTTGGCTTACTGAGAGTACTAGGAGATGCGCTAGGCTAGGGCATATTGGTCTATTTGGAAATTAGGTCAATCCCTTCACTTAAGGTGCCTCAACGAGAGGGTTAGGGTTTCTGCAACTGCACCTGCTAGTAACCCTAGCGACAGTGCTTTGGTGATTGCTTCTGCTAGAAACCCTAGCGGCAGTTCTCCAACGAGCTTAATATCCTTATGGCTATGCTTCCTTCCAGTGGTTAGACTGAATGGAGGTGTGGGCCCATAACCTGTTAGAATATGATGGATGTGCTCATTTTTCCATAGACAATATCACTATTGTCACCCAACCATAGGTTGAAGCCACCCTCCGAGCACCTTAACCTTGACAAAGAATCACTCCAGAAGTAAACCCTAGGCTAGATAGCCAGACAAAGGGTAGCACACCTTTCTCCAAGGATAACACACCAAACAAGAGCTGATCAGATAGTCCAAACCATAACCAAGAGATAGTCCAAGACAAAACATAATCTGCTAGCTGCAGCAGCTGCAACGACAACTTCTCCTCCAAACTTGCGCACAAACTGGCTAACTGCAGTGCGCACAAGTGAGCTCTGCAGTTCTAAGAATGCCTACCTGAATGAAGATTGGCCTCCTGTATTTGTACTAATTCTGGCTAACTGCCTGGGTCGACATCTCATTCTGGGTGCCTATTTACTTAGTATATAATATTTCTTCTGGCTGACTTCTTCTCTTGGAGGCTAATAATCTAATACCAATTATCCTCTTGAGCCGACTTGTCTTCTAGGGTTATTAGCCAACTCATTAGTGTTTCTTCTTGCTTCCCGGAATATTCTATTCTCGTTAGGTTTACACGTGGAGGTAAATACCTCCCGCAGCTACCATAATATCAACATAATCATGATGCACTAAGATATCAATGATTCCCTCTACCCCTTTTACGGGCAAAGGTCACCTTTGACGCTTTTCCTCTAGAAGCAGTAGGTGGACGTGTTGAGGCTGAGCTTGAGGTGGAAGGTGCAACTTATGGGGATAAGGTGGAAGATGAAGTGGGATGTCTTCTTCCTCTTCCCCTAGTTGGCAATCTCTCCAAATTTGTTTGTCTTGGAAGTGGAACATCCTCTGATAACTCCAACTCCAACTCATCAACATCATGCTCCAATCACTCAGGTGCCCTCCTCCATGACAAGCCTCTTGGTCTCCACCATCCACGGACTTGTGGTGTCAAGCGCATCCACTGAAATGTCATCCGTGTCGGGTACTTTGTTTATTTGCCTCACCCACAACCTGAGATTGTAGTAGACATAGGCCTTGTCATTGAGGCAGTGGACATCTAACCTGTATGAGGGCCAATTTGTAATTAGAGGATGATGTCCCATGGGCATAAATTAAAATTAATGAAATTATAAAAGAATAAATTTTAATTTGAACATTTCTAACCTGTTGCACTTCTTGGAGTGTATCTTTTCAAAGATACTCCAGTTGCACTCACACCCCGAAGAGCTGCAAGTTTGACTCAACACCCGAATGACAAGTTTTTGCAACTCTGGGATTCTTCTGCCATAGTTTTTCCACCAAACATCTACAACAAATAAATGGAAAGGAAAGACAACAAATTATATTTCCATTGAGTAACAAATAGATAGAAAGGAAAGACATTGGAATTTGAAAGTTTGAAATAAATTTTACTTGTAGCTTACCTGGCATCCTAGCCGTCCTGTCTTGGATAGCCATATGATACCCAAATGTCCCAACATCGAGCTTACATATCTCAATTTGTTTGGAAATCTCCAAGCGTTCAGCGGGAGTCAACACCATCCTTTGGAGTCTGAACACATTGGAAAAATCCATCCATAACCTCTGCATCAAACCTAAATCTACATGCATAAGAGTATGCGGGGTTGAGGTAGAGCCCTGCTGTATGAATTAGATGATGGAGAGTTCTTCCGTCACTAATCAATCACACTCCATATCTTGGCTTGTCTAGTGAATCCCTCTTCTCCCTTATCCTCATAGTACCAATTGATAGCTTCCTTGGCCCTATCCATCCTCATACAAGTAGCCCATTGAGGGATTCTCACCATCAACCAAGTGAAGAACCTTTACCAAAGGTTCACTGACAACACACAACTCTTCCACTCCCATCCAAAACCTCTGATCATGTCTCACAAGTTGGGCTATGGCTTGCCCATCCACTTTAGTGCTATAGACACAAGTATTCCACTCATCTGACAGAAACATCCTCTACAACTCCAACACAAAATTGCGGAGAGATTGAAGAGAAATGAAGCTAGTCGCAAAACGTGTGATAGTAGGATAAACCAACTCTTTGTTCCCTGTGAACTTTCTCATGTGTGTAAGAACATATGTATGATTAGATATATATTTTGTAACACTTCGAGCTGACTCAACAGTTTCCTTGATCCAAGGATGTTTTCCCATGTCCTCTAGCATCAAATCAATGCAATGGGCAGCACAAGGAGTCCAATATAGGCTCCGATACCTCTCCATGAGCAACTTTGCAGCAACAACATAATTGGCAACATTGTTTGTAATGACTTGGAAAACATACTGTGGACCTATCTCCTGGGTGAAGGTATCCAACAAATCACATAACAACTGTGCATCTTTAACATATGCAGATGCATCAATAGATATGATAAATATTGTTCCCCTAGGACAATTAACCAAGAAGTTGAGAATGGACTTGCCCTTCCCACCTGTGCAATCGTCTGACATAATGGTCCATCGACTCCATCTTGTGATCTCCCATGATTCCTTAAGCTCACCAAATCTCTTTGTGCAATAGGCCTTTTTCCCTTGAAGGAGAGGCCCTCTCAATTCATTACAAGAAGGGTCCCCGAATCCTGGACCAACAATAACAATAGTTTCAAACATGGAGTGGTAGAATGGGTTCTTGGCAATGTTGAATGGTATGTGACTCTATAGAAAACAGTTTGCCATAATCTTGTCAACCTCCTCCTCCTCTGTTTTCACTATCGACCGAATAGAAGGTTGCCACATAGGCATTGACCTCAAGACAAATAAAGGTGAGGATGCTAAGGGGATAGGCATTGTGGAATGTGAGCCCAAAGATTGGCATTCCCCCGCTCCTGAGATGCTTGTAGATCTATTTGCAAGCTCAAGCCTGAGTTCTTCCCTTTGATCTCTCTTCCTACCCGTTGCAAAAATGGATTGATTTGCAATGTGAGCAATTTTCGGGGTAGATGTTGGGAAAATCCCCACCCATTTCCTAGGATTTTGGCAGGGTGGTAATTCAAGCGACTGATGCGCCAAACATTTCCATACCACATAACTTGCAATTTAACCTCATTCTGTTATGGACATCATAAGGTAGACCATACTCCCACGTTGGGTCCAATGGCTTTGGCATTTTGAAATGTGTGGATCACTGATGAAATTTGTAAACCTATGGGACAAAAAAAATAGGGGAAATTTAGAATTTAAATCCACAAAAACACTTAAAAAATGCTACAATTAAAATACCATAGCTACATAAGTGTTAAATCCTCCATTAAAAAAGGGCCAAAAGAGGTATATCTAATGGACATTGCAAACCCTATACTAAATCTTGAAAAACAAAGAAAACAAGGGCAATTTTTTTTTGACATACCTGGTTCAATGGATATGGTAGATTGGAGTAGATCCCCACTCCACAAATGCTTACATGATGGCAACGAAAACTATGGATTTCCCCTTGTTTGCTTGCAGGAATATGGTCACAATACCCTTAGGCAGCGTTTGGAAAATGAGAGAATAAAACCCATAAAACCAAATTTATAAGTCAAAACCAACCAGAATCTCAACAAAGCGATAATTTCCTTCGACTCGTGATAATATCGGAAATTATCGTGATAAATACAAATTATCGGAATAATTGTGATAAGTTTGTCCGATATTATTGCCGAGGTTCAGTTTGGTGATAATTCCGATGTTATCGCGATACGTGTAACACTGCCAAGACATGAACCCACCAACCATGCAGCAACCCAGTGAAAGTAGTGAGTAGGACATCAAGAGCAAGGGGAATAATAATATGGTCTCCTCAACAATGATCATCCATGGAAAAGCATCTGCAACAAGATGAAAGATACATGATATGCCTCTGAAGCAACCTCCACCAATGGTACAAACATGAGCAATCCAACTGATATACTGAAGAGATTGAAAGGGCATGATACATTGATCGTGCCGTGCCATCTTGTATGAATGCCAGCTTCCCCTTGGTTGTCCAAAGGCCGGATAAAACATAAGGGTAGCATCAAAACTAACATGTGCACCATGCTAGTGCCCATGATCTACAAACTGGTCCATAGAAAGTCCATAGGTGTCGTCCTGTCAAGTGTCATGAAAATGGTCCTTAGACACCCCATACAAAATATTAGTACATGACCAATTGATTTTATATGCACAATATATGCTTGGTGGGGGGTGGGGAGAAACCCTCTAGCCTCATTTCTCATTCCATTCCCCTGTCCTGTTCTGTTTCCTGTTTCCAGTTCTTGTAACAGCCAAAAATGGATTTGGGTTGGATCCTGTAGTGGCACTTTAAGGGTGAGGAAGTTACATGCAACTATGCCTTAGAGTCTAGACACTCTTTTCTGCTTGTATTGTGGGGTGCTATCTGATCTTTAACTTTGGATGGTTGGAAGTGGACCAGTCTTGGTCATTTTAAAGCTAGTTACTTTGGGGGTTTCTTGCTACAGTAATGTATATTAACCCATAGAGTGTCCTCAATCACTATAGTAGAGGTGTAGACCCATTTTTTGGGTATAAATATAATCTAAAGTTTAAACCTGTTATGTGATGGATGATGATGATCTGATGGGTGTTTATTGATTGGGTGTACTGTACAGGAGAAGTTTGCAATATGCTTTGCTCATCCTCTTCCTAGTAAACTATAGGAGGTTGTTAGTGAAAAATCAGCTTGAGAAAGACTAAAGGAAGATGGTATTGTCAATATCATATAAGTTTTAATGAGTATGCTGTGCCATCACAACTCTGTAGGTGGAAAAGGCTTTCATTGGTCTTTTGAATCACTGATTGGAGAATGTAACACAAGAAACAATGTGGGAACACATGTCCTCATTAGTCATTAATGGAAGTAACATGTGAAGGATGCCAACTTCAGAGCTTCTCTTCTACAATGTCTATTTGCAAGATCATTTGGCAATTTTGTGATTGACATCCAACTCCTCATAGCAGTACAAAAGGATCTCATGCAGAGGTCTGGTATGTTGTTTGTTGTGGAATGTCAAGTTAGAAATAATTTCAGGACAATGATTCTGGATTTAAGCTCAACGAGTCTTAAGGTATGAGTTAGATTTCACAATAAAAAATATACCTTGGCAATGTGCCTCCTGAATGTTAGATTTCGTAGTGCACCCAGACCGATACACACACACCTCAGGTTTGGTCTATATTCTCAACAGTATACACAAATTTTACACAATTTGAAGTGTAAACATAAACACGCTAAGATGCCTAACTACTTAGCATAGCGGAAAATAAACCAGCGATTTAATCATACACTGGTACACAAGAATTTAATGCCCAAAATCACTTGTTCTTAAATCCAGAACAATGGGCTACCGTACTAGGGACAATGGCCCAATTCTTACATAAAAGAAAGATACCAAGAACACTTACAAAACCCTCCCAATTTCCGTATCCAAGTCTGGATGAGTCCTTCCAGCCTTATCCACTGTCCTTAGCTGAGGTTCCTAGGCTGCGTCTGAGTCCTTCCAGCCCTCGGCCTGCTCCTCTCCTTGCTCACCAAAACTGAGGACAAAACTAGTCCTCTTAGCAAAATCGATTCAAAAAAATTCCCAGGAAATTCCAACTTACAAATCTGCTGCAGACCACCTGTATGGCCTGCTGACATCAACCTGTACGGACCTGCTCCTGCCCAGAAAATCCTGTCATACGTCCCTGCACATTTGCGACTGTATCCACTGAGCCCCGCATACATACACGATTGTCTCCACTGAGACCCGCGTACATGTACGGAAACACTATACGGACACTTCCGTACGATTCACGTGACACGAGCGACTTCTTCCCTTTTGCGGCTGTCCTCCACACATGCGGCCTTCACCTCACACATGTGATTTCCCTGCCAAGAACAGAAAATAGAAGATCCACAACCCTAGGTCAGATTTGCCAAAGTTGCAAAAATTCCCTTGCTGAAATCACCAAGCTCCTTGGCACAAGTGCAAACTCACTTATGCCAACTCCATTATGTCACAATGTCACTATGAGATTGTCACAATCTCTCCTCTCCTTTTATAGGAGTCTAATGTGAGTTTAGAAGCCTTAGTTTACTCTAAGGAGCCCTCCACTAAACTCAACATTAAATTAGAATTCTTTATTCCTCCTTGTGGGTGTGAAGCCTCTACACAAGCTCACAAAGCCCATCATCAAACCCATGAAGCCCCAATTCAAAATACAAGGGTGTTTCACCGAAACGAAAGTGTAATCTGGTGCCAACGAAGATTCTCACATGCTCGACACCAAGGCCATGTGAGAATACCTGCCCAAAGCTACAAAACATCAACACTGAATGCTAAAAAACTTGTAGGTCCAAGTATGTTTATAAGGTGAGAAATGCCTTTAAGAATCTAGTGCATAGATCTAGTATGTTGTTTATTGTGAAATATCAGGTTATCAAGGATTTCAGGATGATGGTTATGGAAGTAAACTGACTAGGCTTAAAACTCAAGAAATATTTCATGACTAAAAGCTTTCCACTTTAATGGTAGAATCTGCATCTTGAGTTCTAAAAGGCAAATTCAGGTTTAGTATGTTTACTAGGTGGGGAATGTATTTAAGAATCTAAAGCACGTGTCTAGTATGTTATTACTTGTAGAAACATCAGGTGATAAAGAATTTTGGGAAGATGATTGTGGAAGTGAACTCATTGACCCTTAAGGCATGTGCCACTTTTCATGACTAAAATCTGACCTCTAATGGTAGAATGTATGTCCTCAGTGCTAAAAGGCAAATTCTGTAATAGGCCTATGCCATTATGAATGTCTAGCATAATTTTAGTGGACTTAACGTATGTGATAGACAGGATTGCTTGTGATAAAACAGTTAATTCAAATTATGAAATTGAATATATATGGCAACTATGGTTTTAAGCTTTTCTTTTGCCACACATTATTCATGTCCCCTAATAACATTGTTAGTTTAAAGTTATAACAATCAGAAAATATACTTTTCTTAATACCTTTTTGTATGGTATTCACAGGTTGCAAACATGATCCGTTTTCTTGTTGATAGCTACAATAAACCAGTTCCAGCTATTCTAGAAATCCCTTCAAAAGACCATCCATATGACCCTGCACATGATTCAATTTTGTCACGGGTGAGGTATTTGTTTTCCAGTGATTCATCAGAGTCAGCTAGGCGTTGAGCTGTTTTCATATGGTGCATTCAATGTTTGAGGGACATATTCTTTCTAGTGTTACACCTATTACACTGGTAATAATGAGATTCCAAATTGACATGAACTGGATTACCTTCATGGTTGGCCAGATGATTGTGCTTTTCATGTTGTAACCTATCCAAAATTATGTTGAGAATAACATATTGGTTTGGATAATCTTTATGCAAGTTATTTCATTTTGGATTATGTACAACTGATATCAACTAAAATGTAAGGTGTCCAACTAAGAGCATGCAATGGGAGATGTGAATTATTAGTTAGCAAATCCAAAGTACAATAGGTGGAAGTTTTAAATCTTATTTTAGTGATAGATGCAGTTAAATGTTGTACATAGCATCAATATTTTTTTTTCCGAGGTAATATCTCACGGGAAACCCCCGAGTACTTCTCCACTTCGTGGATGGTAAACGGGGTGGATGGTAAACCGCCGGCCCTGATTATGTTCAGGCCTAACCCCAAGGGGGAATAAGAGATTCGAACCCGTGACCTCCTCTGCTGGGGATAGCTTCACGTCTGGCTTAGAACCACTTGAGCTAACCCTTGGGGCTTACATAGCATCAATTTTTAGTTTGTCCGATGGTTAAATATTCATGAGTACCCCAGCTGTGAATGTCTCTGATTACAAATAATTCTTCTCAATGATTTCTACCCATTCAACCAGTAACGTTTTCAACTTCAAATCACAAAGGTAATAGTAGCATATCTGTAGTTGGCAAAATTCAAGCTAATGCTTGTTTCATAAGAGAAAAAAGTGTATTTAAAAAGTATTAGGAGTTAGAGTAAGTTTGTTTGACAGTAACCTCAAAAAGCTCTACGATGCTAATCTCAAATTCAAGGTAAAGGAATGCTAATGGTAAAGATAGCACACCAATGAATTTTAATGTTCATAAGCATTAAAATTAACTGCAATGTTTTTTACATATGGTAGGGAAACCAGGGAAACCAAAGCAAACTCTCTCTCCCCATTTAGAACTAGACAATATGCTAAAGTTTTCGAAGAATTATTCCTTGGGAAGTATCTAAAATTCCTTCAACCTTTTGAAGCTCTCACTTTGATTGAATTAAGAGGTGGAAGGCTGTAAATGAAGCTCTTTGCCCCGCTTAAATTGGAAGATAAACAAAGATTGTTGAGGACGAGGAAACTGGAATGTACAGTATACAGAATTGGAGAGCAATATTCTTTTAATGCAATGCAGTTTGTTTTATGAACAAACATGTTCGATAACTATAAAAACATCCAATTCAAGTAGGAGAGGGGAAGGGAATCCATACAAGATACAATTTATATTTGTTATAATGAATGTGATAAAGTACAAGAGCTCTCTGTGACCATATAGACACTATTGATTGGTCACTAGGCTTAAGGGTTATGACCTTTTGGGTTATTATTAATTAATATGTTTATTTAATATTATGTTATTATTATTATTATCGTGATTATGTATTGTATATTTATGTTCATTACAATTTGTCATAATAAATTGCAGCAAATGTTATTGCAAATAAAATATCATAGTCTTGATGGTTTTAGAAATCAGAGTATAAAGCTCTATTTATCATGGCATCTACACTTTCTTAGATCTTTTTACTGGACAGCTAGTTTATATATCTTTTCACTGGACTGCTAGTTTATAGTTCCTAGCTAGATAATTAGCTCTGCTTTCCGTTTTTTCGCTTCTTTCTTTCAGTATTGATCTAGGAGTCGTTTTTGCACTCCCACATTGTATTTTTACATTGGATTGTACCTGTCTGTTAGTCCCATTGACCTACTTTTGTGGTCAATTTTTGGACTAAATTGTTTTTCACTTGACTGTTTTTCCCCTTTTTAAATAGCAAGTGTCACTTCTTTCAATGCATCATCTTGCCAAGAGTGGGACTAAGTTTCAACAATAGTGTTAATCGAGTTACTGTCACTTATTTGTGTATTTATTATGTTAAATCAACCTAATTTTAATCTACTAATCCGTCAAACCTTCATCAGGTGCATTAAGCTCCATTTTTCCCTTTTGAACTGTATCGATAGGGGGGTGTTCACTCTCAAATTTTCAGCAAAAGATGCACAAAGATGCTTGGGTTACAAGCTTCATTAGAGAGTTACAATTCCCATGTATTTTGGATTCTGGATTATCCTTTTGCTTGATAGCAATCTTCTAATTACATTGTTACCTGACTTGATGTCTTGATTCGTTTGGGATTCTTCTCAATTTTGAACAATTGGGATGGCAACAACCTGAAATAAATTATATATCATTCAGTCCCAACAATCATGCAGACCACCTTGTACTCTATTTCTGTAACACCAAATGTCTCATATCTGCTTCTATGCCCCATTCTTATGAAATCCATCAGGAATAGTTTCTCAAGATGTGGGAATATCTGACTTTGACTTAGTTCTTTGTTCACAACAAGGTATTCCTGGTTAATTTATTCTAATACCCCATCTGTTCAAATGGATGAGTTGCGGAATTCTACATTCGCATTCTCTATTGCTCGCATTAGTTATATTCTAATGTGTCGACACTTCAATGATTCACTTTATGTTGGAATAACATTCTAAGCAGTCATCACAGCTCAAGATCTTCTAGAGGGAGTTGATAGTTGATAGTCGACTAGGTGGTTGACTAAGCGGTTAACTGAGTGGTTGATTGGGCATTCTATTGGTTGGGCAGCTGCTTGAAACAGTCCAGTGATGCACATCAAAAGGAAAAAAATCAAGGAGTTTGTTATGCACCCTCATCAATCTATGTGGACCTCTTCTTCCTCAACTCAAGGGAGTTGGTTACATCTTGGTGCTATATAAGATAACCTTATGGGTCGATCTAAGTTTGACATATGAACCTGTGTGATATGTGTTGTGTATGGAAATCTTTTGATTTCCTACACTTCTATGTATTTTGAGCTAACCTTGGTTGTGCTTAAGTGTTGTAACAATGTCTTTAGACTCCTCCTCTCTTTTGAAATACTAACTCTCAGATCTACTTAATCCTCTGGTTCTTCAACATAGTATCCGAGCTAGTGGTTTGAGATCTAGCCTGTTGTATACAAGTCTTTTGGATGCTATCATTTGTACGCACTCTTGATGAGTTTGATCTGTCTGGTAGATTGACTCAGTGTTTCGACTTGCAGATTGAATCTAGGATTACATTTGTAGATCAACATCATGAGTTCCAAGCAAGATCCCGCGGGTCTAAATGACCACAATTATGGAATATGGGCACAAGATATGGAAACATTGTTGAAGACTAAAGCATTTTGGCAGTTTACAAAAACTGTGGTTCTAGATCCAAAGGATGACCAACAAAAATTATCATTGATGAGAAGAAGGATGGGGCTATAGGAGTCATAACGACCTACATCTTTAGGGAGATCGCTTTCATACAAGTGGTTGACTGTACAAATGTTGTTTGGAAGAAGTTGAAGACTCTGTTTGCTAAAATCGACAAAAGTCATGTTATGTAGATTAAGAAAGAGTTGATCTCTTTGGATCCTCCCTCTTTTTAGAGAATTGAAGATTACTTGGCCTGTGTGAAGGAACTTTAGTGGAAATTGGGGAAATGCTGAAAGGATTTTCCAAAGAAAGATGGTCTCACATAGAACTGATCCCAATGAATCTAAAGACACCCTATGATGTGTTTTGCTCAATGTTTCGTGCTAGTTGGACTTCTAGAAAAGATGATGGTAGTGATTATTCCTTTGATTTTTCCAGTGGTTAATTTATTAGGGCATAGGAAAAATTGCTTGATGAAGGGAAACTTGAGGTCAAGCAACGAGCCCATTTACTAAAGGGAAAATGTTGACAGAATTATAGAGAAAGAGGTTGACAATGCAATTAGGAGAAGGAACATGATTGCATCGATTAGATTGTTAAGAAGAATCATTTTGATTAGACTTTGACTAAGAAAGGTAGAAAGAAGAAGTCCCATGATCACTGTCGAAAATTAGGGCATATGGAGAAGGCTTGTTGGTAGAAGACCAAGGACATGGAGAAGAAATTGAAGAAGCTTGAAGCACACATGTCCACTGCAAGATAGATAGTCCGATAACATTGAACATCAGAAGGTAATGTAGATAACTATATGTTTTTTGTTAGCACTTCTCAGGCCTTGCATGCTCACACTTGTCAGAGTGAATGATAGTTGACTTTGATTGCACTCATCATATGGCTAAAGATGCTTCTCTTTTTTCTTCATTAAGTGAAGCTACAAAAAACGATTTTCTTCATTAAGTGAAGCTGCAGAAAAAAAAGAAATCTTTGTAGTAGATGATTATGCACTTACTATTGCTGGTTGTGGGAAAGATTGAATGTCAGAATGGTGTGATCACCAATGTGTATCATGTACCTAGTTTGAGTGGCAATTTGTTGTCTATATCCTAACTAGCTCAGATTGGAAAGAAAGTAGAATTTTGGCCAAATCGGTTTGTTGTGAAGGATATGCACAACAACTTTGTTGTTGTTGCTGAGAGTTTTCTTGACCCTAAGGAAAGACTGTATAGGTTCTATGACGTTCCTAAGAAAGATCCAAGATTGACGACCAGTGCAGACTTTGGCATGAACGACTTTGACATTTGAATTTTCGAAACTTGAAATTGATGGTGAAACAAAACATGGTTAGTGGACTACCTAAGGTTGTCCCCCCTAATGGAGTATGTGAAGGATGTATGATCTTCCTTTGGCTCAATGCCCTTCCTCCAAGATAATGTGCTCTCCAACAAGCTATTAGTCCAATGCTCCCTCTTCCATGGTGGTTATTTATCGAAGTGTCCTCATGCAAGGTGATCCTCCTTTAATTATTTTCCACATGTCCTCTCATGTGCCCAATACTACTATCGTGTGTGCTGATGTGGTCACTAAGCCTTAATGCTCCTCCTCAACATATGTGTCCGAGTCCACAACCAAACTCCATGAAGTATTCTTCTCAACCCAAGCATCCTTAAATCAAGTGCCGAAACTCCAAGGTGTATATCACATTGTCCTAAGCTCATACGACTAAGTTCCCTCCTCCAAGTGCCTAACACTCCTTCCAGGTAGGTACCTCCCTTAATCGAGGAATTGACTTCCCCATTGTATACACCCAATGAGTTAGCCATCATGCTTGTCAAGGTAACAACCTTGTAGGTAAGGGTACTATGCTAGCACTCTAACCAAGGTCAAGCATCTACCTAAACTAAGCCATCCATATGTCCATGAAGCATCGCCAATGGGCTAGGCGATGTAGTGCTCTCATAGCAAGGTGAAAACACTCTTGGAGTAACCTCAAAAGCTAACAACTCATTGTTTTTTCCCATATCTCGAAATATTTCTTGTTGCCCAAACCATGTATGTCACCTTCAACCACTGTGGAACTGTGTTTGGTCTCTTCATTGGTTCAAGTTTCATAATGTACACACACTGAAAGTTTTGTTTACAACTATGACATTTTATCTTCCCATGAGGACATCAGTGAGCTAGAAAAACAATTCTTGCCAGTGTCCTTCGTAGCCATCCAAGAACCTTTTCGCTTAGAATTCCTTGCAACTATGGGTCAATAATGAAGGAGATGTTGACCTTGAGGATGAACAAGATAAACCTTTTTATAAAAACCTTTTTTATACAAACAACGTCAAGCTATATTTTATAGAAATCAAGATAAACCTTTTATGGGTGGAATGGAGTGAAACTACGAAAAAGGAAAATGCTATGTGTGGTTAGGATGTGGAAAGTGCTACCTCAACCTATTTCATAGTAGTACAAATTGATCTAAGAAATGATGACACTTCTAAAGGAAAACTATTGTCCCCCAATGTACGATGACAAAAATAATAAAACTGTGAATGTTATGAAGTGTTATCGGATCTCATTTCAATGTTTACCACTTTCATAACTAACCAAGAAGTTATAACATCACATCCAAATAAACTACCAATGCTTGGAATATCAAACATATCAGAGTAAAACCATAATATGCCACCAAGAAGTTATAGCATCACATCCAAATACACCACCAATGCATGGAATATCAAATAGATTAGAGTAAAACCATAATGTACCATCCATATTGCATCTGTCATCGGAGGAGTGAGGGGGAGGATTTGGTATACCACAACAGAGGTAGCATGGTCATACATCTAAAGGAGAAAATGAGAAGAACTATATGAGTCTAGGGAATATGAGCAAGAGAGCTCATGCAAACAACAACATAACACCCTTGTGAGGGTGCCTCTGAAGTTGTCACCCCTTGTGGGGTAACATCTAGCTCCTACTCAGGGACATGCACTCTAATGCTAGAGTGTATGCGAATTCCATAATCTCTCGCAGACCTGTGATCTACACATCATCTAACTTTGAAAAGGAAACAAGGGCACATCTACCACCTCGATGAAAAAAATACTACTTTACATTAATCAAAATTTTCCCTAAAACTAAACATAGAAATAAAACATGACAACATATGCAAGAAAAAATTATTCTAAGGAAAATCAAATGCATCAAGCAGTCAATCGAGCAATGCATGAAAATAAGCACAAATTAAGGCAAGTAATGCATGGAAAGAAAACACACATCCTACACTACTACTTAGGGAGCCTATTCTTCCTAACCCTACAAACTAACTAAGAACCATGGCTGCTCGGTAAAGTCAAAGATCCAATGAAACCACTTGATGAGGTCATCATTAGCTTGAAACTTTCCCTTGTGCTTGGTTATAAACCAAAATAGGGATTCGTTCAAAATCACATGAGTATCAGGAAAAATCTTGATCACTCCTTGATTTGGAACCAAATGAAGTAGGTCCAAATCATGCCAAGGTTGGTTATCACTTCCACAAATTCCATCCATCAAAAGGTCAATAAGGCTGACATAATATCTCATCTCATCATTGGAATGGATTAGCCCATTAGTTTCAGTCTTTGAATCTTTAAGGATAAGGGGCTTTGAAGGTGGTTCCAGCTGGGATCTTGATGCAGGATCGCTATCAAATCAAGAAAAGCAGACGTGGAAGCGAAGTCGACACATCAACGTTTTGAAAGAGCCAAATCGACTCTTAATCAGCTTGGTAGCGGTGTGGAGATCTTTTTGAATCTCTCGTTAATTAATTAGTAGTATGTAAAGTCGGGCCACCATTTTTAACTGGCGGATCATTGTAAATCCTTACACGACTATAATATATTACATGTGTAGGATATTAGCCCGTATTAGTCATTAGGTTGCATTAATTAAGCTGAGTAGGTAACCGCTAGAGTGATAGGTGATAGATTTTAGATAGGAGGAAGAAGAGCGAGGAAGCTCTGGGTCCTTAGACAAGTTTTTCATTGTAATGGTTGTAAGAGATAGCAGTGTAATCATGTTATTTTATTTGAAATGAATTGAACAGAGAAAATTGATTCAATTGTACAACATTGTTATTGTGTGACTGTTGTTATGTATTCTGTGAATGTATGACGTTCATGGAGAATGGATAATTGAATAAGTTTCAAGTGTTTCTCTTCTGCAAGTTATGCAAGGAGTGCATACTGAATGCAAGGAGTGCGTGTGAGAGAGTCTTTTTTGACTCAGAGCTCAGAAGAGATAGCTTGGAACTTTTGTATGCAGAGTGTGCATATTAAGCGCAATGAGTGTAGGTAGAAGCAAACTTTGTCTAAGTTCGAAAGCTCAGGAGGTTGAGTGCAAAGTGTGCCAGGAGGGTACTAGAAGGTTTTTTGAAAGACGCAGAAGGGTTGAATCCCTTGGAGACTGAGTAAGTTAAAAGCTCAGGGAGGAATAGTGCAAGTTTGCACGCAGGAGTGTAAGTGTGCGCCAAGGTGAAGCCAAATTTCATTGACAAAAACTCAAGAGGGAAAACATCGTCGAGACCTTTGAAACAATTGAAATCTTTCAAGTCAGGAAATAATTCAAGCTCAAAAGGGTTGACTCCAAGTTATTTGGCAAGGAGCTGTTGAGAACTTGGACTGACAGTAGAGACCCTTGGAGGGAGAAGCGTCGATAGCCGTGTGTCGTTAGATCCAGAGAAGCTGCGGGGAAGATAAGGGCGAGAGTTATTTAACACTCAAAAGTTCAGGAGAGATAGGAGTTGTCGATCTAAGGGAAGATCGAACCCTTGGTTCTTTTCATCGGAAACTCGGACATCACGAGAAGAGAGGAGAACTAATTCGCGAGTTCGCAAAGTGCGAAGTCTCGTAGCGCTCAGAAGCTGGGCCCCAGGTCACAGCCGGAGGTCACATCTGTTGAAATAATGTAACTGCAAAGTGTATTCTAATTATTATTGATGTATTATTCATTAGATCAATCCCCTTTTGCGGATTGATCATGTCGGCTATTGTAAAAGACCAAATCCCCTTTTGCGGATTGGTCAAAACATAATTGTAATAGGCAGAATAAGAAGTCGGCCCCATAATATATTAAAGGGCCCCAAAATATATATTAAAGGTGCTTAGAACCACCCAGAAGAAGTCTACCTGCCAGTGAAAAGAC
>JASDQU010103914.1:55236-70859 GCA_032191745.1 Picea mariana
CCCCCATGGGGAAAACCAGTATGGAGCAGATATATATGGAAGGCCTTATAGAAAAATGTACAACACAGGAAACATAAACAAGTGAACCTGGTACAATAATAACCACTCTTTGGTGCCTTGGAGTTCCTCGAAGACTTTCCCACAAGCCTTGTGAAGTAAGGCGCCCCTTCCCTTGGTGAGCCTTCTTCCTCTTGCTTGCCTTGTCTTTATCTCGATCCTTGATTTTCCTCCCAAATAGTCTACACAACATCATTGCTATATAAACCATGTATTCGTTTAATGGTGCTGTAGCATAAATGCCATGGGTATCGGCTCTAAATTTTGCTGGAATTTCCCACCATTCTTTGATTATACCTGGATATGTTTGATCAAATTTTGTACACTCCTTTCTTTTAAATTCTTCTACAAATTCGGCATTATAAATGTATTTAGAAACAAGTGATAGTTTATACATTACTTGGATGTGATCTGGTCTGAACGAGCCGACGATGACCTTTGAACTGTCGTTTAAGTCAAGATGGCCGAAAAGAAAATACGAAAGGCTTAGAAAGATGTTAAACATTTTTTTTTAATTATTCATTTTAATTCGGTTTAAATTCTTTTAAGCAATCACTTTTCGAGACTTCGGTATCGGGACTTTGGAGTTATTTAAAAAATCATACTTCGTTAATAGCCGAACCCTGAAACCCGAAACTCTTGAAAGACTTTTTAGAACTAAGGGCGGCTTCATAACCAAAGAAAAATTTAGTTTAAGATTATAAGAAGAAAAAATAAACTTTGTTTCAACATAGGCTCCATCTAGGGATCTCGTCTCTTTGCAGGATGAGAAGAACATGTAGACCCGATGCCTTCATTGGGTAAATGGAGTCATTAATGCAGCTCTATGAAACACATTTTAGAGAAAACTCAAAACGGGACTTTAAGACTTCAACCTTAACTTTGGAAACTCTTCAAAACTAAAACATCCGGTGATCTCGAGTTAGGCTCACAATAGATTTCCTTCTCTGAAACTGACTTTAGATTTGTGTAAGATAATCAAAACAAAATTAACCATTCTACTAGGTTTTATCTGATTCTGTTCGCGTCAAGTTAAAGTGATTCCAATGTTTCAAATTAGGGGATCCCATAAGCTTATAATGTAGATTCAACCGAAAGAGGAATAGTTACTAGAGCATCTTGTAATTCATGTATAACAACCTATCAGATATGTAGACATTGCTTCACTGTCAGCGAGCCTGTTCAATACCCCGGTGAAGTTATCGGATTTCCCACATTGAAATTCCTTTCACCACTTCCATTGTTTTCGAGCATTTAAATGTTGAGATAAGGGCAGTCATATAATGAATTTCCTTTCTTCATTTCTTTGGACTAGATGGGGGCAATCAATAATTAATTTCCTTTCACCATTTCTCTGTATATAGAAATATTTTTTTAAAATATGAAGTGGGGGCAATCAATGAGTATGTAATATACTCGAGAAAATATCTGCTTAAAATTTAACAATAGAGGCTTGTCAACTCACTTTGATTGCTCTGGACTAATCCTCTTCTGACCTTCAAACATTTTTGGCTTTAGGAAAATTCTTAAGGGAACTCTTATTGATAGTTTTTCAGGGATTTTCCTTGAGCGAAACCAATCAGTTTATTCCTATTAGAATGACTAAGGAAGTTAGGATTAACTTAGATATACTTCCGGTTCAGATAAAGTTAGAGGAAATGTAAACTTTTACCTATTCTCGTTTTGAAGGTTAGTTTATGAGTTTCCAAAATTAAGGTGAGATCTTTTCTTTTCTTAAGAAGCTTATGGGAAGATCATCAAGGAAACAGATGAGGAGGTGTCTTGATCAAGGACATGGGAAAAGTTAGGGGTTTTAGATATTCTGTTGAAGACACAACTTCTCTTAACAATTATTCAACTCTTGAAACCTTTCCCTAAAATCTTTTATTGCTTATTTTTTATTTTATTTTTTATAAAGTGATAATATTAGCAACCATGAAATTAATGTCTTACTCATTTATATCTTTTAGGACATTTTAACCTAAATTTTCAGAACATAAATTCATACCTTGGTAGTTCTTTGTATTTCCAGCCCAACAAACTATTAATTTATTACCTTTTTCGGGAGGTATTTAACGTGAATATCCACACATGTCACCTTTTTGATATTTCTAGTCTCTTGGCTTATCAAAAACTCTTTTGTAAAAGAGATAAACATGATAACTGTTAGGAACTCTAGTAAATCAGGAAGTTTCCCATTGCAATTTTTTGACCCATTTTGTATATATATATATATATATATATATATATATATATATATATATATATTATTTTCGTTTCATAAAATGACTCTTTGTATTTACAGTAAAAAATAAAACTTACCTAATGAAATATAAATATAAACAAGTTGCAAAAACAAAACGATATATACAATGAGAGTTCAAAAATATATTACTGCATAAAGTGTTTAAGGTACCGCCCATTGACAGGGGCGTTAAGAATCTTTCCATCAAGATTTTCTAATAAAAAGACATTTTTTCCCTCAGAGGCTGAAATCTTGTACGGGCCGCACTAGATCTGATCAAACTTGCCATGTTTATCGACATCTTCTTTCCTGGCTTCACATTTTAGGACCAAATCACTAGGGAGAAATTCTCTGTCTTTTGCTTTTTGGTCAAATAAAGCTTTCATATTATCTTGATATCTTTGTAATTTTTCATCTACTTCGGCCCTATTTTGCTGAACTTCAATCAACTGATTTATCCTCCTGGTAATGTCATTTGATTCTTCATTTGAGTCTTGCTCGAGTTTCATTACTGGCAGTGTTAGATTTATTTGTAAAATGACGTCAATACCATATATCATCTGAAATGGAGACATCCCAATTGACCTTTTGGTATCTATCCTGTTAGCCCAAAAAACATATTTTAAATGCATATGCCATGCTTTCTTATTTTCAATCAAAACCTTCTTAATTATAGTAATCAGACTTTTGTTAGATGACTCAGCTAGACCATTACCCTGTGGATAGTAAGCTGTGGAGTGCCCTAGCACAATATTATATTTTTGGCAAAAGCTTGGCCATGGACTTAAATGCTTGGGCGTTATTAGTAACTATTTTTCGGGGACAGCCAAATCTGGATAAAATATTTTCCTCCAGAAAACTGATCATTAACGAGTCAGTTGCGTTTCTCGTAGGAATAGCTTCCACCCATTTAGTGAAATAGTCTGTAGCAGTTAGAATCCATTTGTGTTGAGCACTGGAGTGTGGATGGATTTCTCCAATAAAATCAAGACCCCATCACTGAAATGGAGCTTCAGTTTTAACTGGAACTAAAGGTAAAGCTGGGGCTTTCTGCTTGCCTGTAAACAACTGACAAGTAGTACATCCGTGAATAACTTTGGCTAGTAATACCCTGCTCTTAGGATCTATTAAGCAGTTTCTCTCCAAGCATGATGTCCTCCACACACTCCTTTGTGGAATTCATCTATAACCCTTTTTGTTTCGGTTTCTACTAAGCAACTCAGTAGGAAACCCAGGGGGTCCTTCCAATACAATTTACCATCTATAATACAATATTTTACATCATGTAACTTCAATGTCCTAGCTTTAGATGGGGTTAGTTCACTGGGACATTGAAGGGTCAGTAAATAAGAAACAATATTGTGGTACCAAACTAAAGAAGAGAATTTTTGTAGAATTTCAGTTGTGGGCACAGTGACATCAAGCTCATCTATCTCTAAAAATTCTTCGTTCTCTTGTAGACGATTTATTCCAAGTGCTCTCAAATTTGATTCAACCATCAATTTAGCCAAACCCTGACCTTTAATAAGCTTAGTTGGTTTAATTTCTAGGTCGAATTCCTGGATTTTTGCTAACCATCTACCTCTCCTTCCGTCACTATCAGGCTGAACCAGTATATTCTTAACAGAACTTGTAGGCACATAAGCAATGAACTTTGAGTGCAGTACGTAAGTTCTTAAGGCCTTGAGAGCTTTCACCATTGCATAAGCTTGTTTTTCCAATATGTCATATTTCAACTTAGAGTCTCTGAGACTTTTACTAAAAAATGCAATAGGTTGCTCAAAACCCTCATCGTTTTTCTGTAACAATACATTTGCGATAGTGTGTTCAGAGGCAAAAGAAAAAACCATAAACTCCTTTGTATAATCTGGGCTTGCCAGAACTGGTGCTTCACTTATCACTCTCTTGATACGTTGAAACGATGCTGTGGATTCAGTTGTCCACTTCACCTCGCTATCCTTCTTAAGCATATCTATAATCAGTTTTACGATTTCAGCAAAGTTAGGGATGAATCTTCTCAAGAAATTTATTTTACCTAAAAAAGATTGAATTTCTTTTACATTTCTAGGAATATTTATAGTATCTATTGCCTCGATCATTTTCGAGTCGATTTTGATTCCATCCCTAGACACTATATGACCCAAGAGTTTACCTTCTTGCATTGCGAAATGAGATTTCTTGGGATTTAGTGAGAAACCAAATTTGCAACATTTCTTGAAAGTTTGCTTGAGGTGTACTAGATGTTCTGCATCAGAATTAGAAAAAACAGTGAGACCACCAAGGTAAATAACAACAAACTTATCTCTTTCGTCCACGAAAGCAATGTCCATAGCTCGTTGGAAAGTTTCCCCTGCATTCATTAAAACGAAAGGCATTTTGTCATACATAAAAGTATTCCAAGGGGTAGTGAACGCGGTTTTTTTTTTATCATCTTGATGTACTGCAATTTGATTGTAACCTGAAAATCCATCAATCATGGAAATTTTGTTAGCTCCAACTACTTTCTCTAAAACATGATCCATTTTGGGTAATGGATAATTGTCCTTAAGTGATGATCGATTCAGATTTCTAAAATCTACACACAGTCTGATTTCACTGTTTTTCTTTCTTACTGGGACTAAATTTGCTACCCACTCAGAGTATCTCAGTGGGACAATGATCTTGGTGTCCAAGAGTTGCTTCACTTCTTTCTCTATTACTGGAAGCATATGGGGTTTATTTGTCTGAGTTTTTGCCTAAAAGGTTTAACACCTTATTTCAGAGGGATTTTATGTTCCATTATTGTAGTGTCATAAGTTCTCAATTCGTCATATGACCAAGAAAAAACATCTTTATATTGTCTAAGTAACTCGACATACTTACTTTTTACTTTAGAAGGACGATACTTGGATAATTTTACCAACCTTGGATTTTCTTTGGTACCTATATTGCAATCTTCAACCTCTTCTGGCCGAGGTTGTAAAGTGGACTTCAAAGGGATGTCGTCGTGATTAAATAACCTCTCTAATGGGATCAGGCCTTTGGGGATCTGATTATTTTTCAAAATTAACATACAGTGATTAGCAATCTTATCTTGAAAATCTTGGGGGTCTTCCCCTTCCTGCATGATCGAAACATGATCATTCTGGTTTTCTTGGTCGACGTGTGTTTCGGTAAACTCATCTACAATTTCTAAAAAATTTCTGAGTTGTTCATTGTCCTCAAAACCTGCCAATGTTGTACGTTATTCGGTATGGAAGGCCTATATCTCATCTCTATATGATATTTAAGCTTAAAAACCGTTGGAGGTGTGAAGGTCGAGGCTACTTTTGCCAACGAATTTGCTCGTTGATTTTCGGCCCGAGGGATGTAATGAACTTTCACTGACAAGAAAAAGTTCTCAATCAGATCCCAAGCACAGTTCCTAAAAGATCTTAACCTTGGGTTCTTAGCCTGGTATTGATGATTAATTTGTTGTATGATCAGTTCAACATCACCGTAGAATTCTAAATTCTTAATTTTTAATCTTATGGCAGCTTCTAATCCTAGCACTAGAGCTTCATATTCACAAACATTGTTAGTATAATCAATGTCCCATTGTAGTCTATAAGAAAAATGTATAATGAATTCATCGTCGGGTGCCACGAAAAGCACTTCGGCTCCTGCTCCTTCAAAAGATGAAGCGCCATCAAAAAACATTTTCCAAATTCTTGAACTATATACATCTTTATTTATTTTTTCTTCTTTTTCTTTTTTATTTTCTGTACAACTTTCTTCTATACATACATCGATATCATCATCAATAGATAGAATACAATTCCCTAAATCTTGATCAACAATATAAACAGGGTAGTTGTTTGGGTTGAGTGGGTCACTTACTGTAAACACCAACCTGGTTTCTCTGTACAAGCGTGTGAATTGTCCTCCAAAGATCGGGATTGTGGCGTACGTCATGTCGAGTTGGAGGGATCCTCCAAGTTTGACGCCCTAGGAGCTGGATAACAACATGCCATACTTCGGGGGTATATCAACGACAACCACATCCATTAGAACGCTTTTTGCAAGTATTTGTGCAAGATTAACTACTAAGTCTTTTATCATGCCTATACATTTAACTTTTCTTGAATCGAATGAATACAAATCTCTGTAAGGTCGAGTGATTTTAAGACCAAGTCTATCCATAATGGCTTTAGGCATTACATTGTGAGAGAATCTAGAATCCAACATGCAATTATGGAGTAGGTGATCGTACACAGTTAGCGTGATATAGAAAGGGGCAACAGTATCTCTGGCACTTTCGAAATGTGGGCCGAAGATTATATTAGGCTTGTCATCTTCTAAGTTTATAACATCGGCCTAGCTTTCATTTTCTGAAAAACTAATTATTTTAGCAATTCGCTTTCTGTATATTGGGTTTTTTGCCAGTTCGATAAGAGGTATAGGAATTTTGATTTTATTAATTTCATTTTCTAGATTAAAATTTCTTGTTGTTTTGTCAATTTCTGTGGTTTGGGCTTCTATCCCCTTCTTTTCAGCTTTCTTTTGTTGTGAGGTTTTTGTTTCAGTTACAGGAACCTCTGCTTTCTGTGTGTTGACGACAGGTGTTTCTGCTGATTTTGTCTTGGTAGGCTGCGCGTCAGTGGACTTGGTTGTTACAGTATGCTTTTCAACAGTTTTTGAAGCTTCCTCGTCTGTTTCGTCCCTTGGCATGATCTTTTTCACTGGGGCGGTTGTGAAACTCCTGCTTCTAGTCCTTAGATTGTACTTCTGGTGGAGTTCGACCATTATATACAGCTCGAGTGGGCCTAATGGTTAAGAACATGTGTTTCCTCTTAAGAGGTCACAAGTTCAAATCCAGAGGGGGGTAGGGTATGTATACCTTCGTAGACTTTACTAGTCAAATCGCTGGGCGGAGGGGGGTCCTTTGTCCCACAAACAAGAGGGTCTCATACACCAATTTGGTGTGCTGGCTTGGTCGTGAACTTAAAAATAGATTATTATTATTATTATTATTATCATCATCTGCGATTCCTTGATAGGTTGAATCTTCTGTAATCTCGCTGTTCTTGTTATTTTCAGATCTGTACTCTATTTTTAAGGATTTTTCATAATCTTGTCTTGTTAAATAAGGTTGTTGACAATCATCACCAAATTATTTATGTCTTCTTCTAACTCCTCAAATTCCTGCGTGTCCTCTCCTCCTATAAAGTTTTCACTTTTAAAGGGGGCTTGGATTTTTTGATCCTCATTCTTAATTTGTCTTTGTTGAGTTTGAGGGTTGGGATTCCTTTTGAAATCCTTTTTAGGGAAATGTTCGTTCTTTGATTGGTCTAATTCCATTCTTGAGATCTTATTCAACAATTCTTTAATTATTCTCACCATGTCATCCATTTTGTCTTCAAAAGACCTACCTGATCTAGAGGGTCTCGCTTGGTCTCTGTATCGTCTGGTTTCCCTATTTCCTGGTTCAAACTTTGTTTTTAGCTTACCTGATGCCATCATATTTGATTCAATTTCTAAGGCAACATCTTGCATTTTAGTGAGGTCTACTGATCTTCTCTCCCTCAAAAACAAGGTGAAATCAGGGTCAAAAGCCCCAACGAAAGTTACTTTCGCTGCGGGTTGGGAAGGTTTGACCTCGGTTGGAATTTTATTATACAATTTATTAAACCTTTGGGTAAACTCGAGAACTGATTCAAAGTTTTTCTTTCTCAGAGCCCCAAATTCGGTTAGATAGTAGAGATGGTCTTTCCTTTCTTCCCATTGTCTGATAAAAGAATTTTCCAGTTCATCGTATGACCGTATTGATCCTGCCGCTAGACCTCGGAACCAGGTTCTCACCTGTCCTTCAAAAGTCTAACCAGGAGTCTCAAATAAAAATCTTCATGTTCAAGACCAAGGATGCCCACAAATTGATCAAAGAAATTGATGTGTTCAGTTGCGGTTAAATCACCTTCTCCTGTGAATTTTGGTAGATTTTTCATGTAATTTTCGGGTATATCATGGAGAGGAACTGGGAGGACCAAAGGAACATACCTAGCAGCTACTTTGGCAAATATTCGAGGGAGTGGTACTTGACCGCCTGCTCCTCCTCCCCCAGCACCGCCTATGGCTCCACCCCCAACCCCACCTCCTCCGACCGCAACCATTAATAATTTAGAGGTTGAAACTTGGAGATTATAAGGAGGACTTTTAAAGGGGTGTGGTAACCCTTCGGTTGTGTTTGAATAGGGCAAGATAGTGTGAGGAAACTCGTCATCAAGAGACAAGAAACTTGAAAAAGAGGGACTTAGGAAACAGGGACTGGTTTCTTCGGACTCACAGGGTGAATATACATGAGAATCAACAGGAGTCGGGTCGAGGTATACAAGATATTGGTCGAAGTTATGAGAGATGGGAAACCGAACTTCGGGAAGTGAAGAGATGCCAATCGAAGTGGGTAGCGAGACAAATCTTTTACCTCTATTGGTGAAAGAAACAATTGAGAAAATCTCAGTTTTAGATTCGGGTAAAACCATTCCAGGCTCTAGGGTTACAATTCTATCGGTGGATAGTTCTCCGCAAAAAGGTGGGGTATTTGACATTTCAAGTAGATCCTTAGTGTTCGACGGTGTGAATTTAGGTTGATAAATCTTATTTGTCGATGAAGCAGTCTGTTTAAGGTATCTTCTTGATTTTAAAATTTTTTCTGGGTCGGATACAAGCGGAGTTTGTTTATCGTCTGGATTCTTTCGTTTAAAATCCAGTTTATTAATCGTGGAGTCGCCAAGTGAAAGATGAAAGTAGCCTTATAAAGTTCTCAATCTTTGTTCACTATCAAAGAAGGAAAATATCGATGTCGTTCTTCCCAGGGAAAAATAATTTCGTTACTTCGTTCCCCGGCAATGGTGCCATAAAAAAATGTTGTTCGAGAGTTTATAATTAAGGCTTTAAAATATAAAGTCTAGGCATCCGAAAAAGGTAGAGAGAGTTAAGGTATAAAATGTATCAGTTACTAAAAACAAAAGCTATGGTTGGTTTCTTAACTGTCTCTGTCTAGCTTCCTAGTGTTCCTGGATGCTTATATCCCGTTCAATTGCTTCCCATGAATGTTCTAATTCAACCTGGGTGTTTGCTGTCTGTAAGATAGTGTTAAATAAATTTAAAGCAATGCTAGTCTAATTTGAGAGACTGGGCTCTATATTGGGCTGTCTTGTAACATGTACAGTCATGAGGGATAAAGGTTAAAAAATCCGTTACTTTGTTTTCAAGGTTTTCTATTTCTGTTTGGATTATAAGAGAAAAAATTCCCAAACTTAAATTAACAATATAACAGTTTCAGAAGCCGTTTCCCGTTCCCGAGTCAAATCCGAAAATCATGAAAGTGATGGGAGAAAAACATAAAGCTGTTTAAACAATGTGAGGCATCAATCATGGAGGAATCTCACTTTGCAACAGGGGAAGAAGAAATACAAGAGATTTCTAATGAAGCATAAATATATAGTAATTTGAATAATCTACAGGTCTTGGGCCTGCTAATAGCAAACACAGAGGAAAAACTATAAACAATTAGATAACCAAATAACTCTTAACCACAGTAGATGTTGTACTAAATTGCAGTTAAACATTCATAAAAAATACATAAGGGAAAGATGCTGAAAGTGAAAGTAAAGAGGAACACATAACTCAGGGTTGACAGAATTTGGAATCTCCATTTGTATTTTCATTAATCACTGTAAATGAGAAAACTTCTCTAGTACAATCGGCCGCAAAAAAAAAAGCCTTTTCTCAGTCTTATGAAATTATATTTATACAAAGTCACCAATTCTTGACGGTTGGTGATTTCGTAACTCCTAGGGGCTAACGGTTACGAAAATGCAAAATTGATTAGTTTGCATGGTTATCTTTTATTTCTCTATCATCTTGATAATATGAGTTTACAATATGATACTTCATTGCTTTTTTGAAGTATCTCCTTCTTTTGGTCCGAGACATTCAATACATTTTTCTAGAAAATGCACAAAAAATCTAGGAGGCTTTGGTATATCCTTCACCTCGAACAGATAAAACTTTCTCTACATTTTCAGGAATCGGTCTTCAATCTATTTGTCATCAAACTTCACTGATTGCAATTTTAAGTTTGGCTTCACCAGCCACCTGTCTATTTGGGTAACATCAATCTCCTTTAATTGCGAAATTTCAACCTGAATTTCATTCAAGTTCTATTTGAGTATTAGTTGATGTCTTACAATATTGATCTGTCCTAGTGGCCCAGGGAAATTGTCTTCTCCAATACCTAACGATCCTTTGTCTAGCAAATCGAAGGTCTCTTCACACTCATCCTTGACTTCCTTGGCCATTTTCTTGCTTTCGGCTATGTTGGCCTCCCATACTTTAAGCATGATATCACCACTGATATGCTCTGCAACAGACAACCTTGGAGTTTCTAATACCCCTTCCTTTGCCAAAAGTACAACTGCCTTTTTAAAAGTATCCCGAGCTGCTTTAGCCTCTTTTTCTTTGAAAACAATGTTATCGGAAGATTGACTTACTTCTTGGAAATAGTTCTGAATAACTTCTACTTTAGAAATCAATCTTTATTGCTCTGCTTCTATCTTCATATGCACCACCAGTGCCTGGGCTTGAATTTTTTTTAAATCTATCACCTGATTTTGAATAGAATTTAGCCTATCCTGCAACTGTCTCGCTAATTCTTCCTGCTGGATGACCTGTCCTTGACTGGCTTGCATCTTCTTATACATCTCATCCAAGCTAGACCTGAGCAGTTGGATTTCTTGTTTGTCAATGGCTCTAGCTTGTTCTAGCCCTTTGTTTATCTCCTCTCTGATATTTTTCTCAGTATTTTTTATTTGACTCTGCAACTGGGCTATCATTTGATTCCTTTGTTCCAATCTTGTTTTCAAATTGTCAACTGTGAATAAATTGGCTGTTGCCAAAGCTCCCATAGAGCCTGTGACCTCTGTGGCGAAATCTTCCTCTTCTAGGTTCTGTCCATCTACGAGCACTCTGTGTTTCTTTACCATTGTGCCACCTTTCAAATGCATTTCCTGTTTCACTACAACTTTCCTCTTTTTAGTGAAAAAGTAGTCAGAGGAAGGTATCTCTTCTCTAAAGATTGGAGTAAGGTCACTTACATATATAAATTCCAGATGAGGAGACCCACAAGTTGACTGTAAAGGAGTCAATGATGCAATAGGGCTACCCAACTGTGTATATTGAGTTTCTCTTGCTGTTTTAGGGATATTAGCAGGAATTGTTGATGATGGAGGAGGAAACGTTAGACTCGACTTTGGAGGTGTCTCGAGTGTAGACTCTGTTTCCGACCTTGGGTGCTCTGTTTTTGAAGCTTCTTCTTTTTGTGAAGACACTTCAATCTTCTTCGGATTTTCTTCTACAGTCTTCTTGTCAGAAGGCTTTGGCTTGAAACTTGGAGGTATGCTTTCCTGTTCCAAAGGAGAGGTTATTGATTCCCCTTGTAGTATTTTTGGCAACCCACTTTGTCTGTGCTTCTGGAAAGCAAGAAAGTTGGTTTGCAAGTCAGGGAGTAACGCCTAGACTCTCTCTAATATCTCCTCATATGCTCTGGCTCCTTTGAATATGTCGTCACAAGGGGAGTTTTTATGCTCAAACATTTTCATGTTGCAATGAGCTAGATGATTTCCCACAATTTGGTATGGGTCGTGCTTTCTGAGTTCAAGATCTACCAGCTTAATGTCTTCTAATGATGCGGCTTCCAGTTTAGAATGACTAAGATTAAGCAATGAAAACTTCCCAATCTGCACAGGAAAAACTGGCCATAATTTCTTCTGAGATGCTTTTAACTCTATACCAATGCCTCCTGTTATTATCTGGTATGCCACTTCTCTGCATACCAGTCTGTCAAGAAGGAAATTTGGAAGTGCGTGAGGAGGAATCGAGCACCCGAAAACTCTGACATAAGATAAACTCTCTTCAATAAACCAATCTACAATCGCTTTGAGGTTTCCAACGATTTGTTCCGAAATCCAAGGGTGTGCATAACCATACAAAATTTGGTGCACATGTATCACTACGTAGTGACAAATTTCGTAAAAGAAATCTTTAACGTTCTCCTCCCATAGTTTGGAGTGATAAACATGAGTGGGTTCAACACAGGTTGAGTTCGCACTCCAATTCATCAAGGGGAATGGAGTAATGTAACATATAACATCCATAATATATGCAGACATGTAAAAAGATACATGTCGACCTTTTGATTTTTCCATCTGGTACTCTGCAATCTCTTTGGTTAAGTTATTTGATAAAATTTTACACTAGTTGAAAGTGTAGCCCTCGGCTACCTCGTGTAAAATTGGCACCCATTCTGCGGGGAAATGGGTAGGGATTTTCCTCCCAAATAGTCTACACAACATCATTTCTATATAAACCATGTATTCATTTAATGGAGCTATAACATAAATGCCATGGGTATTAGCTCTAAATTTCGCTGGAATTCCCCACCATTCTTTGATTATACCTGGATATGTTTGATCAAATTCTGTACACTCCTTTCTTTGAAATTCTTCTACTAATTCGGCATTATAAATGTATTTAGAAACATGTGATAGTTTATACATTACTTGGATGTGCTCTGGTCTGAACGAGCCGACAATGACCTTTTGGTGATTTAGAATGCTCCTAGTCTGAATGCCAGTATTTTTTAAAGCCCAACTTATCATGTCATTGTAAGGCATGAGTCTCGGCCGTGTTGCTATCTTATGGAGCTCAGACTCTGCTATATCTCTGAGTTTATTTTCAGTCTTTTCGTTTCTGTTAGGGTCCTAACCCACACATAGGTAGAACAATATATTCGGATGTAATAAAGGTCAATATTAATAAGGGCTTTCAATAAAATAGAATAAGGCGGATGTAAGAAGACCTAATAGAAGCTTTCGCTTCTAGAAGGATCTTCCTCTAGATGCTTCTTTTTAGTATAAATAGGAGTCGAGGGTATGATAACCCTAACTTGGATATTATTGTAATAGAGCTCTGCTCAACTGGAGGTTGCCCCCTCGAAGAGGCCCGTGAACATTGCTTTCAGATTCAAAGTGCTATTTCTGTTGTTATTCTTATATCATTTCAGTGTTATTGTGGTGAATGTTTTGGTTATATTGCTGTTATTTTGTCGTTACTAGCATTTTATTTCTGTTCTGCATACATTTTATATCTGGTATATTACAAGTGGTATCAGAGCACTTTCCTCGGTAGAAAGTGTGGGTTAATTTTTTTTTTCCAGGGTAGAGACGTATTCTAGCGTCTTTAAGCCACAGAGATCTGTTGTTACGTGCATAAACATGTGGTTGAGGGATTCATACATGCAGGAAATACAAGTGGTACTTAAGCGCACATCTGTTGGCCACCCTTGTAACCCCTGGTACCCTTTCGAGTGGTAGCGCATCAGACAACACATGTGTACGGATCGACCTAGATTACCTGAAGCCTTCTTTAGATAAACCGATTGGTCGTCTGATTGCTATAGTGTCACCGAGAACAACATTCAGGAAGATACTCTCTAGTACCTGAGTAGTTGGGTAGTACGGCTAAGGGTACGATCTATCCTCCTTGGTTAGTGCCCTAAGATATTGGGCCGAGTACTACTGTTGGACCTCGCACGTATATCAGAGAGCTATAGCACAGGGCAAACCCTTGTCTGTAGAACCCTTGAATACCTAACCCTTGGGGACAAAAACATAAACAAATTAAAACAGACAAGATCTATTGCCGCACAACTGTGTTCAGGTTGTCAAGTAAATACACATTTCTTTCTGGTTAAGCATTTGGGCATTTCCTCTCTACAATATTCTTCAGACCTATTCCATTGGATTCATCTCTTTTCCCTTATCACATTCATCCATATCATTTTTCGGCAAAATGTTTTTACCCCGCCCACCCCTTTTCAGTTCCCCCATCCTCATGGCCCATACTTGTAGCCAAGACTTGGAAGCTCACTTCAACACCTTGCAATCTGGTCTCATTGAGACTGAACAAGAAATGAAACAACTCAGTGCCAATGTTTCCACCATAAATACAACCATGCAGTCCTCAATGGGTGAAATCAAACAAGACCTCACCACCCAGCTTGAATCAGTCTTTTCGGTACTCTGCACCAAACTGCATATCCCTACAGATAACCCTTCCTCTTCCTCACCCCCACCTACTAAAGGTGACCATTCCTCTCATTCCCATACCTTGCAGAACCATCACTTTCAACGTGACCTATGCCTTCCACGGGTGGATGTGACCAAATTTGATGGCTCAGACCCCACTGGTTGGGTAACCCAAATGGAACATTACTTCTCTTTATACAACATTACATATGACTAGGCCAAACTCCGGTATGGTGTTCTTCATCTAGATCAAGAACGTTGGCAATGGTGGCAATGGAGAAAAAATTCGTGTCAAGGGTATATTGCTTGGACACAATTTGTGGCAGAGCTTTATGAACGCTTTGACACTGACACCAACCATTTGGGCCGTTTAACAAAGATGAAACAAATAGGAATAGTGAAGACTTTATAGATGCCTTTGAGCGCCTGGATTTTAGAACAGAGGGCATGTCTGATGCCTTTTTTCGAGAGTGTTTTATCAGCGGCCTCAAGGATGAAATTCGGGCCCATGTCCTCATGGCTCGGCCTGAGAGTTGGGTGGAGGCTACCAAAAGAGATAAAGAAGCACAACAGGTTCTATCTTCTCAAAACCGTAAACCCTCCTTCATCCCTTGCCCTAAACTAGTAAACCCCACTGCTCCCTCTGCTCCACTAAAGATCCAAAAATTGACCCGGGCTGAAATGGCTGAACGCCAACTCAAAGGCCTTTGTTATAACTGTGATGACAAATATTTCCTAGGCCACAAGTGTAAAGAACAAAATCTTTTTATCGCCATCTCCGAGGAGATTTCAGAAGAAGATGAAGAAACTCCCTCTATGTCTGAATCACCTGAATCCACTGACATAACCCCTCCCTCAGACCCTCCCGAAGTAGAACCAGTCATTTCCCTCAGTGCTCTCACTAGCTTCTCCGCTCCCCAAACCCTCAAGCTAATTGGTTACATCAAGCATTGGAAGGTCATCATTCTGGTTGATAGTGACAACACCCATAATTTTATTCATCGCCGCATTGCCCAAGAAAATCATTGCTACATCCATGCTGTCAATAATTTCCAAATCATGATTGCCAATGGTGGTTCCATGAAATGTGGAGGGCGTTGTGAAAATGCGCATCTCCAAATTGGTGACTACCACCTGAAATCCCATATGTTTTCTATCGACATGGGAGGTTGTGACATTGTGTTGGGTGCAGACTGGCTAAGGACTTTGGGTCCCAT
>JASDQU010103914.1:70909-95709 GCA_032191745.1 Picea mariana
GACTTAACCATGCAATTCGACTAGGAGGGCCACCAATATAAGTTCCAAGGCATCACCGCCGGTTCACCTGAGATCATTAGTTCCCATCGCATGGAAAAGCTGCTCAAAAAGGGTCATTCTGGTGTTATCGCCCAACTCCATGCCATACAAGCAACAAAGACACCCTCGGTGCCGCAGGACCTCCAACTCCATGCCATACAAGAAACAGAGACACCCTCGGTGCCGGAGGACCTCCAAGCCATCCTTTCTAAACATCAATTGGTATTTTCCACTCCCCTAGGCCTCCCTCTTTCCCGTGGTGTTCATGATCATTCCATTCCCCTTGTATCAGGAAGCCTTTCTCCCAATATCCGTCCGTATCGTCACCCCTTTTCCAAAAAAATGAAATTGAGAAAATGGTCCAGGAACTCCTTAATGCAGGCGTTATCTGCCCTAGTACGAGCCCCTATTCGTCTCCTGTGGTCATGGTCCTGAAGAAAGAAGGTTCTTGGCGAATGTGTCCTAACTTCCGTGCCCTCAACAAACTTACCATCAAAGACAGCTTCCCCATTCCTGTCATTGATGACCTCCTGGATGAATTGAGTGGCGCCCAATTCTTCATTAAACTGGATCTTTGTTCGGGCTACCACCAGATACGTATGAAAGAGGTAGATATCCCCAAGAATGCCTTTAGAACTCGTGAGGGCCACTGTGAGTTTTTGGTCATGCCCTTTGGCTTGTGTAATGCCCCCTCCACCTTCCAAATCCTCATGAATCATGTCTTCCGTCCTTTTCTCCGCCATTTTGTCTTAGTTTTCTTTGATGATATCCTCATCTATAGAAAAACCTGGACAGACCATCTTGCTCATCTGGATCGAGTTCTCTATCTACTCTCTCAGCACCAACTTTACCTGAAACAGTGTAAATTTGCTTTTGGTGCCTCAGAAGTAGAATACTTGGGTCATCTGGTTGGCAAAGATGGCATCAGGGTGGATCTTAAAAAGATTGAAGCTATGCAAGACTGGCCTCACCTAAAGACTCTTATGAGCTTGCGTGGATTTCTAGGCTTAACAGGGTATTATCGCAAGTTTGTTAAGAATTATGGAAAGATTGCATCACCTGTCACTGCTCTCCTAAAAAGGAACTCTTTCACTTGGACTCCAGCCGCTGTTCAATATTTTCAAACCTTGAAGATGGCCATGTGCACCATTCCAGTCCTTGCCCTTCCCGATTTCACAAAGACCTTTGTGTTGGAATGTGATGCCTCGGGGAAAGGAATTGGTGTTGTCCTTATGCAAGAGGGTCGACCTTTGGCCTTTACCAGCAAGCAACTATCTGAAAGAAATCTGGGCAAATCCATCTATGAAAATGAAATGTTGGCTATTCTTCATGCCGTGGATCTGTGGCGTCCTTATCTATTGGGGCAATGGTTCCAAATTAAGACAGACCATCAAAGCCTCAAGTATTTTCTGGAACAACACATTTCCTCCCCAGAACAACAAAAATGGGTGACTAAACTCTTTGGATATGATTATGAGATCATTTATAAGAAAGACAAAGACAATGTGGTTGCGGATGCACTTTCCCAAAAATATGAAGATGAAGAATCCCTTTTTTCTCTTTCATTCATTGTACCAGATTGGCTCCAAGCCGTTCGCCAGGAATGACTATAAGATCCCAAAAGTTCGTAGTTGATCCAGCAATTGTAGTCCAATGCTCCAGCTTCCCCAGGGTACTCTTGGCTCCATGAGGAAATTCGATACAAAGGCTGTTTGTATTTAAGTAAACAATCAAAGCTTAAATCCACGGTACTTTCTGAGCTTCATGCTACACCCACAACAGGGCACTCCGGGTTCACCAAAACCTATGACAGGGTCAAACGTTCCTTTTTTTGGGATGACATGAAACAGAACATTCGTAATTTTTTAGCTGAATGTGACGTGTGTCAACGCAACAAGGGAGAAACAGTCAAATTGCCGAGCACACTACAACCGCTCCGGATTCCACTTGCTATTTGGAAGGATATCTCTATGGATTTTATTACCGGCTTACCCAAATCAAGAAATAAATCCATCATCATGGTGGTTGTTGATCGCCTTTCCAAGTATGCTTATTTCTGCGCCCTTCAACACCCGTTTACAACATCCACGGTGGCTCAAATCTTCATGGATCAGGTCTTCAAGCTTCATGCCATGCCACACTCTATTGTTTCTAATCGCGACCCAACTTTCACAAGCAATTTTTGGCAAGAACTGTTCAAGATACAAGGCACATAATTGCATCTCAACACAACTTATCATCCCCAGACTAATGGCCAAACGGAAGTTGTCAACAAGTGTTTGGAAACATATTTGAGGTGTTTTGCCTCGGAAAAAAAAAATCAGTGGGCTCAATGGTTACCCCTAGCTGAATGGTGGTACAACACTTCATACCATACAGCTACACACATGACACCTTTTGAAGCGGTATATGGATAGAAGCCACCTTCAATTCTCTCATACTTGCTGGGTGCCTCGAAGGTCCAGGCGGTTGACCTAACACTTACAGCTCGAGAGGCTATTGTCCGTACCCTCAAAGAGAATTTGCTCATGGCACAAAATCGCATGAAGCAACAAGTAGATCAAGGTTGCTCTGAACGTCAATTTGCAGAAGGGGATCAGGTGTTTCTTCGAATGCAACCTTACAAGCAAAATTCCCTCAAGGCCGAGCATTGTCAGAAGCTAGCGACCAAATTTTATGGTACTTATACCGTGCTCAAGCGTGTGGGACAAGTTGCCTGTCAGTTAGCTTTGCCCAACCATTCGAAGCTACATCCTGTTTTTCATGTTTCATGCTTAAAGAAGGTGATTGGAGCTAAGTGCCAAATTTAAACCAACCTTCCAGAGTTAGATGAAGAAGGATCCATTTGGCTACAACCAGAAGCAATTTTGGACCAACGTGAGCGTCACCTATGTCGGAGAACCATCAAGGAAGTGCTAGTCCAGTGGAAAGATACAACTTCAACAAATGCCACTTGGGAACCAACTACCATTCTGCAACAATTTCCTCATCTCAAGCCTTGAGGAAAAGGTTGTTTTTAAGGGGGCGGACATGTTAGGGTCCTAACCTGCACATAGGTAGAACAATCTATTCGGATGTAATAAAGGTCAATATTAATAAGGCCTTTCAATAAAATAGAATAAGGCGGATGTAAGAATACCTAATAGAAGCTTCCGCTTCTAGAAGGATCTTCCTCTAGATGCTTCTTTTTAGTATAAATAGGAGTAGAGGGTATGATAACCCTAGCTTGGATATTATTGTAATAGAGCTCTGCTCAACTAGAGGTTGCCCCCTCGAAGAGGCCCGTGAACATTGCTTTCAGATTCAAAGTGTTATTTCTGTTGTTATTCTTATATCATTTCAGTGTTATTGTGGTGAATGTTCTGGTTATATTGCTGTTATTATGATGTTACTAGCATTTTATTTCTGTTCTGCATACATTTTATATCTGGTATATTACAGTTTCCGAAATCGTCGGGGCAGTTCCTAATCTCATTCTTCAGGATTTCAAAAATCTACCTCCAGGACTTGATTGAATCCACAACATGTGGCGTAGTATTGGATATAACATCTCCATCCGAATTTGAGCTTTCAACGGCCTCCTCACTCTTCTTAGGCGTTTTTCTAGGTGCCATGATGTTTGTGCTAAAATTGAAAACCTGTTACAGAGAGGGAATGTGTAAGCTCTTTTGAATGTAACTCGCTTCTTGTCTGAAAGTAAGAATGAGATTCGAAACAACAAACCTTTATCAACCCTTAACTTGCCTTAAATTGAGCATACTAATACAGGCGCTAAAAATTAAAATCTTTAATGGGGATGGTACACCTGTAGATACGCACTTACGCTAAAAATATCTCCATTAACCCGTTATAAATACTGATACATATCGGAAATTCAAAACTGAGATTTCGAAAGGAACGTCTTCAAGAACACTCGAATAGAGAAATGCGAAAAGTTATTTAATATCTTTAACCTTGTTTTAATGTTAAGTTAATTACACTTAAGCACTTAATACTTTTAGGATTTCGGGCTTCAGGGTTTTTTGAGTGCGAAAGAGTGATAACTCTTTGATTTTCCGAAATGCGACTGATTAACGATTTGTTAAGTGTGTTTTAAAATTTAATTAATCACGATTAAAAAGGGATTTCGTAAAAAGCGCATCGGGACATTGAACTGTTGTTTAAGTTGAGATGGCCGAAAAGAAAATATGAAAGGCTTAGAAAGCCGTTAAATGTTTTTTTTTAATTATTCCTTTTAATTTGGTTTAAATTATTTTAAGCAATCACTTTTCGAGACTTCGGTATCGGGACTTTGGAGCTGTTATTTAAAAAATCATACTTCGTGAATAGCCGAACCTCGAAACCTGAAACTCTTGAAAGACTTTTTAGAACTAAGGGCGACTCCATAACCAAAGAAAAATTTAGTTTAAGATTATAAGAAGAAAAAATAAACTTTGTTTCAACATTAGCAGGGACCAAATTGGCACCCATTCAGAGTATCTGAGGGGAACAATGATTTTTTCATCAAGGAGTTTTTTATCCTCCCTTTCTATTACTGATAGAAGAATTGGGTTTATTTGTCTAAGCTTCTGCCTAAAAGGTTTAATACCATGTTTTAAGGGAATTTTGTGTTTAATAACATAAGTATCATAAGTTTTAAAATCATCATAAGACCATGCAAAAACTTCTTTATACTTAAGTAACTCAACGTATTTACTCTTTATTTGTGTCAGAAGATATTTTGATATTTTGACCATTTTGGGATCTTCATTAGTTCCTGCATTACAGTCTTCAACTTCTTCAGGTTGAGGTCACAAAGAAGACTTTAAAGGTATATCATCCTGGTCAAACAACATTTCTAGAGGGATCAATCCTCTGAGACTTTGATTATTTTTAAGTAAGAGCATGCAGTGATTCACAATTTTATCTTAGAACTTCTCTGGGTTCTCTCATTCATGCATAATCCAAGCAGGATCATTCGGATTTTCTTGATCTACGTGGGTCTCAGAAAACTCATCCACCATTTCCAGGAACTGTTTGATTTGTTCGTCGTCTTCAAACACTTTCCAGTGCTGAACGTTGTTCGGAATCGAAGGTCTATTTCTCATATCGATATGATATTTTAGTTTCAAAATAGTAGGTGGTATGAAAGTCACAACAACTTTGGCCAAATAATTAGCTTGTTGATTTTGCATTATGGGAATAGAGTGGATATTAAAGGACGAGAAGAAATTCTCTATAAGATCCCAGGCGCAATTTCTATATGCTCTCAATATCAGATGCTTAGATTGATATTGTTGTTTTACTTTCTTTACAATGAGCTCTGCATCACCATAAACTATCGGATGTTTGATTTTTAACTTTCTTGCAACTTCTAATCCTAAAACTAGAGCTTCATATTCACAGACATTATTGGTATAATCGACCTCCCATTGTAATCTATAAGAGAAAGGAATAACATACTCATCGCCTAGTGCCACAAATAAAACTCCAGCTCTTGCTCCTTCGAAGAACATGTTCCACATCCCTTCTTTAAGATTTATATTTTTCTTTGAAATTTCTATTTTCTGATTTTCTTCTTCTATACATTCTTCAAAATCATCATCTATGGATAATATACAATTACCTAAATCTTGATCAACAACGTAGATTGGGTAGTTATTGGGGTTTTGAGGGTCACTTACAGTATACGCCAGTCTAGTTTCTCTGTACAGTCAAGTAAATTGTCCACCAAAAATTGAAATTGTAGCATAGGTCATGTCTAGTTGTACCGATCCTCCTAGCTTGGCACCCCAATATCTGGATAGAATCATACCATACTTGGAAGGAACGTCAGCAACAACCACATCCATAAGGATACTCTTCATGGGAACCTAGGCAAGATTTTCCACTAAATCTTTAATCATATCCAGACACTTAACCTTTCTAGAATCAAACAAGTACAAATATTGATAAGGTCCGATAATTTCAAGGCCTAATTTTTCCATGATAATCTTAGGCATTAAATTATGTGAGGCTCCTGAGTCTAGCATGCAATTGTGAAGTAAATGATTGTGCACAATCAATGCAATATAGAACGAAGCAACATAATCCTTATTGTTTTCAAAGTGTGGTCCAAACATGATCGTAGGTTTTTCATCTTGCAAATTGATAACATCAGCTTGACATTCAACATCAGAAAAATTTATTGCTTTAGCGATTTGATTTTTATAGATTGGGTTCCTAGAAAGTTCAACCAGAGGCATTGGAATTTTAATTTTATTAAGTTCATTCTCTAAATTGAAAGTCCCAATTGGTTTTTCAATTTCCCTGGTCTGAACTTCAGCTTCTGTATTTTCTATCTTCTTTGTTTGCACTGCTTTCGTTTCAACTTGCTTTATCCAAGCATCTTGCATCTTAGTTGATGGTTTAGTAACTGCTTCCTCATTTTCTTTGTCTCGTGATAAAGTATTTTTTGGTGGAATATTTGTAGAACTCTTTTCTCTTGGCCTCAAATCATATTTATGTTGAAACTTGGCCATTATCGAGTCAATGAGATCTTTGTATGTAGAGTCCCCCAGATTGTTGATGTTTTCATCATTATTAAACAGAGATTCATCGCTAAGGTTGTTTAGATCTTCCTCTAGTTCCTCATAATCTTGCACCTCATCTCTTTGCATGAAATTATTAGTTTTAAACGGAGCTTGAATCTTTCGATCCTCATTTTTTATTTGTCTTTGTTGTATATGAGGATTAGGGTTTCTCCTGAATTGATTCCTAACATATGGATCATGTTTGTCTTGCTCTATTTCCATCCTGGAAATTTTGTTTGATAAATCTTTAATAATTTTGGCCATCTCATCCATTTTTTCCTTCGCAAACTTTCTAGATTCAGAGGGTCCTCTATATTCTTTAAAATGCCTGGGTTCTCTGGCTCCCATCTCAAATTTAATTTTAAACTTCCCAGATGCCATCATATTTGATTCAATCTCTATAGAATCATCTTGCATCCCCGCTAAAGTAGTGGATATTATTTTTCTCAAAATTAGAGCGGAATTAGAATCAAAAGCCCCTGCAAAAGTGGCTTTTGCAGCTGGTTGAGAAGGTTTAACTTTGGCTGGGATTTTGTGATAAAGATTATTAAATCTTTGGATAAATTCTAGGACTGATTTAGAAGTCTTCTTTCTCAATGCTCCGAATTCGGTTAAGTAATAAAGACGATCCCTTTTCTCGCCCCATTCCCTTAGGAAGGAAGTTTCTAGATCGTCATATGATCTTGTAGAACCTACTGGAAGTCTTTTGAACTAAGTTTTTACCTGTCCTTCAAAATTCTATACTAATAGTATTGTGTAAACGTCCTTGTTCTCAATGCCAAGAATATCAACAAATTGACCGAAAAAGGATATATGTTATGTTTCTATTAGATCCCCTTCTCCCATGAATTTGGGGAGGTTCTTCATGTAATTTTTGGGTAAATAATGCAGAACAACAGGAAGAATTGAGGGAGAATATCTAGTGACGACCTTGGAAAATATCCTAGGGGGTTGAGCTTGTCCACCAACCCCTGCACCTCCGAAACCTCCAGCACCAACACCTCCAACACCGACCATTCAAAGTCTAGGAGACGAAACTCGAGGACTAAATAGGAGATTTTCAAAAAACTTAAAAAGATCGATCTACTAATCTTTCGACTATTTCGGGATGTTGTGAATGAAGTTTGGAAATAATATCCCGAGAAGATGAAAGATATCGATGAGGGGGAAAAGGAAAAATTGAGCTCGGCTCCTTAGGTTTAACTGATGTATAGATAGGAGAAGTAATAGGGGATGAATCTAGGTATAGAAAATAATCTTCAGGATTTCGGGCAACATAAAATTTTACTTCGAGAAGGGAAAGAATCGATTGAGTATTAATGAATGTGGGGATCGAAATGGATCTTTTGTTCTCACTGGTAAAAGTATTTGTCAATGAAACATGGATGGTCTGGTTAATCTCAAACTTTGTTTCGAGAATAATTACCTCTGGAGTTTCAAGCTTAATTTCAGGTTTACTCGTTGATGACTCTGTAGAATGAACTTGTTTAAAAATTTCGTTAAGAGTTAGTTATTCAGAGGGAATATTAACATTAACTTGTGTAATTCTAGGTTGATGGACCCTACTTGCCGATGCAGAAGTTTGTCAGAGATATCCCTTTGGTTTCAACAATTTTTCGGGATCTGAAACTGGGGTAGTCTGCTTTTCGTATGGGTTTTTCCTGGTATTCTTTCGACCGAATTCCAGTTTTGTTTACGGTGGAGTTGCCAGGTGAAATATGAAGTAAGACTTATTGCGTATTCAATCTTTGTTCACCATCAAAGACCAAAATTTACCTTGTCGTTCTCCTAGGAAAAAATGATTTAGTTTCTTCGTCCCCGACAACGATGCCAAAAAGATGTTGTTCCTGAGATTGATTCTAAGGCTCATATAATAATGTCATGCATCAAAGGTTTTAAATGAAATGTTTTTATGAGTGCTTTTTTCTACCTTTAGTTTTTTGAGAAATAATCTTTAAAAGAGATTAATGATAAGATAGTAGAGGGGCTGTATCTCATTATCTGAGTCGCAAATATAATTTCAAATGATGTAGAAAGATTTACAAAACTGTTAAAACACAGTTAGGTATCAATTACAGATAAGTCTCACCTTGTTTACAATAGAAGAATAGTAGAAGATGCACCCTTGAACATGATATAAAAATGCAGTAATTCACACAGATCATAGGTCTTGTTTGACTCACAGTAATAACAGAGGAAAAGCTATTTACTGAATGAACTCCTGGTATAATATGATCACAGTAGATGTAGTACTAAATTGCAATCAATCACTCTTCAAGAATTATAGAAAAAATTTTAGAGAAATGGAAACACAGAGGGAACACATAACTCAAATTGAACGAAACTTAGAATCTCTGTTTGCACTTGTATTAATACTCAAAAAGAGTTTCTCTTTTACATTTGACAAGAAGCAACCTTGAATAGATCTAAAATCTATGTGTTTATACAAAATCTGTCACAACTAAAAACCATTGGACTTGTCACAATATTTGACTAAAAATAGAATACATCTCAATAAAACAACAACATGCAAATATTGTTGAGTTTTTCTAGCACTTCCTCCGTCTCTTCATCTGCTGGTAGATGCACTTTTTTTCCTTTGATATTTGAGTGGGGTAGACATGTCCATTAGGGCCACCAAAGTCATTCGGCTTACTATCTTTGCCTTTTGATCTCGTTTCCATCTGTCCCTTCGGATGTGTTCATTGGGATAAGGAATTGCAGTTGAAGACATGGGGGGGATAGTTAGATGAATAGATGAGCGTTGGATCGTTAAGGGATGGATAATAGTTATATGGAAGAGTAACTTTTCATGAAAATAATGATGGGGGAACAAGTTTCCAATAAGGAAGTAAGATGAGTGGATGCAACAATGTGGGTGGTAGGGATAGACATGGTAAGTGATTGTTGGAGGGTGAAAGGTAGAGTGGGTGGAGAAAGTGGGTGTTGTGCATGCTTTTTCATTTTCTCCCAGCTACACTCGCTTTTCCCTGTTCAATGCATTGAGTGCACTTGTCCATTAATGCTACCACGAATCTTGAAGGCTCAATCCTTCCATTTAGTTCAAAAGAAAACATATTCTTATGTATTTGTGGCAACTTCTCTTGGATCTTGTTCACCTCTTGGACTGTGACCTGAAACTGTGAACTTAGATTAACCAACCATTCATTGATTTTAAGTAGATCAATTTGGCTCATCTCTTAGATGGATTTCTGAGTATCTTTCTTGTTCTTTTTGGAGCTTTGCTGGTTCATTTCTATTTCGATCTGCCCCAGGGCCTCTGAGATACTATTCCCTTCGAACTCAATCAATTGTTTATTTATTGAAGATAATGCCTCTAGACAAGCCTCTTTTACATACTTGACAAGTTTCTTTCTTTCTTCCATATTTGTTTCCCAATATTTTAGGGCCATTTCGCCTCTTACTTGTTCATAATGAGAGAGAAGGGGAAGACTAGGGCCATTAGCTCTTTGCTTCCATATGAGAACTTCTTGAAACTTAGACCGGGATGAGTAGGCCTATTTTTCCTTGACATAAATATCTTTTAGGGAAAGGTCTACTACCTGATTACATTTTTGGATAACATCTACTTTTATATAGAGTTCTTGCTGGGCAACTTCCAGCCTCTCATTGACTTCTGATGCTTGTGTTTTGAAGGCCAAAATGTCTATCGTTGTGTTCTATGTTAGGGTTAGTCTGGCCTGCAACTGCTCAATCAAGTTGTCACACTGAGTGATTAGTCCTATGCTTGTCTGTGAACTCTGGTAGACCAACTCAAGGTTATCCTGTAACTTCTTAATTTGCTGCTGATGACTATCCCTGATTTGCTCAAAGTCCTGGTTCATCCTGCTTCTGACAATCTGCTCTATATTATATATCTCATTTTGCAATTTTTCTACCAAGAGGCATTTATGTCGCAGTTGTTCAGTTAAATTGTGTTGAAATATTGTAACTGCAAAGAGTATTCTACTTATTATTATTATTTGAGTTATTTATTTATAGATCAAATCCCCTTTTGTGGATTGATCATGTTGGGAATTGTAATTGACCAAATCCCCTTTTGTGGATTGGTCAAACCCTAATTGTATTATGCAAATTAAGAAGTCGCTCCCCAGGCCTAATTGAAGTGGTTTTAACCACTAAGAAGACAAGTCTACCCTGCCTAGTGAAGATACACCTTTTCAACATCTGCCAGTTTGTATAAATAAAGGAAGCCAATGCCTCATTTGTTCACTCACTCAATTCACTCATCTAGTGCAAAAGTTTGAAGGAAGCTGTAGTTAACAGTTGCCGGAAGAAGGAAGAGAGAGAGGTGCATTGCTTAGTGTTGGATATTCTCTAGTGTTTGGTTTATTGTCTTGGCATTGTATTGGCTATCTATATTAAGGAAGTTTTTGTTGGGTTTTCTCCCCCATGAGGGTTTCCCAGGATAAATGTTGTGTATATTGTGATTGTGTTTCTCTCAGTGATCCTACCTATGCTATTGTTATCTAGTAAATTGAAAAGAAACCTAATAATAGCTCAAAACTTAACATGGTTTCAGAGCTAAGCTGAAGAGTACATCTTTCATTAGATAAGCAAAATCGTCACTGTTGTCGTACAAAAAAATTAGGGATTTTTGTTGGAGATGATTTTTTGCCTAAAACCCATCTAGAAAAGTGCGCCCTACCCTAGTGAAGCTTTTGGCATCTTGAGCTCACCTTTTATGTGGATAGAACTCCCAGAAAGTGAAACCCTAGTTTTCACTATTACCAAAAAATAAAAAAAAACAGAAAACCAGGAAACCAAAACCAATACCAGAAGTACCAGTCCAGATTTCCGCAAACTCAGTTTCAAGGGGTACAATTTGGATTTTCAGAAATCCGACTACACCAGCTTACTCGCCTCAACTCAGTGCATCTAGCCCTTAGATCATAATTTCAAAATTTCAAGTTTGAAAAATTAGGGTTTTCTCATAAAACCCTAAGTTGCAGTTGCAGTTGTCGTTTCAGAATCAATTGCAGTATCAATTGAAGTATCAACTGCAGTACCAGTTGCAGTCACTCTTGAAGTTTTAAAAAGGGCTTTGTAATTATTACCGCTGCTACCAGATGGTGCCACTGCGTGCAAATGCTATAAGAAGTATGTACTCACATATGTTTAAATTGTTAAGCTTTAAAGGGTATTTGCAAGAGAAGAGATCTCTTTCCATAGATACAGAAGGATCTCAAGTTCCAACACATTCAGATGAATAATGTAACCTGGTTTTGATTATTCTGAAATGCATCTATTTGTTATGACATTATTTTGATCTGGGTTGCATGTTGAAGCTATGACCGTCATACTAACCTTTGGTCAAAAATTAAAGTCAAGGTATTAGATGGATTAAAGTTGAGATCATATAATTTAATCTCTAACCCAACTTTCTGTCAAGATAGCATAATGTCTTAGTACAAAGGATAGATTGAAGAAAGCACTTGTAATCTTGAGTGAAGGACACTTGGAAGAAAAACAACACACACTCATTCTTGAGGACAAGACTCCAGGTTTCAGGTTTGATTAATTAAGTTGATAAGATTCAAAGTTGCACATGAAAAGTAGATAACTACCCCATTACAAGTAAACACTATAGTTGAGGTAGCAGTATTTGAAAAGCATTATGCTTGGTAGCATATGAGCATATTGAGATAAATGCTTAATGTAATCATTTATGAGATACGACTAACATATCCTCTAGGAGAAACTTCTTGTGTTGATTCCAGGTTACCTTGGATGAATGTTTGATCACAACACTAGAAGAGTGTTGATCTCATTTCATATTGTATTTCTTACTTTTGATCCTTGTTTCAGACATACCACAAATGAAAGTTCTAAAGGAGCTACTGTGACAATTATTCATGCTATTGTTTTATTTACTATTATCAAAAGAGTATTATTCTTGCTTGCTGTTTTGTTGGCCTTGTCTTAGGTCACAAGTGATAACTCTGAGGAAGCTATAGTGAAGGTTGCATAAGGAAACAAATTATATGAGACATGAAGTAGACTATGTACACGACCATATAAATTCATGTACCAAAGAATATGAAGAAGAAGCTATCTGTTGAGATCCAGAGTATCTCATATGGAGATTGTTTGTAAGGAGCAAAAGGCTCCAAAAATGATCGAACATTAGAACAAGAACTCACAACAAAATTTCTCAAAGGTTAATGAAGCCACCTTGATGGGAAGCATAACTTGTTTGAAGCCTGACTCAGTATTTCATATTTAGACTTGGTATTCAACACCAAGTATACACTGCAAGAGATGATGTAGTCCTTGTAGACTCACAAGAAATAAAGGATAAGCCTGATATCAAAAAGGATTATATGAAGAGACAACTTCCAGGATTGGGAGACAGATGCCATGAGAAGACTATATCGTAACTTCAGAGACTCCTAGGAGATATGAAATCTCCTAGAAGATTTCTTTGTTTCAATGATAGAAGGAAGCCATCCAGAAAGACTAGGATATGGATTCTTCCGTGAGACCAGAAGAGAAGTTAGTATTGACTTCCAAGATTCTATACAGATCAAGCATGTTGCACATGTACAAAGCCTGATGTGTGTCAAGAGGATTCTTCTAGCAAAATGGGGAAGACTATGACGAGACACTTACTCTAGTAATTGAAGAAATAGTTCCTGTATTTATGAAGACAACCAGGACAACCATGATTCATATATAGTATGAGATGTAGGGGGAGAAATCCCCATATTTAAAATTGAGTGGAAATTGGTGCAGTATATTAGTTGGGTCATGGAGACATGAATACAATGAAAGATAGAGTTACCTCCATGAAATAAGAAGAGCTACCTTCAATATTAGTTATTGAGCCACTCTCAGTTTTAGATGAAGCTGTTGTCGTGATAGAATAAGAGGAGTTACTCACAGATTTCAGTAGCCACAATGAGGATGAAGCAGTCATTCTCAGCCTCAGAGAAACTGCAGGTGTAGAGTCCCAGTTCTAGAAGGAACAGTTGCAGAAAGAGGAGAGGACATACTCTCAAGTAGTGAGACGGATAATACTTTGCAGAGAGAACATAGAGCTAGCACATGATTGTGCAGATTGAGTTTCCACTGAGCAAGTGTACCAGATTGGTACAATGTAATGAGAAAATTTGATTTGAAGATTGAAGATAGAAAGACTCATGTCTGCTGGTTGAAGGAATATTTGTACGTGTTGAAGCAAGCTCCTAGATCTTGGTATGAAAGAATTGATAGTTTCCTGATGAGCTTAGGCTTTACCAAGAGTTAAGTTGATCCTAACCTTTGTTTCAAGGTTATGAATGATGAGCTAGTTATATTGTTGCTACTATATGTAGATGATGTAGTCTTGACAAGATGAATAAAATCTCATCACATATTGCAGAAGAATCTCGCTACAGAGTTTGATGGAAGACCTAGTGCATTATCTCTTAGGTCTTGAAGTTTGGCAGAACATAGAGAAGATCTTCCTTAACCAAGGGAAGTATGCAATTAAAATAATGAAGAGGTTTGACATGTTGAAATGTAAATCCATGTACACACCCACATAAACGAAGTTGAAGCTCTTGGTAGATACCTCGTCAGAATTGGTTGATGCTACTCTACATAGACAAATTATTGGTTCATTGATGTATCTGACAAATACCAGGCCAGGCATATGTTTTTCCTTGAGTCAATATCTGGTAGAATCTAGACGTGTTCACATTGTTGCTGCAAAACATATGATGAGATACCTTAAGGGTACATTGGATTTTGGTCTTTGCTATACTAGAGATCATGACTTCAGATTGTATGGATATACTGATTCAGATTGAGCTGGAAGTGTTTTTGATAGAAAGAGAACTTCAGGATGTTGTTTCAGTATGGGGTCAACCATGATCTCATGGTAGAGTAGGAAGCAATCAAGTATTGATCTCAACATGACAGAAGAAGAATACATTGTTGCATGTTTTGCTAGTTGTGAAGCCATATGGCTTCATATGTTGTTGACATATCTATTTGATCTGGATATGGAAGCCACTATGACCCTATGTGATAACCATAGTTGTATAAAAATGATGTGTCGAAGCACATAGAGATCCGATATCACTTCATTCATGATATGATGTAGAGAGGAGCTATAAATATCCAATATGTTGGCACAAATGAACATGTTGCAAATGTGTTGACCAAGCCTCTGTCTCGTGTAAAGTTTGAGCACTTTCGAGACAAGATTGGTATAGTGTGAAAGGACCTCCCTTGAAAGGGGGAGTAGTGCTGATGATACTATGGTATCCTGATCAATAGTGGTAGCTCTATTAGGAGATTATATCCTAGGGAATCTTATGATTCCTAGGCAGATCCTTTGGGTCTGTCAGAGTACCACGTGGTATCTCCGTTAGGATTTCATATCCTAGGGAATCTTTTTGATTCCTGGGCAGGTCCTTTGGATCTATTAGAGTACCACAAAATGTTGTGATGCCAGCCTAGTGCTAAATATTTCCAGCCTCGTGCCGATGTTGTTGTGATGCCAGCCTCGTGCTGAAGATTTCCAACTTTGTGTTGATGTTACTGTGATTCCAGCCTAGTGATGAATATTTCCAACCTTGTGTTTATGTTGTTGTGATTCCAGCCTCTTGCTGTGATGTCAGCCTCGTGCTGTGATGCCAACCTCGTGATGAATATCTCCAGCTTCGTGTTGATGTTGTTGTGATGCCAGCCTTGTGATGAATATTTCCAGCCTCATGCTGATGTTGTTGTGATGCCAGCCTCGTGCTGGAGATTTCCAAACTCATGTTGATGTTGATGAGATGCCAGTTTCGTGCTGAATATTTCCAGCCTAGTGATGATGTTGATGATGCTCCAACCTTCGTGCTATGTTGTTGTTGTTGTTGTTGATGCTCCAGCCTTTGTGTTGTGATATTTTTGTTGTTGATGTTGTATCATCCTTGTGCTTTTATTGATGATGATGATGTATTAGTGTTATACTAATCCATGTTGATGCAGATGATGATGATGCCACTTCAAATTCTTGCTGAAGATGATGGTGATGATGCCACTTCAGCTTCTTGCTGAAGATGATGATGATGATGATGTTATTTCAGCCTTCACGCTGAAGATGATGACGTTACTTTAGCCTCATGCTAAAGATGATGATGATGTTACTTCAACCTCATGCTGATGAGGATGATGATGCTACTCCAACTCCATGCTGTGAATGATGATGATGAGAAAAACTTCCGATGATTTATAGATATGTCAGTCAGTGTTCCATATGTTGTTGATGTTGTCTCCCTCTCTCTCTCCTGACGATGTTGTATTGAGTTGTGTCTGTAGAATTCCCTTCTTGTTAAGGGGGAGTGTTGAAATATTGTAATTGCAAAGAGTATTCTACTTATTATTATTATTTGAGTCATTTATTTATAGATCAAATCCCCTTTTGTGGATTGATCATGTCGGACATTGTAATTGACCAAATCCCATTTTACGGATTGGTCAAACCCTAATTGTATTATGCAAATTAAGAAAGTTGCCCCCCAGGCCTAATTAAAGTGGTTTTAACAACTAAGAAGAGAAGTTGACTGTGCCCAGTGAAGAGACACCTTTTCAACACCTGCCAATTTGTATAAATAAAGGAATCCAATGCCTCATTTGTTCACTCACTCAGTTCACTCAAGTTTGAAGGAAGCTACAGTTACCATTTTCCGGAAGAAGGAAGAGAGATAGGCACATTGCTCAGTGTTGGATATTCTCTAGTGTTTGGTTTATTGTCTTGGCATTGTATTGGCTATCTATATTAAGGAAGTTTTTGCTGGGTTTTCTCCCCCATGAGGGTTTCCCAAAATGTTGTGTATCGTGTGATTGTGTTTCTCTCAATGATCCTACCTATGCTATTTTATATAGTAAATTGAAAAGAAACCTAATAATAGCTCAAAACTTAACAAATTGTCCACTGACCATTGATTGGTAGTGGCAAAAACCCCTAATGAACCTGCAACTTCTCTCGCAAACTCTGGACCATCATGGTATTTCCCATCATACACCGATCTTTTCCTTTTAGTGATAACTCCATCCTTTTGGTGAGATTCTCTCTTTACGATAACTTTTCGTTTCTTGCTGAAAAAGAAATCCTTGGGAGGCATCTCTTCGGGCAAGATAGGAGTAAGATCACCTACAAAAGTGAGTTCGGATCTAGGATTTCCGAAGCTGGTCTGTAAAAGGGTTAATGATGTAATAGGAGACATAATGATGTATTCGGGGTGCCAGTAGGAGTAGCTAGTGTCGAATGAGGGATAACTTGTCCCAGATTTATCAAGGATTCGAATCGAGCTAACACTTGTGGATCATTTAGTCCTGACAATGACGCTCTTATTTTGTGAAATAACACTTCCGGGCCTTTTGGGACTTCCTCAGTGTTGTGCTTAGCAGAGCAACTTGGCTAAGATCCTGTAGGCCTAGCTTCCCATGAAGGAGGCGTGGGTATTGACTCTCCTTGCAATATCTTGGGTAAGATGTTTCGTCTGTGTTTCTGAAATCTGAGGAAACCAACTTGTTGGTCATGGGGCAGAGTCTGGAATATGCTTCAGACTTCCTCCTAAGATCTAACTCCCCTAAATTTTTTGTCATAATGATAATTCTCATGGATGTATTGCTTCATGTTAAACTGAGCCAGATGATTTTCCACTATCTTATGTCGATCATGCTTCTTGAATTCGATGTCAACCAATTTGACATCCTCCAAGGCTGCGATCTCGACTTTAGAGTGACCGAAATATAATATGTGAACATGCCAACTTGAATGGGGAAAGTTGTCCAAACCTTTTTCTGAGCTGATTTCAACTCCTTGCTGATACCTCCTACTATTGTCTGGTATGCCACTTCTTTGCACACCAACTTTTCGGGTAAAAACCGTGGGAGGGCATGAGGAGGAACAAAACAACCAAATACTCTGATATTAGAGAAATTATTCTAAACGATCCAATCTGCAAGCTTTCCTGAGTTCCCCATAATCCTTTCTGAAATTTGGGGCGGTAGGTGACCATAAATAGCTATATGAACATGCACTACAACGCTATGACAGATTTCGTAAAAGAAATATTTGGCATTCTCCTCCCATAATTTTGAATGATAAAAATGAATTGGCTCAGAATTGGCTTGGGTCCAACTCCAGTTCATAAGGGGAAAAGGGGTCATGAAACAAATGGCATCCATAACGTATGCTAACATGTAAAAAGGGGCAGCCTTCCCTTTTGATTTTGTTGATTTATATTCAACGATTTCCTTGGCCAAGTTATTAGATAACATTTTGGCCTAATTGAAGGTATAAACCTCATCTACCTAATTCATGATGGCTACCCACTCAACTGAGAAATGTGTAGGGTTCTTCTTCCCAAACGTGCGACAGAGCATCATGGCTACATACAACATATGAGCGTCTAAATATGTCGTGGCGTACATACCATGAGCGTTGACTCTGAATTTTTTCAGGTGTCCCCACCAGGTCTTGACTATATCATGACCATTTCTAGCGTATTGGGTACATTCCTTTCTCTCAAAATCTAGAAAAAATGCGGCATTGTAAGTGTATTTAGGGGCAGGGAAAATCTTGTACATTACTTGTAGGTGCTCTGGTCGGAAAGAGACGTCAACGACTTGCTGGTGGTTGACGATGCTTCTGGTTTGGATGTCGACATGTTCCAGAGCCCAACTTATCATATCGTTATAGGGTATGATTCTTGGCCATGTGGCGATCTTATGCAGTTCAAACTGTGTTGCATATATAATCTTAGCTTTAAAGGACTCGTCGTCCTCTTCGACAGAGTCATCTAGACAGTTAATGATCTCGTGCTGTAAGACATCAAAAACCTGCGTCCAAGTTTTGATGGCATCCACAACTCGCGGAGTTGTGTTTGATAAAACATCTTCGTTTGGATTTGAATCATCACCCGATGCATCAATATTCTTTGCATCTTTTCGTGGTGCCATAATCCTCAAGAAAACATAATTAGCTTCGCTGTGATAAGAGACGTCTGTAATCTCTACACTGTATAAAAAATTGCCAATTTAAAACAGTAAAAACGATTTTGAAATTCAAAGTGCTTTATTCAAAAAGTGCATTGATCTTCATATAGCTCTATTGACGAAGAATTTATTAAACTTAAATGGAATTCATTACGTAGTGATTCATAATATTCATTTGAAATCATAATCATAAATGTCATTAATACTTCGACGGTTCCTGTTCGGAAGTTTTGGATGTGACAGGGTGGAAATCTCCCGAAGTTCGATTTTGTGGAGGAGTTAATCTCCAAGTAATCACTTTTATGTCTTAATCAATCATGTTTAAAATGTTGTATTAACTTTAAGTATTTCAGAAGTTTCGAATTTAGAAGTTTTGAATATAGCACAAGGGAAACTTTTTGAAATACAAAACTGTGAAGTGATTAATTAACACTCAATCCTGACTAATTAAAGTCGTTTAACTGTTTTATTAATTCCTTGAAACCCTTTTTTACTTTTTGTAATTACTTAACTTCGACGCCTTGATAATCCAGGGATTTTGAAATCAAAAACTCCTGCAGAGCTATATCTCAGACTAATGTGGCAGAGGTGATGTCATTCTGATGATGTGTCAAGAAAAGAGAGGTGCCACATGTCACTTGAAAGCGTGCGAATCATCCGATGTAAACGTAAAAAATAAGTGCCACATGTCAACCCAAGAAAATATTTAAAGGAAACATGTCCTATGACGTGTCTGTAAGTCCTTTATGAATTATCACGAGTGACTATCTGTTGAAATAATGTAACTGCAAAGTGTATTCTAATTATTATTTGATATATTATTCATTGGATCAATCCCATTGTGGATTGATCATGTCGGCTACTGTAAAGGACCAAATCCCCTTTTATGGATTGGGCACAATGTAATTGTAATAGGCAAAAGAAGAAGTCGGCCACAGAATATAGTAAAGGTGGTTATAACCACCCAGAAGAAGAATTCGGCCCTGCCAGTGAAAAGACACTTCTACATGAGCCAGATTTGTATAAATAAGGAGGCTAGCGCCTCACTTAGACACACACACTTGTTCATTGAGAGACAAGTTTCAGAGCTGCAATTGGAGAAGACAGAGAGAGAGGTGTATCTTTGGGAGAGTACTTTATGTACTTGTTTGAATTATCTCTTGGCATTGTATTGGCTATCTATATTAAAGAAGTTTTGATGGGTTTTCTGCCCCATGAGGGTTTCCCAGGAAAATGATGTGTCTCTTGTGATTGTGTATTTCTCTATCTTATGTTGTTGTTATCTATTGAAATGCAAAGAGATATAATAATGGCTTCAACATTAACATGGTTTCAGAGCCAAGCTGAAGAGAGCATCTTTCACAAGAAAAAAGTTAAAAACATCACTGTTGCCATACATGCAAATTAAGGCTTTTTGTTGGTGAGGTATTTCAGTCCTAAAACCATCTAGAAAAGTGCGCCCTCCCTCAAGGATAATTTTAGCACCTTCAATGCGCCTTTTTAGTGGCTAAATCTCTCGGAAAGTGAAACCCTAGTTTCACAAAGTACTAGAAAACCAGAAAACCAGAGTACTAGAAGTACCAGAGTACCAAAAGTACCAAAAAACCAAAAGCACCAGTCCAGAAATCCGCAGATCAAGTTTGAGGGGGGTAAAAGTTGGATTTTCAGAAATCTGACTACACTAGCTTACTCGTCTCAGCTCAACGCATCTATCCCCTGGATCAGAATTTCAAAATTCGAAGTTTGAAAAATTAGGGTTTCCTCATAAACCCTAAGTTGCAGTCTCAGAACCAGTTGGAGTTGCAGTATCAGTTGCAGTTGCAGCCATAGTACCAATTGCAATCACCCTTGAAGTTTTTAAGAGTTGGTAATGATTACCACTGCTGCCAGATGGTGCCACTATCTGCAAATACTATCAGAGGTATGTACTCACATATGTTTAAATGGTTAAACCTTAAAGAGTATTTGCAGGAGAAGGGATCTCTTTCCATAGATCCAAAAGGATCTCAAGATCCAACACATTTAGAGGAATGATGCATCCCAGGTGTGATTATTCTGATATGCATCCAATTGTTATATTGATCAATGTTGCATGTTGTAGCTATGGCCTTCATTCTAACCTTTTTTGAGTCAAGGTATTAGATGGATTAAAAGTTGAGATCATAGAACTTATCCTCTAACCCAACCTTCTGTCAAGATAGTGTATTGTCTTAGTACAAAAGACAGGTTGAAGAAAGAACTCATCATCTTGAGTGAAGGAGACTCAGAAGAAAAGCAAGCACTCATTCCTGAGGACAAGGCTCTAGGTTTGATTAATGAAGTTATTAAGATTCAAAGGTACACATGACAAGTTGATGACTATGGTTGAGATAGAAGTCTTTGTAAAGTATCATACTTGATAGCATGTGAGCATATAGAGGTAAATGTTTAACGTAATCATTTGTCTGATACAACTAACACCTCCTCTAGGAAGAATCTCATGTGTTAGTTCCAGGTTGCCATGGAGGAATGTTTGATCACAACACTATGAGAGTGTTGACCTCATTTTCGTATTGTATTCCTTACCTTTAATCTTTGCTTCATACAAGTTACAAGTGATAGCTCTAAAGGAGCAATTGTGATGATTGTTCGTGCTATTACTTTATATTATCAAAGGATATTACTCTTGCTTGCTGTTTTGTTGACCTTGTTCTAGGTCACAGGTAATAACCCTGAGGAAGCTATAGTGAAGGTTGCAAAAGGCACTGTACTAAAGGAGAAACCTTAAAAGAAGCAATCATCATTGGAAAAGAATAAGGTGGCTTGTATAAGCTAAAGGGTCACTCAGAAGTTGCCATGACCCACACCATTGAGAATCCATGTGAACTTTGGCATAGAAGATTAGCTCACATTAACTACAAGGCGCTACCATACATATGCAAAGCAGTCACAGGTTTACCAGAACGCAAGGTTGACCATGAAGGCGTATGCAATGGATGTGCACAAGGGAAGAACATCAAGGACCCTTTTTCGAAGAGAGACAACAAAGCATAAGGAGTCCTAGAACTCATTCATTCAGATGTGTGTGGCCTAATTCCATCGTCCTCCATTAGTGGGTATGTATATTATGTATCATTTATTGATGATTATTCTCGTAAGACCTGGTCGTATCTCTTGAAATCTAAAGATGAAGTGTTCATCAAATTCAAGGAATTCAAAGCCTTGATAGAGAATCTTTCTGAAAGAAAGATCAAGATACTTAGGTCAGATAATGGAGGAGAATACACCTCAAAAGAGTTTGTGAACTTCTGCAAATATTTTGGGATCAAGAGGGAACTCACTACTCCCTATAACGGTGTGGCTGAAAGAAAGAACTTAACGATAATGGAAGTCGTGAAGACCATGATCCACGATCAAGATCTTCCTATGTGCTTATGGGCAGAAGCAACAATGACAACCGTATATGTGAAAAACCGACTGTCCCATAGTGCACTTGGGTTCAAGACCCCGGAAGAGATGTTCACCGGAAAGAAGCCAGAGGTAAGCCATCTCAAAATAATTGGCTGCCCAGTATTTATACATATACCGAAAGAGAAAAGAAACAAGCTGGAACCCTTAGGAAAGAAGGGAATATTTGTGGGATACTCTGAGGTCTCCAAGGCCTTCAGGATTTATATACTAGGTCACCACCACATTGAGATCAACAGAGATGTGACCTTTGATGAAGATGCAACGCTCAATAAATCGAGAAAATGCCAGTTTGAAGAGGTATATGAAGAGGAACCCGTAATCCCCAGAGTTGCAGAATCAGTGAGGGAGGTTCCCAGAGTTACTGAACTAGTGAGGAAAGTCGTAACTTCCCCTGATGAGGAAATTCTAGAAGATCATGACGTAGTAGAGTTTCATGAACCTCCTCAGATGAAAATCTCTCATAAAATAAAGCCAGCTTGGGCTAGAGAGCTTATTCAAGATGGAGAGAAATATGGTGTTCCCGAAGGAACCACGAGACATGTGAAGAGACCTAAGCCATTCTCCAGTTATATGGATTTGATGTGTGATATCCTAGAAAACGAGCCTACCTGCTTTGAAGAATCCATTCAGAAGAAAGAATGGATAGATGCCATGAATGAAGAATACCAATCCATAATAAATAACGATGTATGGGAAATAGTTCCTAGAACGAATAGCAAAGATGTGGTATCGTCCAGATGGATCTTCAAAATAAAACATGCTACTGATGGAAGTATTGAGAAGTATAAAGCAAGATTTGTAGATCGTGGATTTTCTCAAAAAGAAGGCATTGACTATGAAGATACATTCGCTCCTGTAGCCAGATACACTTTGATCATGACCATCATAGCCCTTGTAGCTAAGATGAAGTGGAAGTTACACAAGATGGATGTAAAGAACAACTTTCCTAAATGGTGTCATCGAAGAGGAAGTGTATATAGAGAAACCTCAAGGATTTGAAGTTGAAGACATGAAGTCTCATGTCTGCAAGTTGGAGAAATCCTTGTACAGATTGAAGCAAGCTCCTAGAGCTTGGTATGGCCGGATAGACAGTTTCCTGACGAGCTTGGGCTTTACCAAGAGTAAAGCAGATTCTAACCTCTACTTCAAGGTTATGAACAATGGGCCAGTGATATTATTGCTTTATGTGGATGACTTATTCTTAATTGGAGAAGAAAAGCTCATCACTAAATGTAAGAAGAGACTTGCCTCAGAATTTGAGATGAAATACCTTGGCCTAATGCATTATTTCTTAGGTCTTGAGGTATGGCAGAGTCTAGAAAGAATCTTCCTTAACCAAGGGAAGTATGCAGTCAAAATCTTGAAGAGATTCGACATGTTAGAGTGCAAGTCCATGAATACACCCATGGAAACGAAGCTGAAGCTGTTGGTCGACAATTCGTCATAATTGATTGATGCCACGATGTCACTGATGTACCTAACAAACACCAGACTAGATATTTGTTTTTCCGTGAACACCTTGAGTCAGTTTTGGTAGAACCCAGACATGTTCACCTAGTGGATGCAAAACATTTGATGAGGTACCTTAAGGGTACATTAGATTGTGGTCTTAGTTATGATGGAGATCATGATTTCACATTGAGTGGGTACACTGATTTAGATTGGGTAGGAAGTGTTTCTGACAGGAAAAACACTTCAGGATGTTGTTTCAGTTTGGGATCAACCATGATTTCGTGGTAGAGTAGGAAGCAATCCAACATTTCTCTTAGCACAACGAAAGCAAAATACATTGCTGCGTGTTCTACCAGCTACGAAGCTATATGGCTTCGAAAGTTGCTGACCGATGTATTTGACCTAGAGATGGAAGCAACCACAATCCTATGTGACAACTAGAGCTGCATAAATATGACATAGAATCCTGTATTCCATGACGGGTCGAAGCACATAGAGATTCATTATCATTACATCCGTGACATGGTGCATAGATGAGCCTTAAAGCTGTAGTACGTTAGCACAGATGAACATGTTGCTGATGTGTTGACCAAGCCTCTATCTCATGTAAATTTTAAGCACTTTTGAGATAAGATTGGTATAGTCCGAAAGCACCTTCCTCGAAAGGGGGAGTAACTGTTGTGATATGACTAGTACTGTGCTTCCATCTTGATAGCTGTGACGTAAAGCCAATCCAGTATCTTGCTTCCATCTTGAGTGTTGTGACGTGAAGCAAGACGATGAGATGAGACTAGTACTGTGCTTCCAACTTGATAGCTGTGATGTAAAGCCAGTTTAGTATCTTGCTTCCAGCTTGAGTGTTGTGATGTAAAGCAAGACGATGAGTGTTAAGAACCAAACATCAATATAGCATATAAAAACCTCAGGAAAAGTACTCAACGCCTTGAAAAAGAGATAATTTCAGATAATAAGCCTCTTCGAGGGGGAAACCTCCTTTTATCCCACTTAAATGTTCAGTACAAGATGATTCAAAATGAAAATGTCTCCTTGGTATATATAGGAGACTAGGAGGTATAATTACAAATAATGGCCTAAAGCTGACATAATTAAAATAACATTACTAATCTAAATTTCAACTAATGGCCTAAAGCCGACATAAATAAAATAGCATTACTAATCTAATATGCCCCAATTAAGGGGTAATGAGCCAATATTAGGGCTTAACATGCCCCTCCCCTTGAGACAAGTGTTGTCCACAATGCTTGAGTAACTCTGGATGCTTCTGTATAAAAGACTCATCTTCCCAAG
>JASDQU010103914.1:95809-116786 GCA_032191745.1 Picea mariana
CTTTAGTTGCAACTCAACATTACACTTTAGTTCTAGACTCAAGACTTTAGTTGCAACTCAACATTACTAAAAATAGAACTAGACTCAAGACTTTAGTTGCAACTCAACATTACACTTTAGTTCTAACATAGAACTAGACTCAAGACTTTAGTTACAACTCTTGACAAGGCAATTCCACATTCTCTTCATGGTGGATAATGTTTACACGTGCCAACGCACTAGATCAATACAATTACATCATTTGAAATATTAGGAATATCGTTTATTTCTAGCTCATAGGAATTTTACATTCAACCTAACTTTTGCTAGATACCTTGACTTTTTCTCATGGCTCACAAGGTTTGACTAGTCTCATAGAGGTTATATGTTCCCACTGATTTTTGCACTAGTTTGTCTATGCTCACAGAGGTTGTACACCCCCCTTGACTTTTTCACTAGACTGTCTATGCTCATAGAGGTTGTACGTTCCCCCTGACTTTTGCATTAGACTGGCATAACATCTCGTTCGTCTTGAATTTTGGTTTGACTCACAAAGGTTGTCCATTTCCCTTGGCTTTTGTCAATACCTCACAAGACTGGTTGATTCTCCAAATCTCCCTGGCTAGCCTCAGGGTGGCCCATATGGCCTCTCATTGGAGAATGATTGTCGATGCTGCCAAATTTAACACTCCCTCTCAGCGAGGGAGTCATTCTCAGCCACACCAAGCTTGCCTCTCAGCTGCACAAACTGTCTCGAGGTCAGAGGCTTGGTCAGGAAATCAGCTACCTGGTCGCTCGTGGCCATGTACTGTAAATTTACAGTTTTTCTCTGGACCAAGTCTTGGATGTAGTGGTACCTCATGTCAATATGTTTTGACCTGTCGTGAAATATCGGGTTCTCTGTCAATTTTATGCAACTTTGATTATCACAATGAATCACCGTTGTCTCAAGCTTGTTACCAAACAACCCAGAAACCAATTTTCTGAGCCATATTGCTTCCTTGCTAGCATCACTTGCTGCAATGTACTCAGCCTCTACTGTACTCTGTGCAATGGATCCCTGCTTTTGGCTTGACCAAGAGATCAAAGCGGATCCTAAACTAAAGCAACATCTAGAAGTACTCTTCTGATCCACTGGGCTTCCTGCCCAGTCAGCATCTGCATACCCATTCACAAATAAACCACCATTGGATGTATATCTCAAACCATAAGTAATGGTCCCTCTGAGATATCTCAAGATGTGCTTTGCTGCCACCCAGTGTCTATGTCTCGATTCAGTCATGAACTGACTCATTGCAATCACTGCATAGCGTATATCTGGCCTAGTGTGGATCATGTACATCAATGATCCAATTAGCTGTCTATACATGGTGGGATCCACCAAATCTCAACCTGCATCAGAATCATGTAGCCTCTTCAGGTTGGTAACCATCGGAGTAGACATGGATTTTCAATCCATCATACCAAACCTCTTTAGTACATCCACTGTGTATTTTCCTTGTGCTAGAAATATCTCGCCCTGTCTTTGCCACACTTCCAATCCTAGGAAGTAATGCATCAAGCCTAAGTCTTTCATCTCGAATTCTAAGGTTAGATCCCTCTTACACAAGGCTATTAGCCCTTCATTTCTTGTTAGAAAGAGATCATCAACATACAAGATTAGTATAACAGGTTGGTTACCTCTTACCTTGAAGTATGGATTTGCATGAACATCACTTTTCTGAAAGCCCAGGCTTTTAAGAAAGCCATCAATCATGTCATACCAAACTTTGGGAGCCTGCTTAAGACCATACAAGGCATTCCTTAGCTTGCTTATGCAGTATAAAACCATCCGTTTGTTCCACAAAGACCTCCTGTTCAATCTTTCCATTCAAAAATGTTGTTTTTACATCCATCTGATGTAGTTTCCAACCAAGTACAGAAGCTAAATAAATAATAGCTCGAATGGAGGTATACCTGGCTACAGGAGCAAAAGTCTCTTTGTAGTCGATTCCTTCTTTCTGAGTGAAGCCTTTGGCTACAAATCTTTCTTTGAACTTTTCCACACTTCCATCAGCTGCATGTTTGATCTTATAGATCCATTTGGAAGAAACCACTGATTTGTCTTTTGGCCTTGGCACAATGTCCCAAACATTGTTCTTTATAATAGACCTGTATTCCTCAAGCATGGCATCCTTCCATACTTGTAATTTATCTGCTTCTTCAAATTAATAAGGTTCGGAATCACTAATGTTTTTCATCAGTGCAACATAGCCTCCAAACCTATGAGGCCTCTTCCTTTCCCTGAAAGTTCCTTTGGGAGCAGCTATCCTTTCTGCTTCCTGCACTATTTCTTTAATCCACCCTGGCTTCCTTTTGGCTGGAGGTTCTTCAAGAGTTCTTTCTAACACTTCAGCGGGTTCTAGGGGCTCATTACTTGGCCCTTCACAAGGTTCCCCCCTCTGATCATCTGACTCTTCATTTTCAGAAGAGGGTAAAGTTGGTTGAACTTCTTTTGAATCCTGTTGAAGCTCTCTGGATTTCTTAAATGCGACTTCCTCATGGAAAGTCACATCTCTGCTAACCTCTACTTGCCTCTGACCTAGTACATAAATCCTGTAAGCTTTGGAGTTCTCACTATACCCCACAAAAACCCCTTTCTTGCCTGAGGGTTCCATCATTGTCCTCTTTTCCTTAGGGACATGAATATACACAGGACATCCAAATATCCTTAGATGCCCTACTTCATGTTTGATCCCTGAGAAGACTTCTTCAGGATTCATGTCCTTCAAAATAGCATGTGGACACCTGTTCTGAATATACACGACAGTGGAGGTAGCTTCTGCCCATACAGAATTTGGCAGATCCTGGTCAAACATCATTGCTTTCGCTGCCTCACAAATAGTCCTGTTTTTCCTCTCAACAACACCATTTTGCTGAGGGTTATATGGCATGGTCAATTGTCTCTTGATTCCTGTTGAATTGCAGAAATCCTCAAACTGAAGAGATTCAAACTCTCCTCCATTGTTTGTTCTAAGGATTTTGATGTGTTTCCCTGTCCGCTTTTCAATAAAGGCTTTATATTCTTTGAATTTATCAAATGTGTCACTTTTAGCTTTAAGAAAATATATCCAACATTTTCTTGAGTAATCATCAATAAAAATGACATAATACAAACAACCATTGAGTGAGGGAGATTATATGGGACCACATACATCAGAATGAACCAGATCTAAGATGCCCTGAGCTCTGTTGTCACTACTAGGAAATTCTTTCTTTATATTTTTACCTAGCATGCATCCCTTACAAATTTCATTCTTACTAAGAGAAATAGAGGGAATGCCTCATACCATGTTCTGTAGATCTAGAAAATCTTTGTAATGAAGATGTCCAAGTCTTTTGTGTCACAACTCGCTGGAGCTAGTCGCGTTATGAGCCAATGCCTAAACTGACTGTCCTGACACAACGTACAGTGCTCCACTGCGAGTTCCAATGAGTTCTGTTGTACTTAAGTGGCTACCTTTAGTCCAATATCCCTTGTCCTCAAGGGTTGCAACTGATAGTAGATTCTTCTTGAGCCCTGGAACATATAATACTTCATCAACATGAAGTCTAGCCCCAGATTCCAATCTGAAGGAGATAGAGCCTACCCCCTCTATCTTGTAACATTTTTCATCCCCAAGCTTGACCTTCTCATCAATGAAGTCATTGTAGGCATTATACTGTCTTTGACTGAGTCAATGATGATTCGCTTGGCCTTTGCTTGACTCTTCCTGAAAGCCTTTCTTCCTGCATTATTCGTTGGTTTCTCCACCACTGTGGTCACATACTGCTCAAGATCATGCTCTTGCAAGATATTTGTTATACGTAGCTTCCACACATTAAAGTTGGTAGCTCCTTCGAGCCTATCTTCGACCCTGACTGAAATGGAGGATGCCATGGTCCTCACACCGGAAACTTAGTCAAGCTCGCTTGGATCTATGTGTACCTGCTGCTTCACTTCAACACGTTTAACAAACCCTAAGCTCTGATACCATGTTAGATTATGAGCTTGATTTCTTATGCGGATTAATTCTTTTATTTTATTCAATACTTTGATTCCAACTTAATACACTTCAACAATTTCAAATCATAATCGAATAGCATTAATTACGTAGATAAGTAAACATTCATATCAACAACACATATACCCTGGGGAAACCCTGTACAGGGAGAAAACCCCCAGCAAACAATATTCCTTTATTGCATTAATAATGTAAGATCTCTTACAAATATCCACCATGAATGTACTTCTCTCAAATATCTTGCCAAGATGACTCTGACCTGACAAAGACTTACAAGACCTTGCTGAAATACACCTTTGATATGCTGCCTCTTTATCACTGATGTGCTCCTCTATTACTTCACCCTCAACCTGCATATGAAAACTCTGTTTCAAAATTGTGTTGCAAAACTGTGTTGCAGAACTGTGGTGAGGAGAGGGTTCAACCTATTCTTATATAGGCTGAAGAGGGGAAGAGGAGAAGGTCAAAATAGTAACCTGGTTGCATGCATTAGTCATAACTCAGCTTCATACTTTAGTTCGAACTTAGAACTAGACTTGAGATTGGTTACAACTCAACATTACACTTTAGTTCAAACTTAGAACTAGACTTGAGATTGATATGCTTTAGTTCGAACTTAGAACTAGACTTAAGACTTTAGTTGCAACTCAACATTACACTTTAGCTCTAGACTCAAGACTTTAGTTGCAACTCAACATTACTAAAAATAGAACTAGACTCAAGACTTTAGTTGCAACTCAACATTACACTTTAGTTCTAACATAGAACTAGACTCAAGACTTTAGTTACAACTCTTGACAAGGCAATTCGAAATTCTCTTCATGGTGGATAATGTTTACACGTGCCAACACACTAGATCAATACAATTACATCATTTGCAATATTAGGAATATCGTTTGTTTCTATCTCATAGGAATTTTACATTCAACCTAACTTTTTGCTAGATACCTTGACTTTTGCTCATGGATCACAAGGTTTGACTAGGCTCACAGAGGTTGTATGTTCCCCCTGACTTTTGCACTAGTCTATCTATGGTCACAGAGGTTGTACGTTCCCCCTAACTTTTGCACTAGACTGTCTATGTTCATAAAGGTTGTAGGTTCCCCCTGACTTTTGCATTAGACTCACATAGCATTTTGTTTGTCCTGACTTTGGGTTTGACTCAGAGAGGTTGTCCACTCGCCCTGGCTTTTGTCAATACCTCACAAGACTGGTTGATTCTCCAAATCTCCCTGGCTAGCCTCAGGGTGGCCCATATGTCCTCTCATTGGAGAATGACTATCGATGCTACCAAATTTAACAGTTATTACAGTGTTGGTGACGAGAGCCTGATTTTGATGACTTATTCAGAAATCCTTCTTGTTGGATACAAGTAAGCTTTGATTTCTGATTTCGAGATAAAGGATATAAGTATGATACACTACTTCTTGAGACACAAAGTATGACAGAGGACCGATGAGATTTTTACTGAGTCAAGGAAAACATACAGTGGGAATATTAAAGAAGTTTAGTATGACAAAATGCAAAACCACCGTGATAGATTTGAATAAAATGAATGATGATGATTCAGACAATATTGATCCACAACTGATTGGATCATTGATGTATTTGGTTAACACCAGACTAGATTCAGGCTATATAGTGAATGTGCTTAGTCAATCGATGAGTGTGTCGAGATAGACTCACTGGATAGCAGTAAAGCATGTATTGATATATATACGATACACAATTGGATATGGCCTAAGATATTCCTCCAGTGTGAACTTGAGTTTGCAGGATATGCCGATATAGATTGAGTAGAGAGTACAGTGGACCGGAAAAGAACATTCAGTTGTTGTTTTTACGTGAAGGTTGTCATGGTTTCCTAGTGCAGCGGGAAACAAAGCTATGTGGCCTTGTAAGCCACAAAAGCAAAGTATGTATCATTGAGTGTGCGAAGTAGTGCGGCTTCATAAACTTCTGATACATTTACTTGATCATGAGATGGATTCTATGATGATAAACAAAGTTGTGTGTAAATCTCTTTGAGAACCCAATGTTTTATGATAGATCAAAACATGTTGAGATAAAATATCTTTATATCAGAGACATGATGTAGAGGAAAATAGTACATATCCAGTACCTTCCTACACATGAGAAGATTGCATACATCTTCACCAAATTAGATTGGTGAAGGATACCTCCCTAGTTGAGAGGGAGTGTTGATGACTACAACCAAGACAAAGTTCATAGTACATATGTGTGAGACTTGGCATGATGAAGAATGCCTCCCTAGATGAGAGGGAGTGTTGATGATTGCAGCTACGTGAGACATTCTCCAGAACACAAACCTGATAGAGAGCCCTTGAGAGGGGTGTGTGGTTCCTATCTGAGACAGAGATGGAACGTAGATATGGCCTCCTCCTTACAAAGAGTTGAGAAGAACTCCAGATGATTATCCTATGTAACGTAGTGAGGAAGGAGATCTGCAGAGTTGGACATGCTTATGGATGAGCACAAGGTGAACGTGTGAAATCCCAAAGTGCTGGGTGAATCGTCATGAGACAGAGATGAAGATGATGTATTAGTATCCTATGATCAGAGAGTTGATGAGAAAATATAGATGACTCTCCTGTGTAATGCAGTGGGAAAGAAGAACTGTGGAGTGGACGTGCTTGTGGACGAGCACAAGTGAATGTGATTGTAATGGCTGAGCACTATTGAAGAAGTGGTTCTTCTATGTAATGTAGTGAGCCAGATATATGGACATCCCTATGGATGTGCCCCTAGTGGCTGAGCACTAGTGAGTGTATGAGATCCCTTGCTATATTGTTCAAGAGTCAGACTTTCCTGTAACCCTAATTGTAATGTAAAGGGTACATGTCGACCACACGTTAATGTGATTAATAATTAATGTAAAAGATAATTAATCTGGTTAATATTAATTATATTGTGATCTAGTGAGGTCGGACCTATTGTGCCAATAGACACTTCTGTTGACAAGTTCAGTCTAGTATAAGTAAAGGTAAATTCCCCATTGAGGAAACACTTTTTTTGTGTGTTTGGAAATTTTAGCAAGTACATCTACTTGGGAAAAGTGCACACCTCTCTTGGGCGCTAGTATTCTAGGGTTTGTGATCACCCTTTTGTGTGCTAGGTTTTATTGGTGGTGAAGGTATTTCTCTTGAAAAATATAGCAAAGGATTGGCTCGGTTTTATTCCCTTGTTGAGAAGGGTTTCCTAATATACCTCTTGTGTACTTTTGCATGGTGTTTCTTCTTGTGATCTTGGTTGCTGCAACAAATTGTCTATGGTTTAAGTAAAATGATAAAATGGAATGAACTTCATGCTTAATCCTAGCTTATTGAAAAATAAACATGTCATCCCTACTCTCACTGGTATAGTCATCAATATTCTTCTTTATGCCGATGATATCGTTCTTATGGAAAGGAGTCCCCATGATCTTGAAAACCAACTAAGAATCCTCAAGGAGTTTTGATCCAATATGGGTATGACTGTTAATACTGATAAGACTAAGGTCATGATTATTAAATCCAATAAGATCCCTTATGATACATTCATTTATGACAATAACAACTTGGAGGAAGTGACTTCATACAAATATCTTGGAATTTATATTCACCACAAGCTCAATTGTAATTATAGCGTTGAGAAAAGGATTATTGGAATTATAGTTCGAAAACAATTGTAAATTATTTGATCTTTGGAGTTGGGATAAGAAGAAACTCCTCTTTGATACTCTTGTTACACATGTTATTATTTATGGATGTGAAGTTTGGGTTTGTAGTATCTCTCGTGAATCCTGGAGAGAGATAGAGCAAATACAATTTTTTTTTATAACCTATAATCTCAAAATTAAAGGAAATATGCACTATCCCATCCTCCTCTTAGAAACAAGCCTCTCCCCCATTGAGAGCATGGCTATGACTATATACCTAATGTATAATAAAAAGTTAAACAACATGGAAGACAAGAGGCTTCCTAAAATTGATTCAAAATCGATTCATAACCACCATCGAATCAAATGAGGATGGCATGAAGATGCCCGGTCTTGGCTAAACTATTGGGGAATCATGAAAGACACCATTTTGCAGAATAAAGATACTATTAAAAAAAACGTGAAATCAAAATTTAAAGAGAAAATGTGGTGTGATAAAGAGTTGGAGGAAAAAATAAAATTAAGGTATTATAAGGATGTAATCAACCCTAATCTAGAAGATCAAAATTATCTACCTGTTTTTCCAAGTGTAAAGAAAAAAAATAAACTTTCCCATTCTTCCATCTTCTCTTTTGATGTAGAATTTGCTTCCAAATACTCTGAAGTGATTCATATTTGCTGGTCTTCCTTTCCATAGCTCGGAGGGAGTTTTGTCATTGTTGTTTCCGAGCATTACTTTGTTTTGAATGTGAGTTGTTGTATGCACTGCATGTGTCCAAAAAATATCTATCAATTTTGAATCCATTAACATTGTTAGAGCCATTCCCTGTGTAAATATCATCCATAATGATAATGTTCCTTTGTCTCCGAACCACTTTCTGAACCAATCTATGAACCCATGCTCTCGTCCATTGTCATATATCTATCCAAACCTGCTAAGTGTTTTTATGAATCCATCTCTGTCCATACTGTCCAAGACACTGTCCATAATGTTGACCCGTTTATCACTTTACTATCATGAAGTATTCACTGCTACGATTGATTGCATTTCTGCTAACTCACTGCTCTAGATCTGTCTATTCAAACTCTACAAGCTTCTCGAAGGATGGTTCTTTGGTCTGTCATAGCTATCACATAGAATCCCTCTATCTAATATTCATGTTACCGAGGAGTCTCTAAGATGGATGGCTTAGAACAATTCCCGCTCTGATGTGTATTCATCATCATCTTCATTGGTAGATTCATCACATCTCTGAGCACTGACTTCTTTCTTTATGTACATGGATTCATTTTTCATTGCAATGCTTGAAAGTACAATCTCTTGAACTTGTTCCTTATTTACATGTCCTTCTTTTCTTTCAGTTGTTTTCCAAACCTTTCTGTATCTGCCATCTTCCTTTTTCTTTGTAGAATTTTATTCATCTCGTATTATTGCCAATATTCGGATCTCTGGGACCTGGTCTTTGTTCCCCTGTTTTTCGTGTTTTCTTATCCATAATTTCTTACATATGATATCAGTGTTCTCTTTCATGGAAGTATTGATCATGCTTCTACAATCACTAACTATGTGTCCATAGTTATGACATTTGTAACATTCAATGTTACGTGGGGCCACATAGACATTTCTTGCTTGAACATTTATTTTATAATCCCTGCAATTTGCAACCTTATGTCCAAAATTAATACAATAAAAACAATGACCATAAAAGAAATTTTCATACCTGGGAGTGAATGATATTCTTTGTGGTGTAGCCCTTCTGAATTTCTGCCTTGACTGATCATGATCATGATTGAATCTTCTTTGTGGCTTGAACATGGATGGTCTTCTTGAAAATGTATCTTCAATAGTTTTCTTATATTTTGGTTGACCATGATTCTTTCCTTTGAGTACTTCTGCATAACTATTTCTATTTTCTTCATTCTTCTTTTCTAGCAACTTAGAGTGCTTCTCTTCATTCTCTATAACTGATGTGGATGTTTCTATCTCTTCAACATTCTTCTTGAACTTGACGATTTTACTTCTCAATGTGAAAACTTATTCTTTAAGCTTCTCAACCTTTTCTTCTTTCTTCATTATCTGAGACTTCATGACTTCTTCTGTTCTTTTCACTTAGTCAAGATGAATTTTTAATGCGATTATTTTTTTTTCAAGTACTTTCTCTTCTTGAACAAACTCTACCTCAAGCTACTTTATATCATTAGTTCTTTCCTTAAGATGACATGTTAGTATCTTCTCTCTCATTTCCGCTTCTTCCTTCTGTGCTGCTATGTTGGCTTCCAAATACTGCTTTTGATATTCAAGATTTTCTTCGAACTTTCTAGCTTCTTCTAGCTGAGTTCTTAAGTTCTCGATGACATGTTGGGCTTCTTAAAAAATGTAAACACTTTCCTTTTGTTTCATCAGCTATTTATTGAGTGACTTATTTTATTCTCTTAGTTCATCTAAAGCACTAGTCAATTCTACTTCATAATTGTCTTCCTCTTCAATTAGTTTTTCTGTCTCATTTCTTTCATGGCATTCTATTTCAAGATGTCTGTGTTTTTCACAATTAAAGAAAAACAACATACCTCTAGTGATTATGCACTCTTCATCTTTTGAATCTGTTTGACATGGTGAAAATAATTATTCTTAATCTGTATCTACATCTTCTTTGGCATTTTATGAATCTGCGATGGGTGAAGAGTATATGTCATGTAACTCATCCCAAAATTCTTTGGCTAATGAACATTTACCAACCTTTTCTCTTACCGGATTAGGTAATCCTTCTCAGATGAAATCCATTGCTATTTTGTTATTCTTCTTCAATTCCTTCTTGGTTGCAGTCTTTTCCTTTTTGAACTATCATATCCTGTAACAACTAATAGCCAAAAATACTTTCGTCCTTCTGCTCCACATCTCATGCTTTAAACCATTCTGACCATTAAACATTGGTACTCCAATCTCTGAATAATCCATGATCTCCTTCCAGTGGTTAAATTGTTTCCTGAAGGAACATGCTCTGATACCAATTGTTGGATTACTTAGAGGGGGGGTGAATCAATAATAGATCAATTTAATATTTTTTCACCATAAAATGCAAGTGTTATATCAATGTAGCATTATCATCCAATAGTTACAGAGTAAATAAACAATGAAAAAATGAGCAATCACACACATACACAGTACACCAATGTTTTACGTGGAAACCCAAAGCGGGAGAAAACCACATAATGCTTTTTCTTATATGTCTTTAAGAATTACATTCATTGGAAGCACCAACTTCCTTTGTTTTCCAGCTCCAACTGGAAGGAGGCTCCAACTCCCTATTTTCTTAGGCTACAACTTGAAGGAAGCTCCAACTCCCCAATTCTCTAACTACAACCAGAAGGAGGCTACAACATGAGGGAAGCTCCAACTCCCCAATTCTCTAGCTACAACCAAAATGAGGCTACAACTACCTATGTTCTTTGGCTACAACCAGAAGGTGGCTAAAACCACCTGTCCTTACCCCGTCCAACTGCCCTGACGTATAAGTAGAATGATGGAACCACTATCACACTATCACTATGAGATATACTCCTGTAAACCTGTACCAATAACCTGTGCCAACATGTACCATACATCAACCTGTACCATCAACGAGTGCATCAACTATGCACCAAATATGTACCAATCATGCATCAAATACACATAATCTATCACTCATCAAGATGTGCCAACATCATCAAATATACCCCTCATTTATGTGCCAACTCATCAACTACTTGTCTCAACCATGTACCCAACATGTACTTCAACCAAAATCCCTCATCAATTTCATCATCGAAATCTGATCTGATCACATATACCTCAATCACTATACCACAAGTCTGTACCTCAAACCATGTGCTAGAACATCACTGTTATACAACCTCTATTTGTACCAATAAATTCAGCAACATACCTCAACCAAAATCCCTCAAACATGAACCAATACTAAACTTTAGTAGATCTGCCTCAGATAAAAAAATATAGCAAGCCATAAACTCCCAAGAGGGCATCCAACATATTTACAAGGCAAACCCTCAACTTGATTCATAAATTCAACACTACACATATGAGAACCATACCTTTTTTTTTTCTTGTAGCATTCTGCTGTCGCGGTTTTGCTGCCGTGAATCCATTTTCGCGATTTTTCTGCTATGATTTTTCTGCCACACTTTTCCTGCTGCGATTTTTCTGCCACACTTTTTCTTCTGTATTTTTCTGCTGTACTTTTTCTGCCACACTTTTCCTGCCGCACTTTTTCTGCTGCAATTTTTCTCTATCAATAATACCTRCTCAAATAACCTTTCACGAAAATATATATTCAATTATATTCAAATGTGTTTTGAATGAGATACCCTTGCCTCTTATTTATACTTTTATGTAGCCTCCTCAATGGGTTACCTTCTAACCATCTTAACCCACTTTCCTTATTTTAGGGTTAACCCACTTATAACCACTTGTCCACTTAACTTAACCACTTTTCATAATTAGTAAGTTCTCCATTAACTTTATTATTTAAATAATTTATTTTGCATCCTCTTCGACTTATGGTACACTCATCACTTCACTTTATTATTTAAATAATTTTTTCTTTTCAAACACTTTGACTACTTTGACCTTTTGGGGCTTCTAAATGACTCATGAGGGTTCTCCAACTTCACATGGCCATAACTCTCTAACCGTGAGGAGTTATGTGACGTTCCACATACCATCGAAAATGGCATGACATGTACTATTCATATAGAATAGTTTTACCTGCAAATATATCAAAACTCATGCCATTATCCATCAAACAAAATTGGGTCCATTACCCAAACCTCTGTGCTACCATAATTCGAACCAAACTTTCTTCAAGGGTTGACATCAATGAAAACCAACCCAATTAATCAACAATAGTGTTTATCTAAATTTGTTGCTTCAATAACTTTGTCTTTTAAATACGTTTTGTACATGCTAATGGTTGTAATATGCATCTCATGTGTTCTTCTATTGAGTGCATCAACCACCTAATTTTCCTTGTCTTTGATATGCTTAATTTCAAAGTCATATTCACTAAGGAATTCAAACCATCTAGTTTTCCTTGAATTTAATGTTAGCTAGACAATCAAATGCTTCAGACTAGAATGATCTGTCCTTAGCTCAAATTTCCTCCCCATGAGGAAATATCTCGACGTTTTTAATGCATGAAGAATGGCTACTAATTCCAAGTCATGGGTAGCATAATTCTTCTCATGTTATTTTAATTTTCTAGACTCGTAGCATACCACATGATCCTTTTGAGTGAGGAGTCCATTGATCCCTCCCTTGCATGCATCTATGAACACAAAAAAGTCTTCACCTGGATCTGCAATCTTCAATATTAGTGCACTTGTCAACATGCCTTTTAGTTGTTGAAACTTTCTTCACGTTTGGGAGTCCATTCAAATTTCACTCCATTCTTTTGCAAATAAGTGATTGGGCTCGCAATCTTCAAAAATCCTTTTATGAATATTCAGTAATAATCAGAAAGACCCAAGAATGATTTAAACTATGTCACATTTATTAGCACTGACCATTCTCTAATGGCCTTTGTCTTCTCGAGATCAAATTTTATCCCATTAGTTGAAATAATATACCCCAAGTAGTCGATCTTGTTTTGATAAAATATGCACTTAGTTTTGCATACAATTTATTCTCTCTTAAAACTTTCAGTAACATTCTTAAATATTGCTCATGTTCCTCTTATGTTTTTGAGTAGATCACGAGCATATCATCTAGGAACACAATCACAAATGTGTCCAGGTATTCCATGAACACTCTATTGACGATTAAAATGACAACGATGAATTCCGCCCGCAAAGGATTGGTAAAACACTATTATTTAATTATGATAATAATATAATACTAGTAGGTGAGACCCCCTTGTAGACTGGAGGAGCAAAGATAGACATGTTACACTCATATGTTGTTGTTGTTGTTGTTATGATGTTGCCTACATAGTCATATGCGCAAGTTTGGAGCTGCAGTTGGAGAAGAAGGAAGAGAGAGAGAGGTGCATTCTTGGGAGAGGACTTTTTGTATTGTTTGAGTTATCTCTTGGCATTGTATTGGTTATCTATATTAAGGAAGTTTTTGTTGGGTTTTCTCCCTCGTGAAGGTTTCCCAAGATAAATGATGTGTATCTTGTGATTGTGTATTTCTCATTGATCCTATCTATTGTATGGTTATCTAGTGAATTGAAAAGAAATCTAATAATAGCTTAAACCTTAACACCTTCGGCCATATTTCCCACCATTATTGGACACCTCAGAGATAGCAGAGCAGTGCACACCAACAGAGCTCAACCCTGACTGTATGCAACAGGAATCCAGTGATCATATTGTGGACACACATATTAAGGGTACTTAACAGCAAAGGATCTAGGTTTATCAAGTTGTCAAATCAGGGTAGCTCCAGCGCCAAGGCAAGTGGCTCACCTGGGGCCAAATTCAGCAGAAATTTCCTCATCTGATGGGGGAACTCAATGTAATGGATACCATTTCTTCCTAAGGAGGGAGGATTGATCTAGGTGGATATCGATGGCCACCCACCTATTCCACTGCCTCGAAAAACAGTTTTCCACCTCGGCAATTTTTCGGGTTCCAAACTTTTGGGGTCGTTTTGAGGCCTTAAACGACGTTTTTTGGGGATTTGGGGCCCAGGGTATTGCCAAAGACACTGCCCTCGACCAGTCAAAAAAATTTATTCTCGGTTAGACCTTTCCAATGGGCTATCGTGCGCCTAAAACGGAGATCATATGCGAAAGTTATGACCCTGGGAAGTTAATGTACTAACTTACCCAAACAGGGCCCACATGACTTTTGGCACTTCATGTCCTAGGGTTAGGTTTTTGGATGTATAGGGTTTTTGACATTCTTGTTTATTCAGAGCCTCATTGTAACCATAGGGTTTTTGACATTCAGAGCCTCATTGTAACCATATTCTTGCGAAGGAGTGCAACCGTCACATCTCTTCTCAGAGATAAGCCACCACCATTCCAGCAAGCTTGTTTCCACTGCATTTTACAGTTTCATCTTATTTCCTTATTAAATAGAAAACCAGTTTTACTGTATCTCTGTTATTTTGTGTTAAGAATATTTTAATAATTGTATTCATTTCTCTCTGCTCATAAAATCTAGATCAGTGGTATCAGAGTGGTCTGCTCCTTTTCGTTTTAATGCATGTCCCCAACGAGGTCAGGGTACAAAGAATTGGGTCTCGAGCTTGTTTCTCTTGAGGACAAAATCTCTTGCATGCCCAAGCGACCTCTCATGGTAGGAGAAAAGAAAGATGACGGGACAGAAGATCCTTTCAAAATGTTGCTTGAGGAAGCCCTCACACAAAAGAGGAACGAGATGATGGATAGTTTCGTGCAAATCCTTCGGCGGCTACCAACAGGCGACGCATCTTCCTTGAGTAGAGGTGTCACCCCCTTCAAGGCACAAATCAACTTTGATATTCCTATATTTGAAGGTCCAATAGACATAGATGTTGTAGACAAGTGGTTGAATCTACTATAAGGGTATTTTTTTGTCCATAACTTTTCGAATAGAGAAAATATTACCTTTGCTCTCCTCAAATCCATTCCCCATGTCAAATATTGGTGGGAAACTTTCTATGAGCAAAAGGAAACAATGGAACCCTCAATATTTACAGTAACGACCACCTGAGAATCCTTCAGGGATGTTATTAAAGAACAATACTACCCTTTTGGAAGTTATGACGACTTGTATACCAAATGGACCAAAGTGCACCAAGAAAGCGACCAAGCAGTGCCAGAGTTCACAAATATCTTCCATATCTTGCACACCAAGATGGGTATCAAATATTCAGAGCGATATCTGGTGCTCAAGTATAGCGGTTCTCTACATAGATACCTCCAGACCAAAATGGAATTTATGTACATCTCGTCCTTGGGCGTGGCCTACCAATATGTTGTCAAAATCGAGAAGAAGCTTAAACAAAAGACATGGTAATTTCAGCCTGGGAAACCCTCACAGCAAAAGCCAAGAAAGGGTGGCCCCAACCCACAGAGAAAATATGGACAGTATCAAGAAAACTAGTCCAGGACACAAGCAAAGAAGGACACCGGAAAGACAAAGAAAGATATTGGGAAGTGGTGTGACTTCCATAACAACCCTTGGCATAACACTGTTGACTGCCGCTCAAAGCAGTCATTGGTGGCCGAAGTGAAAGCCTCTGAATCAGATGCGGGTTTGGACTCTAAGTTAGAACCATAAATGGGAAGACAGATCATTGACGCGGAACCCAGTTCCATCGTTGCTACCACCAAGATTTATCCCGATGAACTAGATAAGCCAGAAGAAGGAGAGTTCCTCTTCCATTCATAGTTGTGGGTAAAAGGAACCCCACTACACTTCATCTTTGATAGTGGTAGCCAAAAGAACCTCATCTCAGTAGAGGTCGTCAAACGGTTGGCTCTACCAACAATGTCGCACCCACAACCCTACACCATTGGATGTCTTCGCCAAGGAAGCGATCTTCGCGTCAGCCAACAGTTTCAACTGTCATACGCATCAATCACTTCAAAGATGAGGTATTGTGTGACTATCGAAGTTTGTAACATTCTTTTGGGCCAACCTTATTTATGGAAACGTCATGTTGTATATTTGTAATGTTCTTCTTCGTGATTCACTCTGAGAGTGAGAGAAAGATCGCAGCCACATACATGGCCTTTGTGACTGATCTCTCCACACAATAGAAGTAAATGGATAAGTTCATTAAAGAATAATCAGATATATTCTCCTCTCTTACTGGGGTACCTCTGTACTACCAGGTCAAGCATCCCATCGATCTGACCCCAGGCACACCGCTACCCAATGGGCTAGTCTAATGCCGCTCTCTGTTAGAAAACGAGGAGATCAAGAGGTAGATCCAAGAACTGCTCCACAAGGGGCACATCCATCCTAGCTCATCGCCTTGTGGGAGCCCAATCCTACTGGTGCAGAAGAAAGACGAGACCTAGCAACTCTGCATTGATTATTGATCTCTGAATAAAATCACATTCTAAAACCGGTCCCTGATTCCCCGAATCGACGACCTCCTTGATCATCTCACGGGGGAAAAATACTTCAGTAAGATTGATCTGAAGTTTGTCTACTACTAGGTCCCAATAGAACAGACAGATGTATGGAAGAGTGTCGTCAAAACAAGGTCTTTTTGAATGGCTGGTCATGCCCTTTGGTTTGAAAAATTCTCCAGCAACTTTTATGAGGATGATGGACGATATCCTATGACCTTTCACTAATAATTTTTTAGTGGTGTATCTGGATGACATCCTCATCTACAGCAAGACTTGGGCAGAACACTTGCAGCATATTCAGTAGGTTATGCACACCCTACGACAACACAAACTATATGCAAACTTGGAAAAATGCTCCTTTGACAAGGACATGGTCCATTACTTAGGATACATCATTGATCATGCGCATGGTGTGCATGTCGATCCAGCCAAGATCTAGGTCATCCATGACTAGCTAGCCCCAACCGCACTCATTGAAATTCAGAGCTTCTTGGGCCTCACCAATTTCTATCAAAGGTTTGTGCTAGGATTCTCTCATATCGCATGGGCCCTCATCCAAGTAACCAGGTGTGGTGGTAAGGAAAATTTTGTGTGGGGCCTGTCCCAACAACAAGCCTTCGATGACTTGAAGAAGCATTTGTGCTCATCCCCGGTAATTTCATTACTAGACCTACAACATACCTTTGAGATCAAGACAGATGCTTCAGACTATGTTGTGGGCATCGTTCTCACTCAACACAGCCACCCCGTGGCATATCATAGTAAGACATTATCATATGATGTCTGTAAGTACCCTACTTACGACAAATAAATGTACACCATTGTGAAAGCCTGCCACTAGTGGAGGCATCACATTCTTGGGAAATATACAGTCATCCACACTGATCATCAGCCGCTACAGTTCATGCAGACCCAAGGAAAATTGCAGAATGACCGCCATCAGAAGTGGTCAACTTACTTACAACAATTCCACCTCAACATCAAGTATAAAATAGGAAGTACCAACCGAGTTATTGACTGCCTCAGCCAACCTCCAGTCGCAACACTCACCACGGTGCTATACTCTTGCGGCCATGGGACCTCTGGATGGCCCCACCTCTATGAGACAGACCCGAATTCTCCACCACCTACCAAATGTTGGGTAGCAACTCATTTGTCGCTAATTTCCATCTTCAGAACAGGTTGTTGTGTCATATGGTCCATCTCTGTGTTCCATCAAGCAAGCACACAAAGCTGATTTGGGAAGCTCACTATAGTTGGGTGGCAGGACACTTTGGTGTCAAAAAGACAGTGGTAGTGTTTTTGAAACATTTCTACTAGTCGAAACTTCGACAGGATGTCGGCAAGTATATCAGTTCCTGCACCGCCTATGCTATTGTCAAACCAACCACTAAGAAATGGGGCATGTACACCCCTCTGCCTACTCCTAATTACAGGCCATGGAAATCCATCTCAATGGACTACATGTCAGGCCTCACATCCACCAAGAGGGGAAATGACTGTGTTTTTGTGGTTGTCGATCGCTTTTCCAAGATGGCGATTCTAGCCGCCTGCAAGAATAACATCACAGCAGAAGCCACTGCCAAGCTCTTCTTTGAATGATTATGGGTAAATTTTGGGATCCCACAAACCATTATCTCAGAACATGATATTCGGTTCCTCATCTCATTATGGTCAAGCCTCTAGTCACTGTTGGATACCAAGCTCACCAAATCCACTGCCTTCCACCCCCAGAAAAATGGCCAAACTGAGGTCATCAATCGGATGGTCATACATATCCTATGCATGTACAATTCAAAACACCACCACACATGGGATGAGAGTATTACCTATGTCGATCATAGCTACAACTGAGCCTTGCATAACTCAACTGGCCATAACCCATTTCAGGTGGGGTTGGGATTCCAACCATTGGGCTCGATAGATGTTTCACTACCCCTGGCGACCACCTCGACCGACTCATCCCCTGCTCCACCAAAAACTGACAAAGCTACCCAGTTCATTGAGTGGATCCAACACATCTGCCAACAGGTTCAAGATATTCTACAGAAGTCTAACGCCAAGTACAAGCAGCACCATGATCAACATCAGGTGCCACATAAGTTTCAGGGGGGCGAAGAAGTTTGGTTGCATTTGTAGAAAGAATGCCTTAAAGGGACCCATCAAAATCTTTGCCCACCCCGTTATGGGTTGTACACCATCACCAAGGATTTGGGTGACAATGCTTTTGAGCTCAACATTCCCCCCTTCCTTGGTCTGCATCCAGTCTTCAACATGGCTCTCCTTCGGCCATATTTCCCACCATTATTTATTTTTTTATTTTTTTTATGCTACGCGGTAACTGTCAAGTTGTTGGTGATCAACTGTCCTTGTACAGATTCAGTTGAATCCCATTGATCATGACCTTTAAGTCTGTGCCTTCCAAATCCTTCAATTGTACAGCTCCTTCGTCTATGACAGTCTTGACATCATATGGTCCCATCCAATGCATTCTGAACTTTCCTGAATGTTGAATTTTTTTTTTGTCATATAGTAGGACTAGGTCTCCTTCCTTGAAACTTTTTCTCTTGATATGTCGGTCATGCCAAAAACTTTTCCCTTGCTTTCTGTAATGACCCTGCGTAAATAGATGTATAGAGATTATTAATTATAATTAATTTGATAATCTGACTGTCCTAATATGTTAGTTAAACAATAATTATTTCTTAATAATATTAACAAATTAATTATTATTAAGTACTTGTTCATATCTGTCAATGATTAATTAATTATTAATTGACTCTTTAATTATTTGAGTAAAGAATTAAAAAGGTTTAATAATTTAATTTATTAAAGACTTACGTATACGAGGGGGGAAGAAACATTAAATAAGGGGATAAGACATTAAAGAAAGGGATAAGATATTAATGAAGGGGATAAGATATTAAAGAAGGGGGGGATAAGATAATAAAGGGGGAGATAAGAAAATTAATGAGGGGGAGAGGAGAGTCGGTGAAGGGGGGATATGACGGGGAGGAGTCTTATGGGGAGGATTATTATTTTGGGAGGGGAAGCATTTTGGAGAGGGGACTGTAGTTCTAGTTTGGATTTTCTGGTTCTGTTGTTGGGTTCTGCGGTTTTGGGGAACCATTGCAGGGGGCACCGGGTTGCTGGGGGTTTTGGGCACGGGGGCCAGGATTCCTTTTGGTTTCCTATAGCTAGGGAGTCGGACAGGCCTCTCCTAGCTGGATGGGAGGTTAGTCGGTTTGGGCAGGTTTGGTCAGTGCATCGGGCTGGGCAAGAAAGCAGGGAAAGGACAACCAGATCAACGGGGGAATTAGCATCAGGAAGAGGTAATTTATTTTATTCTGTTAAGTAATTCTTACTCTCTTATGAAATTGATGTTCATTAATTAATTTAACATGCTTATATGCTGAATGAAAGAAATTACTGAGTTTTTCTGCGTAGAAGTAATCTTATCTGTTTCAATATATGGATTTTAATAGACTTAAATTAATTTGGTCCCTACACATGGTATCAGAGCCCTGGTTCAAAATCTGGAGCCGAGGGCCTACCCACCTACCCAAAATTAACCAAAAATGACCACTAAAACCCTATATTTACAACCCTTCAACAACCAAAGATAGCCCAGAAATGATACTGAAACCTCACGAAGAGAACTACCTAGAAACCCTAAAGAAAAGAGTGAGTGTAGCAGGGAAACAAGACCCCACACATCCCTTGTTCCATTCATCTTCTACCTAACCTGCAAACGGAAAAAAAAAAAGAGTCTGGCTATACATATAGAAGAAATGTGTTTGTTGCAATTGATAAAATCTAATTTATATATATATAATCATATGGTATAAAAAAATAATAATAATAACAATAAAATATAATAGTAATTTGGATCTACACAAAAAATCAGATCGCAAGCTTAAAATGCAGGTAAAGAACTACCAAATAATGCAATGAAATACAAACTATATGTTATCTTTGGAGTTGTAAAATCATGCACAGTTGCAACTATTCTTCGTGAAACAACTGCATTTGCTTTTCCACACAGGTGAGATTGTAGAATTATGGATTCACCTAGTGGGTGATTTTAGAAGAACTTTGTCAATCTCGAATTAGAATACTTAATGATTAATTCATTCCTCTAAATATTTATAAATTCATTCCTTTAAAATAACACCTATCAAAAGAATACCGATTATAATGATTGTCAGTTAAACATATATATATATATA
>JASDQU010103914.1:116805-146532 GCA_032191745.1 Picea mariana
CCCTGACCATTTGAATGCTGAGACTTTGCTTGGGCAGTACGTCCTACCCCCCCCCAAAAAAAAAACGACCAAGCGCCAAGCTCAAAACAAAGTCGGCTCCAAGGCTTCATTTCCCCATTGACCCCACTTGTGACAACCCTACATGTTAGCAAATATGAGCAAGAAACATCTTCAAAAAACTTGTACGAATATATTGGAATGCCAGATGCAAAAGTAACAAAATTCTTGTCGTGCATTCGCCACCAAGATGAATGACCATTTCGTCTGTTGACATAGTTAGCATCATCATTAATCTAGTTCAAAAAAAAAAAACAATCCAACTATCATCATAGTTAGCATCATAGTTAGGGCACGTAGGAGAGGCTTATCATTCACCTGTTGTTATGATAGCCAATTCTACCATAGTTAATGATTCCTGCATTATCATTTTTGTTGAAGGTCTCTTCCCACGCAAAGCTTTTATGACAAAAGTAGTATTGATATAATCCTCTATTGAAAATACGCTTAAAAACAAGCAGAACCTCCTTCTACGCTAATGACCATTTTGTTTAGAAGAATGAGATGCTTCATCATCAATTACAGAATCTAAAAGTAGATTATCGATGCCAATAATACCATTGTTGCGTTGGACTTTACAACATTTCTGCGCAATCTAATGCAATGAAGGGCACAAGCCACTAGTACCACTCCAATAGTAACACCAATAAAAAAAAAACCAAGGATTATTTTCAGAGACCGAAATTTCATTTCGTCTGTAGATTGTATACTGAAGGTTGTGCACACAATAACTGCAGACAATTTATAAAAAAAAACACAAATTGTCACGCTACCAAAGATACAAGAAAAACCACTAATTAACTAGAAAACAAAATAAAATTTTTAGTAGTGTGCTACCACATGCTCATAATTTCTGTGGACAAAAAAATGCCAGATGGTCTGCACCACATCTAAGCATGCCCTTAAAACTAATCTGAAAATTGGGCATGGGCGCATTGGTAGAAATGCTAGAAAAGGGGAAAGGTCCAGGACTTTGAACTCGCGACCTTCCACTCCATATTCTGAAAATTGGGTGTGCTTGTGCGATGGGATCCATCGCGTGATGATGAGGAGGAACCAATTGATGATGATAAGGAGCTCACCGGGGGGGTTTTACTTTGCACAAACGCCCAGCCTGTGTATTGTACAGCCGCCTCCACTCTCCACAAATTAAAACGCCCATACCTCCCACCGAGAAGAGTCATCTGCACAAGATAGGCACCTGTCGCGTAGCCTAACATAAATCCTTTATAAAAATAATAAAATAAACTGAAAAATTGAAGGGAAATTTTACCTTGTTCAATAGCGTCTGAACAGTACACTACATGTTACAAATTTTATCGCGAATAGTGCAAGCATGGAACAAATGCTATTTATTTATTGAAACAAAACTCGAAAACCCTACAGTAAATCTCACAGAGCATTGTGTGGTGACATGGTCCCTGGGTGCTATTCAAAAGAAATTTTTTTTGTCTCATGAATGGAACCTGGGGATTTGCATTTTTTTTTTGTTCTTCTATTTTAAACAGGCTTTCCGATTATGATACACATACCCAGACATGCATTCGCCAGAGTTGATAACAACACGAGTACCTGCATCATCAACACAAACCAAGGGTCGGTACGCAACACAAGTTATCCAAGACTGAGCGCCCAAGCGCCAGGAATCAAGACACAAGGAGGAGGATCTCACAAGTGGGTTCAAAAGGCGCGCACTGCAAAACAAAAGAACTAGCGCTTCAAACAAGCCAAGTGTCAAGCTCAACTCCACTCCATTTATCTCATCGAATAACTTAGGAGAGCTTCGGCACATATAAAGGACATACAACCCAAGCACAAGTGTCGAACACCAGCACACAAATCATTCACCAAGAAACAATATAAGCCATCACCTGATAAACGAGGAGGAGAAGCCATGAGAGAAGGCCATGGTGGCCGACCGCGTAACCAGAAACCTCGCAAGAAGAAATATTAAGGAAAAGAGGAATTAGGGTTAAAGAATAGTTTAGGGTTTTGGTACTGAGAGCCAGGGGATGGGCACGTGGGCCTCATGCCAGAAGCCCAACCTTAAAGGCTGCCAGTGAATGCCTCGTTCGCATCAAGTTATTAAGCACATTGTAATATTAATTCTAGTTTTATTAAATTATTTAAAAGTATTAATACTATTATGTAAATTTAAATTATTTAAATTAAATAATTTAAATAATTATGAGTTTTAATTTAATTTAAGGTGAGTAAATAATTTAATTACTTTAATTTAATTAAATAAAAAGATCATATTAAATATAAATATAAATTAAATTAAATTAAAAGATTAGTGATATATGAGTTTTAAATTTAATAATATATGGTAAGATTAATATGATAATTAAAATTAATTGACTTATTTTTCGTAATGATTTACATAGGGTTAAGTACAAATTTTAGAGGTCCATGGGTTTTGAACCCACGACCACCACCAAGTCCAAGCGCTTTGGGGAATGACCAAACACCAAGGCGCCACACATAGAGCTTAAAGGTTAATTATATTTATAATAGAGTTATTCATATTTATAAAGGTTAAAGGCCCTTGTAGAGTAGCGGGAGTTTGACGCATGTTGTGGGGAATAGTTAGGGTATAGTAGGACGTATGATAGGAAGCACTACATATGGGATTTGATGCACTATGGCGACTATGGTACAGTGCTAGTGTAGCTACCGGGTGAAGGAGACAATAGTTTTCTTAGGTGAGAAAATCAATCTTAGACACTTTAACCCTAACCAAGTCAATCCCCTAAAGAGAGTAATGTCTGTTTACAGACAAGTAAAGAAAAACTTATGCCTAACCATGTTTCTAGTTTAAGTAGCGCCAATTTGAAACGTCCTTGAACTCACTCTGACAACTTTGGTTGATGCAAGTTAAATCATACAAGATGGTTAGGACTCAAGAGAAGCGAGGCAGAGGAGCGTCGTCGTAGGTGCCGCCAACACCGCCAGTGATGCCACCACCATCGCCCGAACTAGCTCTCATACTGTGCTTGTTGGAGGCCATAAATGAGACTTTAAAGGGGCGACAACCAGCAGGGACCGAAGTGGAACCCCCACCGTCTAGAACGGGTAATCCAGAAGCGTCAAGGGATTCAGGGGGAGGACCTCCACCCAAAGACATCACTCAAGAATTGCAGAATATCAAACTTCCGGAGTTTGCCAGGGGTCGCGCCAGTGAACGCGTGGAAGCGTGGTTGGAAGGCATGACAAGGTGTTTTGCCTTAAGGGACTATGCATCCAACTCTAAGGTGAAGATAGCGATTTTTCAGTTAAGAGACATCGCCTTGAACTAGTGGGGTAACCTGGAAAGACAACTGCATCTTACCCCGGACACAGTATCTTGGGAAATTTTCGAGGAGAGGTTCCGAAGGAAATATCTTCCAGCTTACTATGAGGAATAGCAAGTAGGAGCGTTTTATGCCTTAGTACAGGGAAACAGGACCGTAGAAGAGTAGGGAATCAGGTTTATGGAATTGGTCAAATATGTTTCGTATATGGATAATGACCAACGATAGGTAGAGCGCTTCGTCTATGGATTGAACCCTAATATCAGAGCTATGGTGTGGATGTGGAGACCGTCTTCAGTAGCGTAAGTTGTGGAAAATGTGCGTTAGGCGGAGGAACACATGAACTTGAATGGAGGTATGAGGTCGACCTTTCTACATCATCCTGTATTCATCAGGAAGGCCCCTAGGACATTTCCCAGGGGAGGGGGCTCAAGGCCACCTCCATATGGTAACAGAGTCGCGCCAAGGATAGTAGCCACAGGGATTTCAATGGCAGCAAGTGCAGCATCTCGTTCATTGCCAACAACGCAGACAGGTCCACGACCATCTCAGGGAACAGCTAGTAGGGGCAGGGGTTCCAGGGGAAGGAACTCATTTCAGAGACGGTCACATAACAGTGCGCAGGTTCAATCTCGTGTTACCTGTTGGGGGTGCAGAGGACCCCATTACCAGCGTGATTGCCCAGAGTTACAATCAAGATTTGCACATAGAGAAGGAAAGGCCCCGATGGGAAGAGCAAGTAGCAGCCACCATATTTACGCAGTGGTTAATAACCGCCAGGCTGAACATCAATCCACAGTGGTGGAGTCATCAGGTACACTAAATCATACAACGTTAAGATTTTATTTGATCCTGGTGCTATAGATAGTTTCATTTCACCATCTGCATTAGAAAAGAGTGGGTTGGCAGCCTACAAGCACGATGACTTTAAACAAGTCGAGAGGGCTTCGAGGGAAAAACAAGCGGTAGGACCTAGTGTTGATAATTGTAAAGTAGTCCTGGGAGTGTGTACTACCAGGTTGAAGGTATACAAAACTGATCTCGGGGCGTACGACCTAATCATTGGAATGGATTGGTTAGAAGCTCATCGAGCTTTGGTAGATTGTTTCGCAAAAATGGTGCTCTGTGTAGATGACGAAGGAAGGCCAGTAGAGATCCAAGGTGTACAAAGAAAAGTGTCATTACGCTTTATCTCAACTCTGAAGGTTAAAAGATGCTTGAGGCAAGGGTGTCAATTGTATGTAGTGGAAGCAGTGAATGAAAGGAAGGGACCCTCATTGGATCAATACCTGGTATTTTCAGAATTTAAGGATGTTTTTCCGAATGAGTTACCAGGGTTACCTTCTGAGAGGGAGCTTGATTTTACTATTGAGCTAAAACCTAGTGCAGAACCAATTTCCAAAACTCTGTATCGGATGACAGCGTCAGAACTTTGTGAGTTGCAAATGCAGTTTAAAGAGTTACTGGACTTAGGGCTAATAAGGCCCAGTATCTCACCTTGGGGCGCACCAGTAATTTTTGTAAAGAAGAAGGATGGATCCTTACGACTGTGTATAGACTACAGGGACTTGAATCGTGCTACAGTGAAAAATAGGTACCCAATGTCGCGAATAGATGACCTCTTCGATCAGATGAAAGGAGCAGCGGTATTCTCAAAGATTGATTTGCGATCAGGGTATCACCAATTAAGGATTAAGGAAGGCGATATCCCAAAAACTGTCTTTCGAACTCGGTTTGGACATTACGAGTTTGTCATAGTACCTTTCGGATTGGCCAATGCACCAGCAGTATTCATGAGCCTCATGAACGGCGTATTCTGAAAGTACTTAGACCGTTATGTACAAGTCTTTCTAGATGACATCCTCATCTATTCCAAGAACGAAAGAGAACATGAGGAACACTTACGAGTAGTGTTGTCTTGCCTTAGGGAGAACAAATTGTATGGGAAGTTGTCGAAATGTTCCTTCTTCCAGAAAGAAATCCGCTACTTAGGTCATATCATTTCCGGTGAAGGAATCTCTGAGGACCCAGAAAAGGTAAAGGCCATTATGGAATGGCCAATGCCGAAAAATGCCCATGAGGTGAGAAGCTTCATGGGGATAGCAGGTTATTATCAGAGGTTTGTGGAAGGATTCTCAAAAATAGCGAAACCCATCACCACTTTGCAGCGCAAGGGGGTCAGGTATGAATGGACAGAAGAATGTGATAGTGCATTCATTGAGCTTAAGAGGTTACTAACTAGTGCGCCAATTCTATGAGTGTCGGATATGGAAAAGGACAGTATGCACGAATGCCTCGAAGCAAGGGTTGGGGGTCGTTCTAATACAGGATGGAGGAGTGATAGCCTATGCATCTAGGAAGTTGAAGAAACACGAAGAGCTATACGCGACTCATGATTTAGAGTTGACAGTTGTAATGCTAGCTCTGAAACTTTGGAGGCACTATCTGGTAGGGCGAAACTTTGAGCTCAAAATGGACCATCAAAGTTTAAAACATCTCTTCACTCAAAGGGATCTGAATGTCGGGCAAAGGCGATGGAGTGAGTTTATGAGTGAGTACGATTCTGATATTTCCTACATCAAGGGAAAGGAAAATGTGGTCACAGATGCCTTGAGTAGGAGACCACGTATCTTCTCCTTAGTACCCTTAAAGGTCAATCTGAGGGAACATGTGTTGACACAACTCCAAGGAGACAATTGGTATTTAAAGGTTACTTCAAACCTTCAGAGCAGGAGGCAGATAGATCCAAAGTATGAAGGATATAGTCTGGAAGTAGACGAACTATTGAGATATCGAGGAAGGATGTAAATCCCTGAAAATGGGGATATTCAAAGCATCATACCGAAGGAAGCCCATATAGCACTTTATTGTGCACATCCGGGTGTGAAGAAGATGTACGCAGACATGAGGAAGCTCTTCTTCTGGGTAGGCATGAAGCACGATGTAGTCCATTTCATCGCCAAATGCCTAGAGTGTCAGAAAGTGAAAGCTGACCACCATCACCCGACAGGCCTCCTACAACCACATGATGTTCCTATGTCCAAATGGGAAGTCATTTATATGGATTTTGTTGTGGGGTTTCCGCTCACATCTCATAGACACAATGTCATTCTTGTGATAGTTGATAAGTTAACCAAGAGTGCTCACTTTATTCCGGTTAGAGACACTTACGATGTCACTGATGTGGCACGTGTGTTTGTAAATGAGGTTATCCATTTGCATGGGATACCTAAGAAGATCATTTCAGATAGGGACTCCAGATTCACTTCTAGGTTTTGGACAAGTTTGCAGTCAGCATTGGTGACTCAGTTGAACTTAAGCACAGCTTATCATCCTGAAACAGATGGGAAAACCGAGAGAGTAAATCAAGTCATGGAAGACATGCTCGGGATGTATGTCATGGATAATCAAACCCAGTGGGAGAAGTACCTACCTTTGGTAGAGTTTGCCTACAATAACAGTTTTCATAGCTCCATCGAAATGCCACCCTACGAAGTTTTGTATGGAAGGCCATGCAGAACACCATTGAGTTGGGATAGATTAGAAGACCGAGTAACAGTTGGGCCAGAATTGATCCAAGATATGGAGTAACAGGTGATTCAGAGTAGGCAGAGACTAAAGGAAGCACAGGATAGGCAGAAAAGTTATGTGGATGCACACAAGACCGACCGAAGTTATGAAGTGGGAGACCAGGTTTTCATTCGTATCAGGCCTAATAAGAGTACCATACGGTTTGGGAAGGGGACAAAGTTGTCACCTCAATTTATAAGACAGTTCAGAATCCAAGAGAAAATTGTACCCGTTGCCTATCGTCTCGTACTGCCACCCCACTTGCATAAAACTCATAATGTTTTTCATGTATCTGTTTTACGTCATTATGTTGACGATGAATCACATAAAATAAATTGGAAGGAATTGCAGGTATCGGACGTGGGAACCCTCATGGTAGAACCGTTACGCATATTGGACCGTAGAGTCCGACAACTCATGAACCATCTGGTAGACCAAGTTAAGGTCCAATGGGACAAGTATAGTCCAGGATCTGCTACTTGGGAAGATGCCGAGACATTATGACGAGACTATCCCTCACTATTTGTTAGCACCTCGAGAATATGTTTCTCGAAGGTTGGGTGTATGTAACACCACCTTTTGACTTACACAGCCAGGATTACCTAAGGCCTACTTATATTATTTTCTCTTCACAATGAAACTATTAAATGATACACTTAAACTTTTAAGATTTATGAACATTTATGAATGTTTAAATGTTATTGATGATGATGTATATAATGCGATCTACTATGTGAATGTAATTTTACGAAAGTTTAAATGTTATTAATGATGATGTATATGATGCGACATATTGTGAGAACGTAAATTTTATGAATGTTTAAATGCTATTAGAATGATGATGGATATGATGCAATCTATTTTGGTAAATGATAATCTTATGAATGGGTGTCGAAATTGAATAATGGGATATTATGGGATCTATTTCTAACTTGAAAACGTTGATGTTAAGTTGTTGGTACAAGGATACCGAATTGAAATGATGATGGTATGCAATTACATGATAATAATGCATAGAAATGTATGAGTTTGTGTTACAGACTAATCTGCAGGTTATGGGCTATGAAATAGCCAAGGGATAATGATGATGAAGGTGGATATCATGACCACTAGTCGAGAAACATTATGGTACGAATATTTGTATATGAAATTATATTGGTTTGGATGCATTGCTATGATATGTGGACCAGTGCAGGATTTTAGGTGATGAGACTGCCCAAAACCAAATAAACGATGACAAAACTCCTAGCAACACGATGCCACTGTATATTTCATTGTATGGTGTGGACCCTAGTTATGATTAGGAGGGGTGGAGGCATTTCCCATCATGTATCCTCCAAAACCTGAAGTCACGGGAGGACGGTGTTAGCTCACGCTCCCCAAGACATGTGATGATAACTGTCAGTTGCCTGCTAGGGAAGCTTGGTCGAGATAGTGACACTTCCGCTTACGAGTTCTATTTGGAGTTAGGTCAATATAGTTGATGCTCCAAGATAGTCTAGCAGAGGAAGGATAGGAATGGAGATGGAAGTAAGTTAGGGAGGAAGAATGAGTAGAAATAGTTGAGAAAGTATGGAGATTTGTCTTATGGTGGAATTTATTGTTTTTCCCTTCTAAAAAGAAAATGTGTATATATGAATATTTATAATTACATAACTAAACCACAGTTGTCTAAATAAAATTGTTGAACTAGATAATTGTAATTAAAGGATTTCGCAAACATTTGATTGGTTTATTGTCTTTTATAAAAGACTAGTCTTGTTGATTGGATTGGATGCATACATAAATTACTAAATGGTGATAGTTATTGATTATTAGTACATGCACGAGACTTGTATGTACTAGCTACACATGCATTTTTTGTACATGTACACTAGTATGTGTGAATTTTCTTGACTTACCTACTAATAATGTCGGTTAATTGTTATGAATGTGTGAACCATTTTTCTTTTCCTTTGTACCATGAGATACCTTAACTTCGGTACGAAGTTTCCTGAAGGGTGGGTGTATGTAACGACCCTGCTTAAATAGATGTATAGGGATTATTAATTATAATTAATTTGATAATCTGACTGTCCTAATATGTTAGTTAAACAATAATTATTTCTTAATAATATTAACTAATTAATTATTATTAATTACTTGTTCATATCTATCAATGATTAAATAATTATTAATTGACTCTTTAATTATTTGAGTAAAGAATTAAAAAGGTTTAATAATTTAATTTATTAAAGACTTATGTATACGGGGGAGGGGAAGAAACATTAAATAAGGGGATAAGACATTAAAGAAAGGGATAAGATATTAATGAAGGGGATAAGATATTAAAGAAGGGGGGGATAAGATAATAAAGGGGGAGATAAGAAAATTAATGAGGGGGAGAGGAGAGTCGGTGAAGGGGGGATATGATGGGGAGGAGTCTTACGAGGAGGATTATCATTTTGGGAGGGGAAGCATTTTGGAGAGGGGACTGTAGTTCTGGTTTGGATTTTCTGGTTCTGTTGTTGGGTTCTGCGGTTTTGGGGAACCATTGCAGGGGGCATCGGGTTGCTGGGGGTTTTGGGCACGGGGGCCAGGATTCCTTTTGGTTTCCTGGAGCTAGGGAGCTGGACAGGCTGCTCCTAGATGGCTGGGAGGTTAGTCGGTTTGGGCAGGTTTGGTCAATGCATTGGGATGGGCAAGGAAGCAAGGAAAGGACAACCAAATCAATGGGGGAATTAGCATCAAGAAGAGGTAATTTATTTTATTTTGTTAAGTAATTCTTACTCTGTTATGAAATTGATGTTCATTAATTAATTTAACATGCTTATATGCTGAATGAAAGAAATTATTGAGTTTTTCTGCGTAGAAGTAATCTTATCTGTTTCAATTTATGGATTTTAATAGACTTAAATTAATTTGGTCCCTACACTTTCTGTACTTCTTGATGGAAGCCTGCTAGAATCCTATCTTCTTCCATGCTCATCAACTGACGTATCATTTCTTGTACTGCACCTCGTTCTGTCATGTTTGTAATTGTTGCGACATGCAGACTTGGTACCAATAATTCTAATTGCATCACTGCTTCTTGTTCATACACCAATCTAAATGGTGTCTGTCTTGTCAGCTTCTTATAGGTAGTTCTATATGCTCATAATATTGTTGGTATCTTTGAATCCCAGTCGTCCCTGTTGACATTGCAAATCTTAGTTAGGGCATTCTCTAGAATCTTGTTGAAGGCTTCCACTGTTCCATTTTTCTAAGGATGGTATGGCATACTTTTCTTATGGTAGAGCTTGAATTCTTCAGTCAGAGATTTGATAGTGTTGTTGATAAAGTGAGTGCCTTGGTCACTCATCAGGATCCTTGGACATCCAAATATGGTGAGAACATATTCAAACAGGAAGTCTGTTGTTGTCTCTATGCTGCAATCTTTAACTGGTGCTACCTATGCCCATCTTGAGAGGTATTACGTTGCAGTGATAATGTATCACGCACCTGATCTTCTTGTGGGTGGGTGCATTGGCCCAACAAAATCAATAGCCCATTTTTCAAACACTTGTAGTGTTACTTGTGGGTATAAGGGCATCTCATCCCGTCTGTTTGGTTTTACAACCCTCTGACAAACATCGCATTTTTTACAATATTCATTTGCATCTCAATGAATAGTTGGCTACCATAATCCTACATGCAATACCTTATGTGCGATAGCTTTGCCTGCATAGTGTCCTCCCGTTATTCCTTCATGGGCTTCTGCCAGTATCCTAGGTCTTTCGTGTTCTAGCGCACATATTCTCAAGATGTTGTTTGCCCCCATTTTGTATAACTTCTCGACGATCAACTGGTAGTCGGCTACTCAAACAACCAAATTCTTCCTCTGTGTGGTTTTAAATTCTTGTGGTGCAGTCCCTGTACTTAAATACTCAATAATGTCAACAAAATAATCATCCATGATCTGAACTGAAAATAATTGTGCGTCAGGGAAGGTATCCTCTAATTTTGTAGGCTCCTCGCCATTGGTGACCCTTGACAAGTGATCAGGTCCTACGTTCATCTTCCCTGGATTCACTATGACTTCAAAGTCAAATTCTTGAAAAAGTAGTAACCATCGACAAATTCTCCCCCTCAACACTGGCTTGTTGAATAGGTACTTAAGGGATGAATGATCTGTTAACATCTTCAAATGTTTTCCAAGTAGGTAATTCCTGAACTTTTGAAGTGCATATACCATTGCCATGCCTTCTCGCTCTGTGGTCTTGTAGTTCTGCTTGGAGTCTGATAGTTTTCTTCTTGCAAATTCTATGGGGTGATCCAAATCCCCTACTCTTGGTTGCTCCAAAATATCTCCCAAGGCTATGGTCGATGCATCTAAATGCACATGGAATGTCTTCTCCCAATATGGAAAGACTGAGATGGGTGTTGTGACCATCTTCTCCTTCAGGGTGTCTAATCCTTGTTGACAACTCTCATTCCACTGGAATTTAGTGTCCTTCTTAAGTAATTTCTCCATCGGTGCAGTGATCTGTGCATACCCCTTGATAAATTTTATGTAATATCATGTATGTCCTAATGTGGCCCTCAGCTGGCGCACTGATTTTGATGGTGGTAAGTTCACAATTACTGCAATCTTTGCAGGATCCATGATCAAACCTTGTTTGCATACTATGTGACCCAATAGAATTCTGAAGGGTGTTCTGAATATACATTTGTTAATGTTCAAGGATATTTGGCATTGCCTGCATATTTCCAACATCAGCCTCAACACCTCTACATGATCCTTCAACAGGCTGTACACTGTCCAGTCATACAAATATACTTCTAGAAATTGATGGATGAATTATTTGAAGGCAACAATGACTACTTTGGAGAAAATTGTTGGTGCATTTTTCAGTCCAAAAGGCATGACTATGTACTGGTAGGATCCCCATTATGTAGCAAAGGTAGTCTTGTGTCAATCTTCTGGTGCTATCTTGATTTGGTGGTAACCTGAGAATCCATCAGTGAATGAGTATGCTTCCTGGCCTCCCACATTTTCTAGAATTTCATCTGTAAAGGGTGTAGGGAAGGGTTCATGTAGGCAAGCATCATTGAGATTTCTCAGATCTACACAGATTGTTATGCCTCCTTGCTTTTTTTCCTGAACTACCATGGGGCTTCTCCATTTTGATTCTTCTACTGGTTCTATGATTCCTGCTTCCAACATTTTGTCGATTTATGCTCTTACCTTCTGCTTGTAGATGGGGTTCAATATGTAAGGCATTTGTCTAATAGGTATTTCCTTTGGTTTAAGAGGGATCTTCTTCTCTCCAAGTTCTCCTACAATACCCTTCATTTCTGTAAAGGTCCTTGGGAACAGGTCGTTGTACTCACGCAGTAATTATGTTATCATGTCCACTATTTCCTCATCCCAGTAGTCTCCAATGTTGGCCATATTGGGATTCTCAATTGTCCCAATGTTGACTTTATTTACCTTGATTGGCGCAGTAATTACTTCTGATTCTAGAGGTGGACCTTCCACTTCTCTTTCGCCTTCAACTTCCTCAATCTAAATATCGCACGAATCATCTTCATCTGGTGCTTCTTCCTGCACATGGTAACATGACAACAATTCTTTCATTGTCTGTCTGTTCTGTTGTTGTTCTTTTGTCATGAGTTCAACTTCTGGTTCCTTAATGAATATCACCCCTCTTATTTTCTTAAGTGTTGTTTCTATGTTGGGGTTCTCATGTTCAAATGAGAAAGTGATTGTAAATTTTTCTTGGAGTATTGTCCAGCTCATAGTTCCTCTACGCAATTCCTGGTCTGTATACCAATTTGTTGGGATGCCCTCTAATGTGTGTACAAAATGATGAGGTCGTTCTTTTGGGGGTGTCATTTTCCACAGTGCTCTGCACTTCTCCAAGTGTTCTACTGGTGCCCCCTGTCCATCATACTTATGTTGTTGGTTGCTTCTTTGTGCTGCACCAAATCAGATGAGCAATAATTGTTTACATTGGTACCAGTCCTTGATTGTTTCTTTGTGTGTGCCCCACCATCTTGCAGGTGTAGCCTTAAGCGCGATGTCGAGAGCTAACAATATTTGACTATCTAATACTTTGTCTTCATATCTCGTCAGGAATTCTTCTAAGTCGTTGATTCCATGGAAACTTGGAGGTTCTCTGACTTCTATCCCAACCCATATTAATGCGCGGTCTATTCGGGCACATCTTCTGGTTGAGACCTCATGTAGGCGCTGCTTCCAATTCTCCAGACCTATGTTTGATTCGGAAGCACATGATGTGATACTTCTCCAGCTAAGTACACCATCGGTAGTTGGATTGATGTAATCTTCGGTGCGCGTGGTGGTTCGATACAGTTGGTTAATTTCTTCCAGGTCTAAGCATGTTGGTTCCACAAATGTTTCGGCTTCTGATGGATCTAGGGGCACGATGAACCTATATTCGTCTGACTCAAATGTCATCTTCCTGGTCTTCAGGTTGATTATCAAATGATTTTCAAATGCCCAATCAAATCCCAGTAATGTTGGATATGGTGTTGTGCCATCCACAATTTCGATCACTTCAAAGTCTGCCTTAGTGCACACTCCATCCAGATCTACTGTCACTCCTTTTAGCCTCCCTATTGATAGAACTCTGTGTTGGTTTTCCAACTTCAGTTAGACTGGTGAGTAGCCTACGGTAGGTTCTCCCAAGCATTGCCATGTCGTTTTTGGCAACACATTCACTTCAAATCCCAGATCTAATATCACATCGCCCATGTTAAAATCTTCGATGTTGGCATTCAATCTAAACTCTCTGTTGGTTCTTCTTCTGGCATGGAGGTGATTGACTATCCTCTGTTCTAAATTTCCCTCAGAGTTTGTGGTACATTTATCTAATAGATTATGTAATACTATAACAGATGATGGATCCTTAAATACTTGAATACAGGATTGCAGGAAAGTTTTAATACAACTTGCTTGGTTTCTCGGGTGGGCTTCACTGGTATGGTCCAATGCTGATGACATTTCATACATTGGAATGTCTTGGTTATGTTGCGCGGTAGATGTACATGCAACATTTTTCTTGAGAAATTATTGGTTGGCCTCCTTAAATGTCTCCTTCTCCTTCTCTGCATCAAATCACTTGGGTGGCTCAGTATTTTTCTTAATCCACTGGTGTTGTATTGGTTTTTGTTTAGCGGCATAATCTCTTATTTTAACACCTCCACACATCACTATGTTGATGTTCCTCCCATTTTCTCTAGCTTATGTAGAGATCCATTGTACATTTTGATTGTTCTGATTATGTTTCTCATATATCTTCCCCAACAATGTTGTGCAATCCTTTGTATCGTGATCTGTTGTGCGACAATACATGCATGTCACAGGTGGTAGAGGGCATTCTCTTGCATAGTGCCCTGGTTGTTGGCAGTTATGGAAAACTACTAGACCTCTTTCGCGTCCAAAGCCTCCTCTACCTCGTCCTCCCCCTCTATACCCACCGAGATCTCTGTGCAGTGTATTGTATTGCAGTACCTGATTATACTATGCAGGGTTATACTGGGGTTGTGCAGTGTTATACTGCGGCTGCGCATTGTTATATTGCTGCGTCACAGTATTATATTGCGGTGGTGCCTGATTAAACTGAGGTGCGGCTTGACCTGTCATCATTTCGTCTTGCACCCTATATGTGTCTGATGTCCTTTCCCTCATCAGATCCATGGTTCTGTAGTCTTTGTCATCGTGGCCTACTAATTTGCAAAAAGTGCAGTATGCATTCTTTGGTACTGTCTGGTACTTATGCATCATAGGAAAATGATATGGATCATGCCCGTGCGTCTTGCAAATTTCACACCAGGGTCCTCCTGACGGAAATGGATTTGGCATCCCCGTTTCCATATACTATGCGAATGTTGGACATTCGTTCTTATGGTGCCCTTTTGTTCTACATGTGGTACACCAAACAACTTTGTGCTTGTCCTTTCCCTTATTCTGATTGAGTTGGAAGGTAAGATTCTTCAAATCCTCCTTCAACTCCTCTATAGTTGGATCTGTCTTGTGGTATTGATTCTCCTCTTTTTACAAGGCTTCCTGTAGAGCCTTTGCTTGAGATTGGAATTTATGTTGTTTGAGTGGGTATTTCAGGTGTGGTAACAAAGAATTCACAAACAGATGCCTATGTTGCATCTCATTCACGACATACCTCAATTTCCCTTTTAGATGTTTAAATCGTTGGTCAATTTCCTAGACAGATTCTCCTAGTTTTTGTCATATTTCTATCATCCCATTCATGTATTGATCCTCTGAGCTTGGCTTCTTGAACTCATTAATCAATAATTTCTTAATTCCTGTCAGGGTCCTTGTCGTCCCAGGTGCATTGTTTACGTCTAGACTCATGTACCAGTATAGTGCGCGGTGTCTTAGCATGATGGCTAGCTACGCAAGTTTAGTATCTTCATCAGTGATATGTTTTGCTTCCCAGATATTTGCACAAATGAACAAGTGTTTCTTAGGGTTTTTTGTTGCCTCTCCTCTAAATTCTGGTAACTGAATGGTAGGGTCATGTCCTGCCATCTTGAATGTTGAATTGCTACCTCCACGCGGTGTAGATACTTGACTAATGCCCCTTGAACTGGCTCCCCCAGTTGTTTTTCCTTGTGTAGATGTACTTCTTATTGTCTTCCTTCTCCCAAAACCCTAACCTAGTTAGGTCTTCTTGCATGTTGGCCTTGCACGCTTTTCTCCTCTGCATGCACGTTTTCATTCGTTGCCTTTTCTGCCAGTTGTCTTTCTTTCCCTTCTTCTTGCATGTGTGCCTCACATGCTTTTCTGCTAATTATCTTTCCTTCACGTCGTGCTTTTTCCCCAAAATGGGCATGTGCCCAACACTCATCTTTGTAGCTTATGAAGGCTTTGCACTAGGGTGCAAGATTGTGTGATAAATGGCCTAAGGAAGGCCCTTGCATTTTCATAAAGTGATTTGGATTGAAATTCTGGTAACTGTGTCTTTCATTACTTGATTTTCCGTTATTAAATGTTTGTATTAATATCATATCTACATTATTCGTTTGTTTGCATGCATAGGTTAGGTTAATTTTAGTTCAGATCCACTTTTAATGGCATATTTTTGTGGAAATGTAGTTCAAGCAGAGTTATTTCCTTGTAAAATGTAACCTGGATTCAAATCATAGCATTCCCTTACCATTTTCCATTATTATTTTCATTTTTTTTCCATTTTCCTTTTATGCTTATGTAAATTTTAATTGGCATTAGGTTAGTTTAATTTAAGTTTAAATTTGCACTTTTAATCGTAGATTTTTGTGGAAATGTAATTCAAGTCGAACTCTTGCCTTTTGAAAAGTGATATGGGTTCAATCCCAACATTCTCTTACTATTTTTCATTTTTTTAAATCATTTTCCATTTGTATTTCCATAAATTTTAATTTATAGAGAATTGATGTTAAACCTAGTGCTAAATACAAAACACGGTTTAACGTCAATTTCTGCATTGGAAAAACAAAAAATAAGCTCCAAATTGAAAAAATAAATACACTAAAATTCGATGTTAAACTCGACGCTAATGACTTGTTTTGTTGTAGTGTTGAGATCTATAAACACTCCTTTTCTCTTAGGATTCTACAAAAATTGCATAGGCACTTAGGGTAAGGTGTCGTACATTGGGATTTTGGGGGCCTCTAATGCCTAGTTTGGTTATCTCATAGGGTAGATGAGCGAGGAGACATTAAGATTTTAGGCAGAAACATAGGATTTTCTTGGTCTGATAGTGAGGTAACATTTCTAGGCATTACTTGTGGATTTTAGAGGGGACCTCAAAGGAAGTTTTTTTTGGGGGTGGGTGTCTCCATGGGACAATAGAGTTCATGAAGGCTACAATAGGGATTCAGAGGATAATCCACACTAATTCAAAGTCCTTTAGTGGGTTTTCTCATTCTAAAGATTATTGCAAGCAGAAATAGAGAATAATTTATTGTATCAACGAGAGTTTCGTGCATAGCAATATCTACTCAATTTTAGCTTCTTAATTATAAGAAACTTTCTTTGAAGGAATAAAGCACGAATCCAAGCCATTCCATTTCTGAAGTTTTCCCACCTCAGATTCTCTAAGGTAAATTTCCGTGTGAAAATCTTATGGTTTATGTGTATTTTATTCTTTTTTATTTATTTTCTGTAATTGGATGGTAAAAGTACATTCTCAATTTATTAATCAATAATAAATATAATCAAATCAAATATCTATTATGATAAACTAGTTTCCATGATACCCACTAATTTATAGATGTAGGGAGGTGAAAGATTCATCCTAAAGCAAGTGACTTGAGAAACCTTATAAAAAGAAATAAATTAATATATAAAATGTGCATAAACCTATATACATGCTCTACATAAACATTTAAAGTCATCTTATAATTTAGAAATATTACATTTCAAAATATAAAAAGCAAATTAATTTAATAAGATGATTTTTTTATTATTGTTCTTCTTTTGAAAAAAAAAGTAATTTAAAATTTTATTTAATCAATTTCATATTGGGTTATCATTACATGTATAGATTGTATCCCATCACTCTTGCATGGGTCCTTCATATAAAGATCAATATAAAAATTTAATATCAAATTATTTTTACATGAGTTCTCTTCATATAATATATAAGGTTTAATGTCAAAATTTAACATCAATTGGAAAAGGTGGGCAACTCATACCTTTTAAGCAATGTGATGATAAAGAAAAATGGACAATAATGAACTCATATAATACATATTCACATAATGTTACTTTTTTAAAAATAGAAAAGCAGTACTCATTTCTTTTAAGCAATGTGATGATGACACAAAATGGACAATAATAAATTTATAGACATTTAAAAACAAATTTTCAAATAATATTACTTTTTAAAAAATTAGAAAAGATTGATGAGATGCTAGCCAAATGAGATTATATAAGAATAATAAAGGTCTTGAGACTTTGATATGGTATTTAGAGAGTCCACCTTATTAAATAAAGATGGCATGGGCACAGCATCTCTAGCTTACAAATAAAGAACCAACATGCTACTTTTATGTATAGGGTCTTTAAAATTATTGAAGTATTCAATTTATAAAATTGTATCAAATATTTTAAATTTTATTAACTATTACCAAATTGATAGTTTACTATAGCCAATTATGTCTAAATTTATCTTCAAAACTATGTTGAAATATCTTTTAAAAATAGCAAATACATCTATATCCTAAACTTCAAAATATAGGTAATAATTAACTCAAAATTTGATTCATCTATATCCTAAACTTCAAAATATAGGTAATAATTAACTCAAAATTTGATTTGTAATTTCTAAGTATGGCCTCACATTCGATTTTGTTAGTATTTTTAGTGCTCCCACCTTTAACCACAATAATGTCAAGAACCTAATTGATAGTTAGAAAAATAGGTAAAATTAAGTGAACATTATAATTTAATAAAACTTAATTACTAATATTTTGGGTAATCATTGGGTTGGATTATGATTATTTTTTGGTTGATATGGAAACATCTAGTATTTTTTTTATGTGGGTTTACAATTAGTTTGCTAAACCATCAATGTCAATTTATAGCAATTTATAATTATGTTAGATTCATCATTATAATGGTGTTAGTTCAACACAATCTATAGCTAGTTCATATTGTGCAAAGTAGAGCAATGTGCCTTTATCTCTAATCCCTTGGTGTCATCCCTTTCGTACACCTATTATTCCTTTCCTAAGTCTCTTGCATTGGCAATAAGCTTGGCCAAGCCTTCCACAAGGTAAAGGATGGTTGCTTTGGAGGTCATTTATGGATGGTGACTCTAATAAGGCTACGACCTACTCTAAGGGCTTAGAAAACAATAGTGTTGTGGTGCCTTCCCTAGATGTTAATGAGGTTTCAGCATTGGATTTTCTCCCTTGAGATTCAAAAATACCTTCTTGTCTATTTAGCAACATTTTGACATAGTTGATGGTACACTTGTTTTGCCCTCCTAAAGCTCCTATTAGTAAGAAATCAATTGATCCCCTCCTCTTGAGATTGGGAGTGACCTATCTCAAGCTCAATTGAGATAACTCTCATAAAGAGGATTGATTTGTAAGTTTCAAAACTTTTAAACCTCTATGTATGGGTTCCTATCAGAGGCTAAATGTTGGGATTCACTATTTTTTTAATCTATTTTCTACAACTTTTGTAGTGATATTTCTTTGTTAGCACTTTTCATACTAATGTAGAGATGCATGTTTTTCAAGGTGTCTCATAGTTTTGGAAGTGCTCATTACTCTCCATGAAATTAGGGCACCTAAACTTCAATCCTAAACTAAATGCTTGAATCTTCCAATCTAGATGAAGCCTATTGAATTTTCTGATTTTCAGATCTGATAATTATTGCCTTATGATTTAAATGTTCATGTTATCATAGAATAATTACACACTGAAAATCTCAACAAGACTTAGCGAATATGATGAGAGGTTGTTGTAAGTATGAGATGATATATTACAATTGAGAGCCCTAATATATATGCTTGGGCGGAGTGCCTTTTCATTTAATGAACATGTTGTTTCCATTATTGTTTTTTCATTAATTAATTTATTATTAATTATTAACTATTGATTATTTATATATATTTATACATTATATTATAAATATATTATTTGTATATTATATTTATGTTGATGATTATTTCCTTACATGCACACCTAATTAATATAGATCACTCCATCCTAGAGCAAGCAATGTAAAAGCATCTCGAGTCTTTATCACTTCTTGTCAAATTAGCATGACTACTAGAAGAAAGACTACACTTGGGTAATTCACCATTAGCCAAATCAGCATGGCCCCGTGAGTGAATGTATCATTCTCTCTTGGTCAAATCAGCGTGACCAATCTGGGTGAATATCTGTCCAATGTTGATAACTGGAGAGACATCAACATATTAGATCATTCACCACTAGCCAAATCAGTATGACTCTGTGAGTGAATGTATCATTCTCCATTGGTCAAATCAAAATGACTAATCTGGGAGAATGTATGCCCGATACTGAAACATCAACAAAGTCTCCCAGCCCTCTATTTTTATATGGAAAGGCAACATGATAAAAAGAATTGGAAATTAGGGAACCTGCTTGAGTTCCTCCCAATCTAGGTGAAGCCTCCCAACCCTTTATTTTTCTGTGGGACAACATGATAAAAAAGCATTGGAAACTCTCTAAGGCATTTCTTATCCAATGGTCCTATTTTAAAAAAGATGACTGTTTCCTATGATGAACTTGCATGGATATGTATGTGAGTAAAGGTCTCCCAACTATCAACTAAAATGACATTAACATTGGATGAATTTAAGTTGGACCCAAGTCTTTGGATACAAAAACTTAGATTTACTTAGATTTCAGTTGTAAAATTTGTCATCAACTTGGGCAAACCCGTCCATTTTGTTTTAAAGTTCAGAAAAGAGGATTACAAAAAAACGATGAGGAAGAAGTTTCCAAGTCTGTTGAAGAAAGCGAAATCAAAGAATTTGACATCTAACATTGTGTTGATAACAACAATGAAGATTCTAAAAAACAGAATCAAATAGGGAATGAAAAGAATAATCTAACTGTTAAATCAAAGATTCACCATTTGCAGGGAATCAAGAAGGTTGAACAAAATTATAATGAAAAGGCTCCAGAATATACGATAAAAATGTTTTATGGACAGTACACTCTTTTTATAAATTCATAATTTTATTTGTGATTATAAACCATTTCCTTAATGCAGTAAACTTGTATATCAGTTCAGAAACTGTGTTATCTATTTCAACTGTCTTAATGTTTCGATCCCACCCAGGATCATCTTCAGGAGTTATTTAAGATGATCCCTGGGTAGCATCAAAACGTTGAGACAGTTTAAACTTTAAATGCATAACACAGTTTCCAATCTGATATACAACTTTATTTGCTTTCATTTAAGAAAAAATATTTGGTTACTTTTTGACATGATTATATAGTAATGTCACATGGACAAGAGATCTTAGATGGCTAAAACCACCATATAATCAATTAAAGAAACCTACATATTAATAACATTGTAATTAATAAAAACAAAGTGTTGATTTGCTAATAAAAGTGGATGAGATTATAGAGTGTTAAGCAACCCAACATGGTTAAATTTTCATTATAATCTAAGCCCCAGAATAAACTCTCGGAAAATGAGCCAACATTTGTACAAAATTTAATTAAATAAAAAATCCATATTATAAAACTGCAGCTCTTTTAAATAGTTATTTTATAACATTTTATTTCATATAATGACAATAAAATACATATGATATTTCAACCTGAAAGAAAAAGAACCAACATATGTACAAAATCTAATATAGGACCATCTTAGAATGCAACTTCAGTCACTCGGTCATCTTTTTCACATATTCATTAAATTGTCCGTTCATTAGATAATACTTTGATCAACTACAACACTAATTTATATCATAAAAAATGAAGTTAGTACGTGACCAGTTAAGATCGAACTTCTGTCCATCAAGGACTAGATTCAATTCTAGTACCCAATTCCAGCTCCTGTGTGTGACCAATTAAGACCAACCGTTTGTCCACCAAGGACTAGATTCAATTCTAGTACCCAATTTCAGGTCCTATGTGATGTTTTTCCTGTGAGGTTAAAATTTTAATTGGGGGCATAAAACGAGATTATGATGATTTTCAACCTGATTATTCCTGTGTAGATGATCAAAGTTTACATTCACTTAGAATGATTGGTGTATACATTCATGTAAGAACTCATGATATTGCATAGTAATCATGTATTGGTAAATATCACTGTTTAATGTGTTTGAGTTCGAGAAATTGTCAAACAAGACAACTTTATTAATGCCCAACAAATGACCCAAAATGTAGGTGAATGGGACTACAAAGTACAATCAGTAATACCAATCTGTAGGAGTGCCCAAAGCTAGGCTACTCCAAGAGCATAAAACAAGACAAAACATGAAATACATTGAACTAGATAGTGCATCAAAGAAAGAGAAGCAAGAGTCCAAGAGATCAGCTATATGTCCGTAAGAGAAGATGAGAAGGAAGTATTTGCTGTGGTATCAATCACTAAGAAGGATCCATGTAATTCTTTAGCAGATGGGGCAGGCATGTCATTTTCTGCTAACCAAACATGCATACAAGGCCTTAAGCAATCTGTCAAATCAAAATTCCAGCACAAGCTATAAAGGATTTGAGTCAAAAGCATCATTTGGATTGCAGGTACATTTCTGAGTTTGAAGGGAAGCCTGCTGATGGACTCAGAAAAAAATAGGTTCATGATCTATATAACCTGTCTGTTGGCTATTAAGAACACTCATCATCAATACTACGGCATTGTTGCTTACAAAAATTATACTCTTATATTAACAGAGCCTTGACCTTCTACCATTACGAAGTGAATAAATAATACATACAATACCTCAATAGAGGCAAAGTTCAAGCAATTCCTTGCCTTCACAAAAAAGAATCAATGCTGAAGATCTTGCCCTTCCACTTTTTTCCTCAGACACCAAATTTACATAACAAAAATACTTTGCCGTAGGCTAGGAGTAGTCTATCGATGCTAAGCGCATGAACCAGAGAGAAAATTTCATGCACCAAATAGTGCTTTCAGGTCAATAATGGATTCATAGCCATTTGGGTATTGTCAAGAGGTGAACCAGAAATAATATTGGTACCCATCTAATTAGCCATGATAAAGAAGCATTAGAGTCTATACCAGATGAGGAAGGGGTACCGGTTGTATTCGATGGGCTATTTCTGCACAATCAAAATCAAACAAGTCAGTTACATTATCATCCTACTCATAAATTACAAGTTCTTGGTCTACAGACAGAAAAAAGTGCGACTCTAAAAACATTCAAGGGTCTCTTTGTCTGAACAGTCGGAAGGGGGTAAATGGATGTAGGACAATGACTGTGGTGCTCTTTGCCCAAATGGGCATGGAATTGATCCGCATGGAATCAGCATGCAGCACACACTGGTGTTTGTCAACTGATGATCATAAGTTCATGTCTCATGAGGTCTCCCTATACACAAGCACAATGGCAGATTATAAGCTGGCCTAGGAAAATGGGGATAAAATCCTTACTGCCTGGTAGGGTTGTTGTTCAAATTCACTAACAGGGGATATATCAGTCATTAAGTTTCAGAAAATCAGATATAAAGATGATTGGCTCCTGATCACAGTTTGTACAATAGCCTAGACCCTAAACCAAGTCTCCAATGTAATGTTGGCAGAAATTCAGATTCACAAGAAGTTTTCAAAAATTTCACCACACTTTGTATTGAGCTCTCTCTTCATGGGCAGCTTGATCAGTTCTATAGCTCCTTAGCAGTCTGTTTAATACTTATCCTCTAAATTTTGATGAGACTCTAATCATTTCTAAGATCATGAAAGTTCTCTGTAGTCCCTAGGACAAGCCAATGAGAACTACAAGAATCACAAAACAGCTTATATTCAGTTCTCAAATTAGATAATAGAAACATTTAATGTGTGCAACCTTTGAAGTTTGGACATATTAGGTAAAAGGCTAAAAGCCCATAGACCTCCATGATTCATACCCTAAATTGCATCTATGAAGGAGAACCTCAAAGAAAAATCAAGGATCATCAGTGATCTGACCTTGCAGAAAAAAGAGGTGGCTAGGCAAGGCAGCATTAATCAAAGAGGTATACTTCCCATTGTTCCTTAGCTTTCTTTTATAGATTGTTTTAGTATGGAGATGTCCAGACTCCAAACTAACATTTTAAACCCATGCTCAGACTGAAAGGTTAAGAAAAAGCAGAAGGAAAAACAACTAGAACTTAAAATATGGCTAAACTAACAGGAAACAATAGAACTAGACTTTACCTAGATGTTGTATACACACAAGATTCATAGCCTGCAAGCAATGAAAATTCAAACACATAAAAACTCGGTTAGCTATTAGTTCCAAGTTGCAGAGGCACAGTCCAATTATGAAGACATCCTATATCAAACGCCCATGTAGGAATCAAACAAAATATAAAGAAAACCCATGAAAACTTACTTGGATTTGTGGTGGTTATATTGCCCGTTCCACCAAAATTGCAAGCCACAGATGAGGCCCCATTCTTCTGGTAATAGTTGTTAAAGGCATACGAAGCATGGGAAGCAAGATTATCTGGTTCATAACAAGGTTGGCCTGGTTGAATTGGAGAACAGTCCACGTTACCAGACCCACAAGCCCAATCCAGAGCCTTCTGCAAGTCAGATTCTTTGGCTGATGGCGAAGCCACACACCAAGAGGTTCCATCAACAGACGTTAAGTTTCCCCCAGTAGCCACGTAGGGCAACCCAGTGCCACTTATATCTACATTGTAAACCTTGGTTTCATCGGGATAGAAGAGACCCCAGTTTCGTTCCGACTCCAAGCCAGGCTTTCGGTTCTCATTAAAGAGGGCAAAAATGTATGTATCAATCTCCTGGCCAGGCCTCGAGGGAGTTCCAGTATTGTTTATCACATGCCTGACCAGATTTCCATTGTAAGTTGCAGCATTGTCTGGAGTTGCTGCAGGCTCTTTGGGACCTCCCTTGGAGGGCCACCCTGTTTCAGTCACCATTACTCTAAGTGACCTAAAGTTAAGGGTTTCTAAAGCAAAGAAGAGAGCATCGAGCTGTGCATCAAACATATTAGTGTATACAAGACCTGTATTGGGGTCAATGACACCATCGTTAGGTCTGAATAAGGCATAGTCCAGGGACACCTTGCGAGGGGAATCTCTGTAGGCATAATAGGGGTAAACATTGACCATAAAGGGAGATTGCGTCTGAGCAAGAAACTGCAACAAGGGGCTGAGGAAAAATGCATACTTACTGTCGAATGCCCCTGCCGAGGGTGGAAATGATCTGGAAAGTATACTAAGTGCATGGGAGCTAGAAACCTTAATTTTTTGGTCGAGTCCAGCTTTTTTTAGAGCTGTCTGTACATTGCGCATTGCTGGAACAACAAGAGATGAAACATTAATTGTGCTCTCAGTCACTTCAGCTCCTACAGTTACATATTTTACCATGGTGGCAGGATAGTATGGCAATAGATTGTTAGTAACCCATGTGTCTGCCGTGCTCTGGTACTGTGAAAAAGCAGCCAAATCTGAATTGGGTATCCCTATAATGAGCTCAATGCCAGTGTGGGCAAATGCTTGAAGGACCTGCATACATGAAACAAATTCTTCTTATCTCCTAGTTTAACAAAAATAAGTCCTTATCTTTAGCGAATATTTTAGAAAGAGTTCAATATGTTTTAAAACAGCAACCTGCACATTGGAGTCATAGATTATTATGTTTTTGACAGCGACTGACTTCACCAGTTGGGTTACTTTATCTGGGGTTGGAAGGTCATCCCCTTCTCGCCCATAGCAAATTCCCACTGTGCTTCCTCTTGTTAGCACTGAGAAAATGTAATAGCAACAGTTCCAACCATGTTAAACGCTAAAAAACCAGCTCAACCCATAAACGAACTATGCAAAAGAAACGATCTGAAAGATGAACAATACATATTTCTGAGATGCCTCGTCTCCAACGACACAGGCACCGAAAACAAGATAAGTTATAACCAACACCAAATTCTTTTCAACCAAGTCACTTCTGATGGAAATAAACCAAATAGGAAAATTACTAGCATGTATAGCAGATTTTATATAACTTCAAAATAGAGAAGAAACCGGATATTATAATAATGTGTGATGTAACTCCTGGGTCACAGTGGACCTTTGAAAAAAGAAAAAATCTAAAAGGTGTATGTAGGCAATAACTTGGTAGTAGATCATGTCAGTTAGTAGAACATGTTAGCCATTGATCTTGTTGGTATTAAAATAAACACCACAGACATATATTCCCCTAATATATTGCAGACAGGAAATAAGAAACAAAAAGGAACACACATACAAACAACAGAATAAATGTAGAAATCCGGAGGATAAAGAGAGAGATTTTCACAGTAGGTGCAGATAATGAAGTCTACCCCTGAGGGGCAACCCTATCTCAGCTGATCGTCCATATATTACAATGTGTCTACTCTATATTCCTTTTATGCATTTCCTATGCCTCTACGTTAGTTACAGGAATCGTTCATGTTACTAATTTGCATAATCTGTTACAATGTATCTATATTCCTTTTATGCATTTCCTATGCCTGTACATTAGGTACAATAGAAATCCTTCAGTTACAATTCTTCATATAACTACCAATTATCGAGCATAACAGCTTCTTGCAACAGATTTAATAGTGTTGCCTTTATTTTAACAGCAATTGGTATTGAGAATTCATCCAGCAAACAAAAGAATTAGCTCATAATAGTTTCTACTCTGGATCTGTTGTATTTCTACATAGGGTTTTGTTGGGTAGACGTAAATATGCACTTATAGAGAATACATTGCTAATAAATTATACACACTCACTCTCTATGTTAAGGTCCCAGAAACCATAGTTCGTCTCAGTAGACAGTAACCATCGTCATAGTTCTTTTCTCTATGTTTAGCAAAACCAGAGAGCAAGGAACCCAAATCTGTTCTCTATGTTTAGCTAAAGCGGATAGCAAGGAACCCAAAGCAAGGACATTTACTCACAAAAATATCAGTAAAGTCAAGTTTGAACTCACCTGGAGACTGAGAAAGCAGCAGCAATAACACCCAGAAGAGCAGCAGCATCTTCTCCATTCTCCAATACAGCATCTCCCTTTATCTCCTTCAATGGGTTTTTATTACATCATTCAATCTCAATACCCATTAAGAAGCACAGCCATACTTTTGATGCATCAATGCCCCACTAAGCCACAATGCCCATTACAACACCACGATACCATTCAAATCTTAAGCCCACTACCCAAACCACCCAAACTGGAGGCCTTGGAACCGAAATCCTCGGAGCCTGAGGAAGTAAAAGCACGACTGGATGATTTAAATGGTAATGGAATCTATGCCAAACAATGAGCTCTAAAGTACAAATCACAGTATTCCCACCGCGTGAGTGGTCCAGTTCCGGTTACGGTCGGTACCCCTGCTCTGTAAAATGTCTGAAATCCCTGTTGTTTATTGCCAAATACAGTGCGGATTCCAGACAGAACTACAACGTACATATGCTAGTATTAAATGTCAGCCACGCTCCACCCATCACCCCCATGCTAAGTATCCTCCTTCTCGAACTTCCATGATCGGGGACTTGAAATGCCTTCTCAAATCGGGCATAGATATATCTATTAAATCCGAATATTTAGTTCCAATTAATATAAAATGGTTATTCTCAGACATTGATAAAGCCCCATCCCGGGCCTCTTGGCCGGTCTTTTCTAAAGTGGCCCCATTCATCACGATCTTTTTTGGCTTCACATCGTCCTCTTTTGATTGTTCAAATTTCTTGTTTTTTGTTTTTATCAATACAGAGTTCACTCTTATATATACACATCCCTTTCCTTTTATTCCTTTCATACCCACACTGTGCAATCACGGGGATATTATATTTGTTTGTGCCAAAACAATTATTCATTCTTTGGGGATTTGAAATGTCGAGTGGGCGTATTCCTCTTATGAAATCATAATTAATATGTTTCCTGCCTGCTTTTACTTTTCAATAATTAAATATATATAAATAACAACTAACAAATCATATCTTTTGAGTGTAAGGGTTAGTTTAATGAATTAAATCATCCATTTTAGGGATATTGTTAAAGGGATATCATAGAGTTAATTTGAATCACTTGGGGTTACCAATCTGTAATTGAACTATCCTCTATCTAAAAATTTTAAAGAAGAGGAGGATTTCATTAAAAAAAATTAAAAATTAAAAACAAATTATAACTTTTTAATATTAAAAAAATTTAATGTAAATCCATTTCATTATCTTATGGGCCCTTATTGATTTTTCACAACATGATATCATCCATTACCTTGTTTAAATGTAAGATTTAATGCACGAGTGGCCTAGTGTTAAGAGAGTCATTGTTTCCATGCTCCATAAACTCGTGAGATCTAGGAAATCCGTGATGCTATTATTTTTGCAGAGTTCAAGCTTTGTCGTCTTATCATTGAGGTGTTGTTTCACATTATCAACTTCTTCCACCAGTGCCATTGCTTATTCAATTTTAGTCTTCATAAGCAAAGGTATTACTTTCTTGCCCTTTACTCTTACATGCATCTAACGAATTAGGGACATCAACATATATGGTATGCACATGCTATAGTGCTTTTGCACTCTTTTGGCTTGGATATTAACAATCTTCCACCATCCAACATCCATATTCTTGATCTTAAAATATCTAAAAATAGATATCCATAAAGTAATTATGGAGGAGGTTCACAAAGCATATTTGAGGTGTACTTGGATTTCACCAAGAAAATCACTTTCTCCTAAACTTCATTGTTATTAATGTACTTATTTGCAAATTGAGAAAGATTTTATTAGTACTGCAAGCTATCTTAGGGGCCAGAGAAAGATTTTATCAGTACTACAAGCTATCTTAGGGGCCAAGTCTCTCATAGCATTCACTTACATATTAAACAATTTAGGGTTTGCTCCCACCAACTAAGAATGAAGATTGATCATCACATATCTTGTGATTAGTATATATATAATGATGCATCCAAATATCGTGATTATCAAAATACATAACACAAAACAATGAAAGCAATACAACGATTTAAACACATAAACACAACAACTCTTGAACTAGAACCACACAACTTCTCTAGTATTCAATCAATGGCCAAGCCTTTGAACCTTATTACACCAACATTTCATAGCAAGGGTTGTGAATTACACAAAGCTTAGAGGGGAACACCACAACAACCATATCCACATGTGGCTTGATGGTGTGGATGTTCCCTGGATCATATGGGGTGTGATTTTGACGGTCCTTCATTGACAAGGCCAAAAGGCCAAGCTTCCTCCCATGCCTTGGTCATAGTGACCTTACTAGTCTATAAAAAGCATTAAACACAATGTCATCAAACCGCTAGTAGGATTCTAAGGTAGCCTCTTGTAAAATCTCCAAAAGAATCCCCCTATGCAACAGAAGCCCTTGATCTATGTTCAATCCAAAGGGCATCGGGCTCACTTGACACATCATCTTGTCAATCGCCATAACTCATAACAAAATGTAAACCACATATCTTCTCTTAATCATACATCAAACATGATTTTGTGTGAGGATCTTACAAAGGTCTTAAAAGAATCTTGAAATGAGACCAGGGTCGTTAATTCTTCGACAATCCAATGGTTATCAGCTGCTCTCCTTACGTCACCTCAACTATTGTCAAGACACCATTAGTCATTGATTTCCCCACAATCTGACATCCTCTTAATTCCTTCAAAGAATCTTGAAATAAAACTTTATCCCTTGATTGGTGTCTAATCAAACAATGGTGAAAGCTCCCCCTAACTGCTTGACTTGCTTTGGGTGTGCAACTACCTGCGTGCAATTTAGGCCAAAAAAATGTGATGTATCCTCTATACCATGATTCTCTATATGAGGTGCAGCCTTAATGCAATGAAAACACTTGATGCACAACCTTATTAGCTCATCCTAAGCACTTGTAGACTCCCTTGGCATCAACAAACAAAAAAATCAATTAAGGAAATTAGAACTAAAATCAGAAAAATGTTTGGTTATCCAAACTTGATTTACTATGTGGATACTCTTGCATTAAAATACCTTGATAATTGAAATGTGAGGATCCTCATCATAAGTTCGATGTTGAAATTCTAGTCAAAGGCCTTCAAAATGGGCCAAGATTCACTTCCAACATCCATGTCACATCTTGTGAACTTTGTGCTT
>JASDQU010103914.1:150016-161734 GCA_032191745.1 Picea mariana
ATTTTAGCTCAACCAACTATGATGTTTAGTCTTGGGCTTTTGGAACTCCATGATGAACACACAATGAAGGCTTTCCTTACTTCATTGAAGGTTCTTTTATTACCTAGAGGGGTGCTCTATACCATTGTAAGGCTTGACTGTGTGTTGACGGGCATAAATGACACACCGTCAACTGGAAGAATAGATCCGAACCAGGGTTGTCTAATTAACCCAAGTCATTTGGTGTAATCTATTATGACGGGTTTAATGGATCCGTTAGCCAACTAAGGTCCTAAAACAAAGAAAAGAAATAAACTATTCTAAATCCAAAACTATAATACTATATACGTGAATCCAATTATTTACAAGTGTTTTAAAAATGTGAATATAAATACGTGATTATGAACAGAGTATTTACAATTTGCAAGTTTTGGTGGATGTCTTGCGAAATCAATGTTTTGCAATTGTTTTTAAAAGTAGATAAAGAAAGCACATATTTTTATATTTTCTGTTTTATAATTTAAAATCTCAAGGAAACTCAAAAAGATACTAATAAAACATACTCTGAAACAAGAGCAGAAAAATAATCACAACCAATTTAAACTGTCTTGTTTCAATGATAAACAAACTAAGAACAGAAATTAAATGCAAATAAAGTTAACCTGAGATTAATTTCATACCGTGTCTATGTCCCTGTGCGATTCAAAACTCCAGTTATCTTGCATGTGAGAGAAATCTGCGACAGGCTTGTACTCACATCACCAGAATAAACTCAAGGTGTTTATTGACAGCTAGGGTATAAGAACAAAGTAATAGACATATGGATCCAATGACCTTATAATGATGAATGCGTACATTAAAAGAAATTCTAATGTGAAACATTCATTTGATACATCAACTAAACATCAAGCGTAAATCATGATATTAAACTTGAAATAACGATCATGGATATAATATTTGAAACAACGAATTATAAACAAAATTTAAAGCACTGAATACAATGAAACATTGTATGCAAATGAGACTAAAGCTTTCTTAACATATCAATCTTCCATAATATGAGAGGCAAAACATAAGTGGAACAATGTCATGCCGGTCTAAAGACGAAATGTGAATCACTTGCCCATTCAGTTCTGAGAATTACATGTCCATAATCTGTTCCAATCAAATATCATTTCACTAATAAAGAGAAGTAGTATTTAAAGTAACCTGGGATCCACATACTCATATCTCACAGGATATAGATGGATCTCCCAACATAAAGTAATATTACCAAAATAGTGGATTTGGAAACCACTTATAACAGAGTTGGTTTATCCCAAAAATAAATCAAGGTTTTTCTAAGACATAAGGAAAGAGAAACTACTAATCATTATAATTGAAAATATTAACTCCCAATAATTAGCAGCAGGATCTCCCAATTCCTGAGAAAGCAACAACAATTCGATAATTTTAGAACAAACAATTACTAATAACTAATTTTTATTTAAAGAGACTTGATTTTAGATAATAATTCAAACTGATTTTTAGAAAAAGATAAGCTACATGATTCTGTAGCTAGCTACAGGTTTCTGTAGCCAGTCTAAAATAGTAAAAATCAAAAATAAAAATCTGTTTAATTTTATTTTTTTTAAACGGAGTCAAATCCAAAAAATAAACAACTATTAACTATTTCATCAATTTGACAAATCCGAATTTATGATGGTGGAATTTGTTTAGTTTTCTAATGATCATATTATTAGGCTGCTTAGTTCTATTGTTTATAAAGCTCGAATTTGAGTTACCCTGTTTCTCAAATTTTTTTTTTGAAATTTCTTGACAATAGGTTTGTTACTATGACCCTGATTATGCTCAGAAGTAAGAGTAGGGGAGAACCTTCCTTTCCGCACATCCATTACCTGTTTCAATGTTATTCTGGGTGAAAAAATGCATCATGGTTCCTTAACCATGGGGGTTTGCAAAGGAACAAAGTTTGGTTTAGTGAATAGATAGTAATCATGTGGATCATCACATAGGTCTTTGATAGCAGGGTTTAGCTTCTGTCTATGATAGAATTCATCCATTTTTTGCATATCTTCAAACCCACAGAGAGGAAAGGGGAAAAAAGAAAAACTCAGATGAAACAAATTTTCTGAGAAAATGCTATCTAGAAAATGAAACATACCTTTGAAATGGATTCGTTTCTGAAGAATCTGCCCTCTTGGAAGGTAAATGACCCCATTTCCAAAATGGGTTTTAAATGGTGTTCGCGTTCAAATGGTCACCAGGTGAGCAAATAGAGAGCGCTTGCATACCCTGTTGGGTTTAGCAGGGCAGAACAACTATGGAGCATAGGGTTAGAGAAACAAAACGAACTACAATCTAATATCAACTGAAAACAAATAAAACTGTGAAAAGAAACAACAAACATCAAACACAAAACATAGGTGTCACCAATGGTTTCAGGCAGGTGTATTGATGAAACCGAAGCACGCTGAAGGAAGAGATCAAAGGTTCCTTCTCCCTCCAATGGAAGGCTCTTTGGGGCCCTCACACAATTTGCTTTCCTTACAAATGAGAAGAACTGAGCATAGCAGTGAAAGAACTCTCGGTGATGCAGCTGATGGGTTTTTGTTTAAAGGATGAGCCCTTAAACCATCTGAACAGCATAACAGTGCTTAGAATTCCTTGCCAAAACAATGTATCCTCACGGCTTTTTATAGTAGCTCCTCGGGCGGTCACGTAACCTTCTCAAAGTGTGAACAGGGACCCTTTTAGGGTTTCTTTAAGTCATTAACCCACCGACTTTGCGGATCCGGCTCTGATTTGGGAGTCAAATCAAATTGGGAGCCGGTCCGTAAGCGATTGGGAGGCCGACCTATTCAATTAATGCGCCGTTTTAGTAGGCGCGCGGGTTTTTGTACTGACAGCCACACGTCGAGTGCGCATGCGCGCATAACACATTTTTGTCCTGCGCATGCGCGCACGCACAAAACTGCTGTAAAGCGCCCTTCAATTTTTGGTTACTTTGTATAGTTTTTGACCCTTCTGGAATGCTGTGAAATTAATTCAGTGCCATGAATGACGTCATTGCTGTTTTGATGATGCGGAGTTCTTGTCGCCATGTGCGGACGAAATTTCAGTGATAACAAATGGTTTGGCCTAATTCGTAACCGTTTGCTCATAAATGCTCCCGCAAAAACGTGTCTCTGGCATGCAATTACGGGTTTTCTTAAAAAAGAAACTCATAGTCATTTGGTTCAATCCGAACCAAAGGAGCCATGGTCACTATGAAAAGGATGCAACAGAGATTAATCAGAATAGTTTCACGTTCCAATCGTGCGAGCAACAGAAACGAGTATGAATGGAGAGTGGAAACATGAAAATAGCAAAACCTTTGGGTTATCATAACTCAGATAGTGGGAACAAAAACCAAAGGGTTCATTGTATTCCTTACCATCTCTTGTGATGAGTGCCAAAACTACAGAGTACCAAACCCTATGCAGATAATGAATAACTTCATTAATCCTTTGAGCTAGCCAAGTAAGGTGAAAACGGGAGTACAACAGGTCTGTACTCATTGGCATGAATGTTGATGCAACCATTAAACTTGTGAGAAGAATATTTTCTAAGGCATAAAATTATTAAGAGAAGCCAAGTTTATGTTTAATTCATGCTTTCCGTCATGAAAAAATAAAACAATCGAAAATGCAAACAGTAAAAATTAATAAGGTAGGCTTCAATCCAACAATAATTTCCAAACTCAGAAGGATGCCTATAGATTTGAGGTGATGGCAGCTAAAGAAAAGTGTAATCTCTTTCAATTGTATCAAATATCAAGAAATCACATTTGGCTGCCAACAATGGAAACGTATTGGGTGAAGCAGTTATCTCTGCATCCCCAGAAAATTCATGTTAGGGTAAATCAGAAAGAATGAAAATTTAAGAAACAATTGACAACAAGTCAAGCATTCTGATCAAAACTCAGAAAATAACATAGTCTAGCATCAGATGTGTTTATGTCAAAAAATGCAATCTGGTATCAGGTTTTGATTATGAGCGAAACGATGTTTAGGCAACCGACTCCGATACTGTTGACAGGGCCACTGCTGCCAGCAGGCGTCCGTAGCCTCGACAGGGATGTCATTTAACCCACTCTAACACCTTTATCCTGTCCAAGAGTCGTCCGTCCATGATAAATAACATCTTTACTTTTGATCCATTCCAAAAAGACATACCTGATAATTTTCTTAAACTCAACATTGCTTCGTTGCCAGTAGGCCTGTTCAGTACCCCGACGAAGTTGTCTTGGCATCATGCATACATTTACCCATTGCCAGGAGACCTATTCAGTGTCTCGGTGGGTTTACAGACACTTCCCCGCACCTTGCAGTGCTTCCAACTCTCTAGGATTTGTTTATAAATTTACAAAAACTTTATGATATTCAAGAGAGCGGGGTGATGCTGGAAATCTCATATTTGAAAACAAAACTTGATCTTTTACAACTTATTTTCTCGTTTGACGACCTTCATCATGATCTGAACACTTATATTTTTGTTAAGAAACCATCTTGAGGACATGAAGGTATAATCGATTTGTTTTCCTTAAAACATGGACAACGTTAAGAGTTTTATTAATGATAATCGTGTCTTCTCGTAATTTTAAAGAGAAACCAGAAACACTATTTTGAACATAATTTTTCTTCTGTTGATTTGAGTTTTAGCATTTACAACACTGGTGCTTTGAGGAGCTGTCATTTGTTTCTAATGAATGAAAATTCTGATTTCCCTTTCACAAATGAAATGGTGACTTCGACATAATTATTCGAAAATAAATCAAAATCAACCAAAATGAAAAGAACCAAAAATAAGAAACAGAAAAGAAAAAAATCATAAATATTTACAAAATGATAGAATAGAAATCATTAGGTGAAATCCTTCTTGAGAGCCTAAAAGAAAACATAAAAATCCTCATTAATATGATTGCATTCCTACTCGTGGCACCTTGGGTTAGGGTTGAATTGATAGTTTAAATTTACTTATCTCCTTACTTTCCATTTAAAATTTTCATGATAATATTGTGTTTTTGAAAAGAAATACTCATCGAAAAGCAGAGAGAAAAAGATATAAAGTGGACTTCCCTGATAATAGTCAGATTATGGTTCTCTTGGTGTGCCTGCTTGTGTCCTTTAACTGCATTATTACAAAGAGAAATAAAACTAAAGGAAACCTATTCCTAAACCTACTTTAACTACTAAGCAAATCAAAATACTAAGTGAAGTCATGCTTCCAATGTAGCCATTGGAGTAACTCCAATCATGCAATGGAAACAAAATCAAATGTTACTAACAATAATGGTAGTATATCAAAAAATGAGAAAAATATATCATACTTACCCTTATCATCATCGAAAAACAAAGCAAGCATGACCTTACCATTCCCTTGAAACTTTTTGATGTATGAATCCTCCAACCATTCTGCAATCTTGTCATGATATGGTTCATAATGGCATGGACGAGTGTAAATAAGTTTGGAAAAATTATCAAGATTATGGGGACCTGACATAACCATCAGCCAAAGCCAAAGTGCTCCATCCTCCTGACAATTCTCCAAGTGTTCATTAATTTCTTCACATAGAGGATCTAAAAAAATCATGTCATACTTACTTCCTATATATTCAGGTAGAAACAAGGCAAGCACAACTTTATCTTTATTATGAAGATTTTTTATGTACGAATCTTCAAGCCATTCTAAGATCTTGTCATAAAAATTAGGATGCAAACTAAGACTTTGATGAAATGGATATATCAATGGGGAACGCATCATAAGAGGATTCATGACATCAATTAGATCATTGGTTTGAATGCTTCCTTTGATAAGATTGATCGTTTCAAAATGTGAAGCATAAACATTAAAATTCGAACTAATCAAAGAACGAATATGCAATGTAGAATATTTCATATCCATAGGAATGAGTGCATTGTCTTTTTCAAAAATAAACCGTGTAAAATCATCTTGCAACATGTCATTTTTCCATACGAGTGATGAAAGTGAAAGAGCATCAAATCCGACTTCATAAATGTTATGCTTGGAATTAGTTTCACCAAATTTTGGCATATCAAAAAGATTTGATTATGGTGGAAAAGAGTAAGATACTGTGGGTAAAGTATTAAGTCCACCCGAATCTAAGAAGAGATCGGGATATAAAGAGTAAAAGGAATCAGAAATAAGCACATGAAAAGAATATCTTGAGCTATGATATTTAACAATGGTATTCTCAAGACATTTCTCTTCACTTTCCTTAAAACTTTCACTTTGTTTTGGTGATAAATTCTTCAACATAATATGATCATCTAGATTTGCCTCCTGTATGATAGATAATTCAAAACTTTCATGACAAACATCTAATATTTCATGTTGACAAGGTACAATTTGAGGATGAAGGTTTAAGGTTTCTTCTTCCAATTGCATATCTACATCTCTAATCAGTTTCATAGGCGTGTTAGAATGCTTAAGATGATTTTCGTCACCTAAGTGTTCTTCAATAACTGAATTTAAATATTGATTAGAGCATGAGTTACAAGAATGATGACATTTACCTTGACCCAACATCGAATCTTCTTCCACGATGCTCGAGGACTGAAAATACAATGATTCAGAGGAAAAACCAATTTGATTATCAGTAAGAACTTTTTCAATAGATTCTATCTCCCTTGCTTGTTCAAAATTTTGGATGGATTCCTCTCATCTCGTGAACAAAATTCTTCTCGCAATTGAGTGATAGGATTTGTAATTGCTTCATCATTCGCGATTGAATATGACTGTATGAAAGGGACGCAAGCATCATAGAGGAAATTTAATACAAATGACAAGTCGTCAAGATTAAATTTACAAAGGACATGATGGATTCTTGTCGAAAAGCCTTCTGGAGATGAATTTCCATTGATTAGCAAAGTCTGAAATTCTTCACATAATTGATTGTAATCATAGATTTCAAAAGAATCTAAAAATTCCTCTACAAATTGAAACCAATAAAAAATGTGATATGCTGGAAGAGACTCAAACCAATGTTTAATTCGACCCCTAAAAGTAAAAGCAAACAATCTGCATAAAACCTTCAAATCTGAAATATCATGCTTGATACATTTACACCAAAACTTATTAATATGGTCTTTAGCAGATACATCCCCCCCACCATTAAAGGTGAGTTTGGACAAGTGAGAGACTGTCTCATTGGGAATATCAGGTAATGAGAAGTGGAAAGCATGCTCCAACACAGTGATTTGGGGAGCCATGAGGAATTAAAAAAAACATTTGAAATAAAGACTCCCGCAAGGCCAACTTGTCAGTCTGGTTTGCCTTTTAGTGCATTTCAAGATAACACAAAAGAAGAATTTACAAATATGGAATTATGATAGGCTGAGGGGTAAAACATTTAATCATTAAATTTACCTCAACCCTCCTTCTAGCACCATTTTGTCAGTCTGCCCTCCTTCTAGCTCCATTTGTTGACGGGCATAAATGACACACCGTCAACTGGAAGAATAGATCTGGACCGGGGTTGTCTAATTAACCCAAGTCATTTGGTGTAATCTATTCTGATGAGTTTAATGGCTCCGTTAGCCAACTAAGGTCCTAAAACAAAGAAAATAAATAAACCATTCTAAAGCCAAAACTATAATACTATATACGTGAATCTAATTATTTACAAGTGTTTAAAAAACGTGAATATAAATACGTGATTATGAACAAAGCATTTACAATTTGCAAGTTTTGGTGGATGTCTTGCGAAATCAATGTTTTGCAATTGTTTTTAAAAGTAGATAAAGAAAGCACATATTTTTATATTTTCAGTTTTATAATTTAAAATCTCAAGGAAACTCAAAAAGATACTAATAAAACATAATCTGAAACAGGAGCAGAATAATAGTCACAGACAATTTACACTGTCTTATTTCAGTGATAAACAAACTAATAACATAAATTAAATGCAAATAAAGCTAACCCGAGATTAATTTCATATTGTGTCTATGTCCCTGTGTGATCCAAAACTCTAGCTATCTTGCCTGTGAGAGAAATCTGCGACAGGCTTGTACTCACATCACTAGAATAAACTCAAGGTGTTTATTGACAGCTAGGATATAAGAATAGAGTAATAGACATATGGATCCAATGACCTTATAATGATGAATGCATATGGTAACAAAAATTCTAATGTGAAACATTCATTTGATACATCAACTAAACATCAAGCGTAAATCATGATATTAAAGTTGAAATAATGATCACGGATATAATATTTGAAACAACGAATTATAGATAATTTAAAGCACTGAATAAAATGAAACATTGTATGCAAATGAGACTAAATATTTCTTAACATATCAATCTTCCATAATATGAGAGACAAAACATAAGTGGAACAATGTCACGTCGGTCTAAAGCCAAAATGTGAATCACTTATCCATTCAGTTCTGAGAATTACATGTCCATAATTTGTTCCAATCAAAGATCATTTCACTAACAAAGAGAAAAAATATTTAAAGTAACCTGAGATCCACATACTCATATCTCACAGGATAGAGATGGATCTCCCAACATAAAGTAATATTACCAAAATAGTGGATTTGGAAACCACATATAACAGAGTTGGTTTATCCCAAAAATAAATCAAGGTTTTTCTAATACATAAGGAAAGAGAAACTACTAATCATTATAATTGAAAATATTAACTCTCAATAATCAGCAGCAGGATCTCCCAATTCCTGAGAAAATCAACAACAATTCGATAATTTTAAAACAAACAATTACTAATAACTAATTTTTATTTAAAGAGACTTGATTTTAGATAATAATTCAAACTGATTTTTAGAAAAAGATAAGCTACAGGATTCTGTAGCTAGCTACAGGATTTTGTAGCTAGCTACAGGTTTCTGTAGCCAGTCTAAAATAGTAAAAATCAAAAATAAAAATCTGTTTAATTTTTTTTTTTTTTAAACAGAATCAAATCCAAAAAATAAACAACTATTAACTATTTCAACAATTTGACAAATCTGAATTTATGAAGGTGGAATTTGTTTAGTTTTCTAATGATCATATTATTAGGCTGCTTAGTTCTATTGTTTATAAAGCTCGAATCTGAGTTACCCTGTTTCTCATTTTTTTTTTTTGAAATTTCTTGACAGTAGGTTTTTTACTATGACCCTGATTATGCTCAGAAGCAAGAGTAGGGGAGAACCTTCCTTTCCGCACATCCATTACCTGTTCCAACGTTATTCTGGTTGAAAAAATGCATCATGGTTCCTTAACCATGGGGGTTTGCAAAGGAACAAAGTTTGTTTCAGTGAATAGATAGTAATCATGTGGATCATCACACAGGTCTTTTATAGCAGGGTTTAGCTTCTGTCTATGATAGAATTCATCCATTTTCTACATATCTTCAAACCCACAGAGAGGAAAGGGGAAAAAAGAAAAACTCAGACGAAACAAATTTTCTGAGAAAATGTTATCCAGAAAATGAAACATACCTCTGAAATGGATTCGTTTCTAAAGAATCCGACCTCTCAAAAGGTAAATGACCCCATCTCCAAAATGGGTTTTAAATGGTTTGGCCTAATTCATAACCGTTTGCTCAGAAATGCTCCCACAAAACCGCGTCTCTGGCATGCAATTACGGGTTTTCTTAAAAAAGAAATTCATAGTCATTTGGTTCAATCCGAACCAAAGGAGCCATGGTCACTATGAAAAGGATGCAACGAAGATTAATCAGAATAGTTTCAAGTTCCAATCGTGCGAGCAACAGAAACGAGTATGAATGGAGAGTGGAAACACGAAAATAGCAAAACCTGTGGGTTATCATAACTCGGATAGTGGGAACGAAAACCAAAGGGTTCATTGTATTCCTTACCATCTCTTGTGATGAGTGCCAAAAATATAGAGTACCAAACCCTATGCAGATAATGAATAACTTCATTAATCCTTTGAGCTAGCCAGGTAAGGTGAGAACGGGAGTATAACAGGTCTGTGCTCATTGGCATGAATGTTGATGCGACCATTAAACTCATGAGAAGAATATCAAATAATTAACCAAAGTTTTCCATGTGCCCAAGCAATTCGATAATGAACCATCAAACCATTGAAACAATAATAATCGTATTAACACAAAAAAAATGGATCCAACAACCATTTAAAAGGATTTACATTTTAATTACATATGAATGGTTTGTAGAAATATATTTCTAAGGCACAAAATTATTAAGCGAAGCCAAGTTTATGTTTAATTCATGCTTTCAGTCATGAAAAAATAAAACAATCGAAAATGCAAACAGTAAAAATTAATAAGGTAGGCTTCAATCCAATAATCATTTTCAAACTTAGAAGGATGCCTACAAATTCGAGGTGATGGCAGCTAAAGAAAAGTGTAATCTCTTTCGATTGTATCAAATATCAAGAAATCACATTTGGCTGCCAACACCATGCAATGTTGTCTAAAATTCAACCAACTTTGTATTAGAGGCTATCATTTTTTTGAAACTCCAAATGGCTTCAAATAAAAATCAATGCTACTCTACATCACCATCACCATTCGTTGAAAACTCATGAAGCATAAATGTGGGAGTAACTCACATCCCAATAATGCTACTAAATAACATACAAAGAAAAAAAAATTCTTGTGACCCTAGTTTTCTCTCCATGTTCGGAGTACTAATATTACTAGGCTAACCAAAATTTCCACTAAGTTCCACTATACAACTCCCATGATCTCTTGATTTATTTGAACTACTAGGTTGGAACACTAACTTAGAGTTATTAGAATAAACAACAATAACTTCCTTATTTAGATTAAAATGCAAATGGGGTATGGTGTAGAATGGGTTGGCTCCTTTACCTTTTAAATGTACCATGTTTTCTTCCTCTAGTCCTTTTTTTCTAAACATTGGAACGTTTCTATCAATGCCATCAGTTTTTATTCTCTAGTCAAATTCCCATTCAATGGCCCAATATATTTTTCCTCAAACTTAATACTCTACTACAACTCTTCTGATCCTTTTGTCATCATCCCCTTGCCACTACACTAAGCACTTCCAATCTATCCACTAGACCTTGTAGGTACTCCTCCACTTTATTCCCACTTTGTTAGGTTCTCCTCTAATGTCAATCATCTTTCCTTCAACCATTAGTGTTCTTTAATCCTATTTTCTTCAAACTCGCGAGCTTCCTTAGTTGGGACTCATTACTCTGCTCATTGCTCAATTGCTTCCACAACATTTCAATGTAGTCCTTTATCATCCTCATCTTGTTCAACTACCATAAGTCAATCATTGCAACTTATCCCAAGGATCCTTCCTCTCATTCTCTATATTCAGTTTCGTCCATGGTACCTTCTTCCTGTAGGTCTTCACTTTCTAGTCTCATCCTAGACCACCCTTCAAGGCAAGGATTTATGCTTCCATCCCTTCAAGGATGGATGGAAACATCTTGTCCTCTGTAATGACCATTTTCTTATTAATATGAATAATTTCATAAATAATCCTAAACATTAGCTAAATTATAATTAATTATTATATAACCTTAATTAATTATAAGTTATTAATTAATCATTTTGATTATAATTAGCTGAAGTATGATTAACTCCTTGATTAAGGGTTAATGAATGATTAATTATTAAATGAGACATTAAATGATTAAGTATTAAACTAATGGTTAGTGATTAATTGATTATTAATTAAGTAATTGATTAATTATGTATTAAACAAATGG
>JASDQU010103914.1:188602-199324 GCA_032191745.1 Picea mariana
GAAAATGTCTCCTTGGTATATATAGGAGACTAGGAGGTATAATTACAACTAATGGCCTAAATCCGACATAAATAAAATAACATTACTAATATAATATGCCCCAATTAAGAGGTAATGAGCCAATATTAGGGCTTAACAGTTATGCCATGCATTTTTAAAGTGTTGGGGTGAGAACAAGTCCCTTGATCAATACTAGTTTGAGTTTAATTCCTTGAGGAGAGGGGAAGAGGAAGCCTTGGTTGTCTTTAATAGCAGATTTTACAGTTTTTATCATAGTATGCCTATGGAGATCAGACCCCCAACGATTGTTTCCATGGTGTACTATGTCATGGCTCAGCATCCAGAGCAGCTCCTTCTCCTAAGAGAGAGGAAATATTCATCGTTAAGACACCTGTTTGAATATGCTAAAAATGTCGAAGAGAACATCAGGGATAGCAAGGGGGTTCATATGTAAGCATATCTTGAAAACTTTCATGTGCCTAAGGAAGAAGGCTGACAGCATGTTTCAGATTCTGAGCAAGAAGATAGTGATTATGAATCAGAGTTGGAACAACAACAAGGAAAAGAGACTGCAGCGATTGATGATCGAGAGGCATTTACAGAAGAAAAAAAGAAGAGATTTTCCATGGTTCTTAGTTATGACGATTATGATTCTAATCCTTGGGAGAGTCATGAAGAAGAAGAAGGAGAACCAAATGTGTAGTTCTTATCTTACCCAAAGCCTGTAAATGAGAAAATATAACCTGATATTGGTTAGCCTGCATACATTCTCCACCCACCTATACACTTTGAGAGCATCAAATAGAGGGTGAGCAACAATGAAGAACAAGAGGTAATTACTTACCAGTTGAGCTCCCTGATTTTAAATTTTGTGACCCTGTGGGGTCATATATGGAGATGTGTTTTCAAAAAGCATTAGAGCCTACATAATTATTCATATTTTCATCATTTGGGGGTATGGGAAGAATTCCAAGTCATGTTATCATTCTGCTGTCATACATCCCTATCTTTTTGAGGATCAGTTGTAGTAAAGATAAGAAATTTATCACCTGATAGTTTGGGTGTCTATGGTGGAAGTTTTATTTCACCTAGCACTTTGTAAAGATCAGTTAGTATAGGATTGTACATAAATAATATAATTCTGGAGCATGTGTGCTTGTTTTCCTTTTATAAGTAGAATAGTGTACATGTCGACCGCCGGAGAAATGTTTTGAGCCAGACTCTATAACCCAACAACTAAGGCACTGCAACTACTTGTTCTTGGCAGCTTGCAAGGAGCATGCCATCCCCTATGGATCCAAATGTTAGAACATAAATTTCTCAAGGGCCATAGGACAAAACCATGATCGCAAAGCACAACACTCAGAGCGACTCATTCCAAGCCCAAAATCAATTTTCAAGCAAACATTAAATCTAGGCCTTAGATCTCATTGGGAGAGATCAGCAGTGGAAAATTATCGCAGGAATCAGGATTTCAAAATGATTTTAAAGTTAACCATCAAAGGTCTGAAGTCGTGAAACCCAAAATTAACATGATCCATGTGATCCATAGGGACGCATGGCGCTAGCTGAACGGATTCGTAGTTTCGAGAATCGAAAGTTTTGAAGGGAGCTATCTTTCAAAATCCTTGAAAGTGAAAATCCCGAAGAGCCTTGAAGATTAGACCCAGGTCATAGCGGAGGTCATATCAGAGGGATCCATAAGAAGGGAGCTATATCTCTTTAGTCTCCATTTCATGAGTTCGAAAACCGGGAGATTCAAGAGAGGCTCACATCGAAGCACCCGAAACGCGAAGTCACGAAACACCTTTTGGATAAGCGCTTTGTCACAGCCAGAGGTTGTATCAGGGAGGGGAGGGTCCATAAAAAATATTAGCACCTACAACACTCGTATTGGTCACAAAATAATATTTTCATGGCCTCGAGGCATCATGATTGACTCGAAGAGATCATGGGAACCGCCTGGAACGTTCATGGGTGTCAAGACTCATCCCAATCCCAATAAAGGTAGTTAATGTAAATGGGGGTGGTGGTTGAGACCTCTTCTCACCCCATAAATGGAAAGTAGGTTGAGGATGACCATGAGTGTAGATTGGCAATCCAAAGTTTCCTTCTTGACGGATTTTCCTGCAAAACACATAACTGAGGTGAGCTCATGTCTCACATGAGAAGGCCTGCACAGTTTGACAAAGAAGGCGCCAACCAAAATATTTAAATGAAGTGGTCCGATCACACTCCTGGTGGTTGCATCATTTCGTAGTATATATAGGTATTTTTAGTATTTTGTTAAAGTTTGATGGTTGAGCAGTGCTCCCGTATTGTAAACTTTTGATGAAGTTTTTGGTTCTCTGTTTATGTATTTTGATATAAGACTTCTTGTTTAATGAAAGTCGGCTTCTTTTTCATCATATTTTCCTCTGATACTAAAGTGTCCATGATTGAAGGATTCACGTGGATTGTTTTGACTGTATTGTAATTTATGTTTGATTGCAGTGTTGTTATTTACATTGTTTAGTTTCCTGAACTTTTGAATCCAAGAGGATCTTGTATTTGAAGATTTTCCTCCTTAGGCAACTGGAAGACCTAATGTCTATGACTGACCTCTACACTCTCATAACCAAAGTCTTCCCTCTATTCACCCTTAATCCAACTTACTGACTGAATTTAATCAATACCTCACCTGCATGCGCATACCAATCTAGTTTTCTGAGTTAAAAATATATCATATTGAATCTGCACCCATTGACCTTTTTAAAACCAACCTGTGACATAAAAATATGATGGGTACCGGGCTTACCCTCTCTACAATCGGAGGGTGACTTCTAGTGCTAACAACTTCAACACTTCGCAGCTTCATTACTTCACAGCTTCGTCACTTCACAACTTTAAAAATTTGAGGTTTTTCCAAGTCTCCAGTAGTATCCAAAGTGGCGAAGTTCTAGAGTCCCAAAACTTCCCTATCCTTGTAATTTTGATCAATGGTCCACACTTTTCTCCTTTATCTACAACTGAGATCCAATCTAGGAATCTGGGACTCCAAGCTTCGGAAGTTTCCCGAATTCAACACACGCTACCTCCTGGATAGTCGAACTTAAAACTGAAATCAATGGCTCACACTCCTCCCACAACCAATGATTGTGATTAACTCCAGGATTCGGGCCTCGGTGCTTCTCACTCCAGACGACCACCACACTCCTGAAATGTCGAACGTTGAATTGGTGAAGGGAAGAGATCTATGCCTGAGACTCTTCTTTGATCAATGGCTAGTATTAGCTCTGGTACTTCGGAGCTTTGGGACTTTTCACACCAAAATAACTTTCACCCACAATCCTTCGAGTAGCTGAATTTATGAATACATGGAAATCTATAGACATGTGTACCCAACAACTGACGGTTAGGATTTATTATGGAATTTTGGACTTCAGGGAATTCTTCATTATGCACAACCACAACCAATTTCTCTCGAATTTACGAATCATCGAACCACTCGGAGATCCAACGGATCACACTCTCCCAGTGATCTATGGTGTAGATTCACTCCGAGACTTCGTAGCTTTGGGATTTCTCCTTGTTGCAACCCCCCTACTCCTTCGTAGGGCTACATGACCTCCCATTCAAAGCATCTCCAATTCTTGAGTCGAATGACTCTCTAAANTAATGGTCTCATTCTGTGGCTACACATAGGCCCTTTTCAGCTTCTTGGTGCAGGTTTAATGGCACCTGTAACCTTCCCTTTCGCTTTCCTGCGAAATATTATAGTGTTGGGTGTTAGCTCATTTTCGGATAAGCCCACTTGTGATATTACCTTGAGTGATCACAACATGATTATGGGCACAGCCACAAATGGTTTGAATTCAAACTACTTTTAGGCCCGCAATTCTCCTCCAGCCTCCACATGTCCTCTTAATGAAACCACGTTTTGGATTGTGACCCGCTCTCAATATTTTAAACTCTATGCAACTCCTATCCCTGCAATGCTATGGGATTGTCAATCTCATGATCTTGATGATAGTTCATGAATTGACATTTCAGATCCGAGTCTTCCAAATCCATGGGCCAGATCTGTCCCTTCAAGATCAACGAATGTGATCTCTTCAAAATTATGGACTTCAGGGTTTTGAAATCTCAAACCCAACTCTCTATCATACTCCAATCCTATGGAGCTGATGATCTGTGGACACCTATCCCATGAAATCAATGGTGTTGATCACTTCAGAACTCCATATTCCGGAGTTCTTCAAACTTCAACCCTTTCCTTCCTTGTATTTTATCTAAGGAAGCTAATCCACTGACGTTTTTCCTCCTCGGATCAACGACTGCAATCCTTTCACGTACCCGGACTTTGAACTTTTCAATTCTCAACTTTTATCTCCCGACGAAGTATGTGGATTTCTTCCGTGTGTCCTCTTGATCTAATGATTGAGGATTTCTTCGAGACATTACCTTGAGTCATGGATCTATGCAATGTCTCTCCTAGATCCAACGGCTCTGAATCACTTCGGTTCTTCAGGGTTCAGTAGTCTCAGTTCTCAACTAAAACTCCTCAAAAAATTTACCTGGAGCTCGCGATCTATTGACAAGTGTCCACTTATAAATCGAGGACTCTCAGCTCTTCGGATCTTCGGGCTTCGAGTGTTTCAACACTTTGACCTTCGGCTTCCTCTGGATCTTCTGACCTATCGACACCTGTCCTCCTGGATCCAACAGTCCATATTCGCTCCGGCCCTTCATCTCTCCGCACTTTGGAAATCTCAAGTTTCAAACTTACCTCTTCTTAGACTCATGATATCTAATGGATCAGATCCACTCTGGCGATCTGACACTTGAAGTTTACCCCAAACAATCTGTTGGCTCAAATCTATTCCTGTGATCGGACGACTCATTTTCTACTTCGATTTTCCGTCTCTTCGGGCTTCAGAAATCTCATTTCTCAACTGTGGTGAGGTTTATCTCTCCTCTATGTGTGAAGCGCTAAGGCTTGTTCACCTTACCCTGATCAGACAGATGTTGATCAGTTATGTTGTGATCCAATGGCCATTGTCACTCCTCTCTCCTCAGCTTCTTATCTCTTTGTGACTTAGAATATTTTCTAAGTGTTTAAATGTTTCAAACCTTTGCTCCTCCTACAAGTGCGACTCTTAGATCGCGTCAACACTTGTGAAAGTTCTATCCCTTCTGAGCTTCATCCTTAAAGGGATTTTGAATTTCCCATGCACACCTTGCGTTCTTGGGATTTTGATAACTCAAATCAAAGGATTTCTTGAAAATAAATTCTTCTCGCCCGCCTGGCAATCCTCTGCTTCGGGTTCTTCAATGCTTGGTCCCTTATCGACGTTGTGCACACCTTGCAACTGGTCTAAGTTTCCTTTTTTCTCTCTCTGAACTTCTCTGAGTCACTCCGAGACTCAATCGACGTGCTCCTTGAGTTCAAGATGCAAACCTTGCATATGAGTGTCAAAAGAGAAACAATTGAAACTCATCTAGTTTCATGACAAACTCATATAGTCAACCTCTCGAACAATCATACATCAACGAAAATGAAAATAACCATACACATAGAATATCAAATTCATTCAATCACACGTTAAATGAACACAGTCCGAGGATTCAGGACAATTATGTTTGTTCTATTCATTCATGAAAATAAATTTACATAATGTTTCTTCTACTCTATTATGTTCTACTAATCTCTTTGATCTCTATCTCATCTCCTAATCTCACATTGATTTTACAATGCAAAAAACAACAAACTATCTAAGGACCGGCTCCATGAGCTCTTGTCGTCCTGTCTGTAACCTATCCTATCAAACTCTTAGTGGTTACCTACTTTGTCATATTACAATAACTAACAATTATTGCCAGATAAGAGTCAACACTCAATATCTGTATCCCCTTATAGTCCTTCATGACTTTACAAACACGGGATATTTAAAAATGTTTCTTTCAAAAATATCTCAACAACTCGATTTAATTATGAGTTAATTTCTAATTTGAAACTCTGTCATGTTGAGATGTCGGTGCTTTGCCTCCATGCTTGCATTTTGACTTTGAAGGCGATGCTTGTTGGGGCTCAGAAATGTCATATTTTCATCCACCTTTCCTTTCATCATTCTTCACATTCCAACACCCCATTAACCTTTCATTATATCATTTTCATAAATATACGTGGGTTTCACCTTATCATTTTCCACTTTATTCATTTTAGTATTAAAAGGAAATTTGTGATTAAATATTAGAAAATCGACATGTTTTCATATATATCTCAAAAATGTGTGAGCATTGTAATGTGTAGGAATATGTGAAGGATTAATTCAAAAGGACTTCTCAAATAATTCCTCCACCATTTCAAGATTTGAGGAGATAATTCAAGGAGAAGATCATGGAGATTTGGTTGGCATATCTTATCCAAGAAATATGAGAGATATGTGTGAGGATTTGAAGGGATTACATTTTGTAATAATGGGAAAATAGTTGAGATAATAGTGGATCTGTAATTATGAGATGGTTATCTTATATTCAAGGCTCTCATGTATAAAAGAGAGTTCTCTCTCTTCATGAGGGGGTAGTAATCATTTGGAAGTGAGTAGTCATTAGGATTCAAGTAGAAATTTGGATTAATCTTAGATTTGTAATTTGAAATAAAGGGATTCCTAGCTTTGATTCATGGTTTTGGTTTCCATGCTTTCGTTATTTTGTTATGAAGATTGATTTGATTATTGTAATGTAACATTGCTTCATTGGCATGAGCTCACATATGTTGTTGTGTCATTCAACTCTTCACATGTTGTATCTTCATTTCCTTCATGTAGTTCTCCATTCCTAGATTAGTTTCATTTACGCAATTTCATTTCAGTCGTAGGTTGTAGCAATTCAATTCCAGGTCGTGTGTTTCAATTTCCTGCATTAGATTAATGATTAAATTTTAGTCGTAGCTTAAACATTAGGTTAGATTAGTCTCACTTCAATCTTGCATATACTTTGCATGTGATTTGTCAGTTTATGAACCCCGGGTTGACAAATTAGATAGTTGGTAAAGTACTACAATGCAATTAATTCAACATTAGTTCAGCCCAATATAACAACTGTCGTTCCCTTGTCACGGTTGTTGTTCCCTTTACAGGAAGTGTCGTTCATTTGAACAGAACAACTGTCATTCCATTTATGATTGTTGTTCTTTTATAGATATTGTATCTCTGGAGGTTGGGTATTGAAAAAAGAAGGTAAGAACCTATGTAGGAAACAAGTAAATTGCTTGTGCCAATGCCTACCTTTGGCTGATGCATAGAGGTTGTTTTTAGGACATCTTTAGAGCCCAACATTTTGGCATCATTTCCAGGGAAGCACGATGGATTGAGGTATTAGTTTCTTTTTTCATTTCAATTCATGCAAGTGTGATCTAGATGTGTTGGTAAGGGGTCATAGCAGCTACTTGAATGGAAAATCCTCATGTTATCCTTACCAACTAAGTAAAAGTAATTTCAATTTATGCAAATTTCAATTTCCGCCAGAGTAGTTTCAATTTCTGCAAAGTTCAATTTATGCAAGAGTGTTTAATTTCTGCAAGTGTGATCTACATGTGTTGGTTCTAAGGGTCATAGAATCCCTGAGTGGATACTCTGCACTGTCCCTACCAACTATCACGAGCTTTTAATTCCCGCAACTATGAAGAGTAATTGTTCTATGTTTTAGCAAGAGTGCCTTTAATTAAGTTTTTCATTTTGATTTGGGTGTTGTAAGAATATTTTTTCATCTTAATTTAACAATGAATTTCAACTTGGAACTACTCACTCAGATCCTGGCAGATGTTGGGATTTCCTCTTCCCTCGAAGAGGATATCTTGACAAGGATCAAAGATTCAAATACTCCTCTAGAAAAAATTGAAGATCCAATATTTGAAGACTCTTATGCATCCGATGAAGAACAATTGATTGAAAAGGAGATCAAGTAATATGAAGAGGAGTTACAGCATGTTCTGAGCGATGAAAAACATGCCCATGAAAGCCTTGTCGAGCAATGGTTCCAAGTAAGTACTAGATTAGATAAATTTTGTTTTTGTTTTTGTTTTTATTCAATTAAATCACAAATTCAATTTGTTTATTTTTGGATATTTCTATTTTTCATGGGTAAAAATGAAAATGAACATAATTTTACTACTATTACATGAATGGCTCCACTAGAAGTTTAATTACACGTAACTAATTGTTAAATCTAATTATCATAGAGTAGGTAGGATTTTGTTTTCAAGTTTTTTTATATTTTTGTTAGAATAAGTATGCTCTCCTTTGCACTTCGTGCAATCACAAGGATCAGAAAGTAGGATGATTGATTGATTTCAGGAAGATTAATTGATTGACGAAAAGAAAAAAAATTCCTAATCTATTTTTCCGTCTACGATTTGTTTCCATTTGCTCACAAATTTTTAATAAGTTTGCAAAATCAAGTTTTATTTTTTTAGAAAACTAAATACATGTTTGTGCATCCTTCATCTGCAAATCAAAGCAATAAAACAATAAGTACATAAAATAAATAAAGGATAGCTTTGGCATGGGAGAAAATACCAATCATTGAACAAGCTATACACAAGAGAATGAACCAACAAAAAAGAAAGCATCATTGGTTTTTCCCTCGGTTAAAAAGAGACGACCTTACATAGCGAGTTAAAAACTTAGCATACAGAGCGCAAAGTAATTCCCTCTCTATTACAGGGCGGAAAGAGGAGCCATGTTCCTACCATCATTCATGAATCCATGTCACCCTGACTTAGCTTTTCCTTCATCCCTTATCCTGTAGATGCCTGGAGATAACCCTACAAACAAACCAATCTCTACGAAAGAATCTGGTATGGTCCCTTCCCCTCCAGCAATGAATGAATGCCTGTATGTTTGGTTCTCTCCTCATATGGTCTAATCCTTGGTTCCTAGCTTCACTATACATAACTAAAAAAAACGATCTCATCCTCTACCTACCTTACCTAGTCCATCTACAATGTTAGGAATCGTTTCAATCCCTATTACCATCTCGACCTTCCAGAGTTTAATAGGAGTCTCAATTCCAATGGCCTCTATGCCAACCTACAACTCTACCTGCCCAGGCTCAACGTCATTGATTCCACCAAAAGAATGATTGTAGTCCGTTCCAAGAACTCGAGCAGTGAGAAGTTCCATCCGGATTCTGGTGAGGTGGTGGTGGACTCCTTCCAGGGAGTGATTGTTTGGTGGTCTTACCACATTCAATATTTTGGCCAGAAAGACTAGATAGAGAGGCATAGGTTTACCCTAAAGTTAGCCAAATCAAATTCTCAAATTCCTGTTATAAGATGTGCGTGATTCTCTCTGGATATGCTCCCAAAAAATCCGTTCATGGATTTTGAATGCCAATATTTAGCTACATGACTCACATATGTGGCCATTTACAGATTGTGCCTTTAATATTCTAGCATCAATTTTCCATGACTCTGTAGTATTTATGGTTTTATCTATACACATTAGTTTGCCAAATTGTTGTTCTGCCAAGGTGCCTTGACACTATCTAATAGTCTTCACGTTGTCAGAGTACCAAACGATCTTTCACGCTATCAAACAAATGCACGTTATATTTTTTTCAAACATTGTTAGGCTCCCAAGAAGAACATGTCCATTTCTATCAACTATTATCCTTGAATCGTTATCGATTAAATGTTTTTAATATTGAAATATTTACGCTGCATACATGGCTTCAAATTTACCACGATTTTATCATGATATTATCACAATGTCTAATTCCACCCATTCAACTCTATGCTATAATTTTCGGGTGTTTCCAATGGAAGGCACTCGCAGTAATAAAAATGGAAGACCATGAGTTACTTCAAAAATAAATTAAAAATGCAACACTCCAGAAATCAGTTCTTTTTACAAATTTGCCAATGGATGCATGCAACAAGAACTCTACCAAACTATCACTATAGATGACAGGTTTTGCTATTGTTTTACATTCATAAAAATTCTGCCAATCTTACCCCGTATCAAATAGAAACTGACAATAAAAAAATAAAATAAAAAATCAAGTGTCATCGAATTGCAAAACATGCTTCACATCATCTTTGTTTCAATCTTCGCAGTAATATTTAGTATACATTTTCTTATATATATCCAATATTGTTGGCTTAAAATTTAAAATGATCAGATTGATCAATGAAGAAAAAGCCTCACGGCTGCATACCATTCTTGAAGCTTTGACTGTTTAGCTTTGTAGTGAGACTTCTCACTTAATAGAATGAGAGATTGAAAAAATGGGAAGAGCAATTGTTGCTCAGTTTTGTCATGGAGCCTATAGGAGAGTGCAGAAGGGGGAAACCCCACCAAGATTTGACAATAATCTATGATGATAACAAGCCCGAGAGCATTATTCCTTACATAATTAAGGTTGGGCTTATTGCAGATGTGCCTCTCTTTGGAAGAGATTCATGTGCCTCATAAACCTGAGCTCTGTGTCAATTGTTGAAAATTAAAGTTTGTTGTGATCAGTTGATTAAGTGGACAATCAGATCCTTTCATAATACATGTAGAATCATATATGTTTATAAATTTATGAATAACATGAAAGGGTATTAAAAGATTACAGTGAGGGTGTCTCTCCAAGTTGGAGTCATATGGCTACAGGAAATCTAATGTGTTTGCTCATGAATCATTTGATGGTTTGATTGGGATTGAGTCAATAATTTGAATACTGGTAGGATAATGC
>JASDQU010103914.1:205804-220332 GCA_032191745.1 Picea mariana
GATTGTTGGAAGATTGGTTGTTGTCATTGATGTCAACCCTAGTCATGGGTTTTGGACCGCAAGATTGATGAAGGTATTTGGACATGAAGGAAAATTCACATGTAGATACAACACCCATGGATGGATAGTATACATCATGTTGTTTTCGGTGGTATGTGTCACATCATGTGGATCCTCATGGTTAAGGAGAAATGAATTTTTGAAAATGACAAAGTGAATTGAAGAAGGAAGTACATGTAGGCCCTGAAGATAATTAAAGAACAGAATTACAAAATAAGAAAGTGTCAGGTCGACCCTAATGTTAAAAGGAAGTGACATAAATGGTATAAATAAATATCATTATACATTCATTTTATACACAAGTCGAATTTCAAAGGAAAATCAGAGGTAAAGAAGGTCAGATTTCAAGGGAGGATGAAGTCTTTTGGTGATGTGTTCTAAGGTATGTTATTTTCAGGTCATCTTACCATTTTTTCTATAACGTTTTTTCTAGAATGATTCAGATGGTGAAATTGCTATGGAATTGAGAATACATATCAAGGTACCTTTGGTAAAATTTTTAGATATTGATTCACTATGGTTATGGAGATACACTCTGTGGAAGATAGGGTTTTTGACCAGTCCTGAAGCTAGTCAATAAACATGTGTTATGGGTAAAATAGGCATAACTTCTTCATAGATAATCCAAATTAAGTGGGACAAATTGCATTGGAAAAATTAATGACTTTAGTTTCTTTTGTGCGAGTTTCAAAATCTGATGTTAAATATTGAGCATGGGGCATTATGTACAAGTTCGGTCTCCTGAATAAACCAGAATTGAACAAAGTCTATCATTCTCTCTATAACTTATTTTTGTGGAGGATTCAAGGAGTGAAACTTGGAGAAGTTTCAGAGAAAATATTGTGTAATATTATCTATAGGATCAGAGTATTCCAAGAATTTAAGAATTGAGGAAAACGAAGAAGTCTCAGGAAGCATTATTAGGTTCTATGTGATGGTTGGTTGATGGTGATGATTTAATCTAAAGTTTTATTATCTCTCATATATTCTTGGGTGGAAGGAAGCGGAAAGGATGGAGATTTAAATACTCTCTTTATATTGGAGGATTGTATCTTCCTCTTGGAGGTTTATCCCTCCCTTTACATTTGGAAGCTATAGCTACCTTCGGAAGTCATTACTTCCTTTGAACAATAACGATTGATTATTTCTCATATATTGTGCATGGTGTATTGTAGTGTATTGGTGTAACTCTTATACTATTGTTCATTTCTCATTGGATATAGTTGAATGGTTTAAGTATAAGTTGAAAAAGATTTTAAATTGTACTTGATACTGATTCACCCCCCTCTCAGTATCATCATAAAAGAGAATTCTCTCTCTTCATGAGGGGGTAGTAATCATTTGGAAGTGAGTAGTAATTAGGATTCAAGTAGAAATATGGATTAGTATTATATTTGTAATTTGAAAGATAGGGATTCTTAGCTTTGATTCATGGTTTTGGTTTCCACGCTTTCATTATTTTGTTATGAAGATTGATTTGATTATTGTAATGTAATATTGCTTCATTGGCGTGAGCTCACATATGTTTTTATGTCATTCAAATCTTCACATGTTGTATCTATTTTTCCTTCATGTAGTTCTCCATTCCTAGATTAGTTTCATTTATGAAATTTCATTTCAGTTGTAGGTTGTAGAAATTCAATTCCAAGTCGTCTCTTTCAATTTCCTACATTAGATTAATGATTCAATTTCAGTCGTAGGTTGTAGCAATTCAATTCCAGGTCATGTGTTTCAATTTCTTGCAATAAATTAATGATTCAATTTCAGTCGTAGCTTAAAAATTAGTTTAGATTAGTCTCGCTTCAATCTTGCATATCCTATGTGTGTGCTTCTTCAGTTTATGAAACCCGGGTTGAAAAATTAGATAGTTGGGCAAGTACTACAATGAAATTAATTCAACATTAGTTCATCCCAATATAGAGACTGTTGTTCCCTTGTCAGGATTGTTGTTCCCTTTACAGGAAGTGTCGCTCATTTGAACAGAACAACTGTCATTCCCTTTACGATTTATTTTCCTTTACATGTGTTGCATCTCTAGAGGTTGGGTATTGAAAATGAAAGGTAAGAACCTACATAGGCAACAAGTAAAATGATTGCACCAGTGCCTACCTTTAACTGATGCATAGAGGTTGTTTTTAGGACATATTTAGAGCCCAAAAATGCTCCTGCATCATAATCCTCTGGTTAAAATTTTCATGGAATCATGTCCATAAGCTCCTGTATTGTTTTTCCATGCTTCAAAATATCAAGTTATGTGACCCAACTTGCATCTTCCATTGGATGATCTTTCCACTTCACTAAATATTCAGGATATGTCTTCCTCCTGGTCTTGTTTCCATCTTTTTGTTCAATGATTTTCTCCATCTGAGGTTTTTCTATTGTGGGTAATTGTTCTTCCCATTGAACTTCTTCTTGATTATCTGATTCTCCTGCATCATCTCTCCTGTAAGGATACAGGTCTGCAACATTGAATATCGGTGATATCCCAACATTGTCTGGCAACTCAATTTCATAAGCATTGCCTACGAATTTTCTGAGAATCTTGCATGGTCATATCTTCTTCATCTTCAAATTGTTATATGTTGCCCTTGGGAACCTCTCTTTTCTCAAATGAGCTAAAACTTGTTCTCCAACTTCGAATTGAAATTCTCTCCTCTTTTGATTAAATCTGCTCTTGTATTTTTGGTTATTGTTATGTAGCTTCTCTCTAACTCTGTCATCGAGTTTAAACATTTCTATTGCAAAATACTCTATTGTAGCACTTTTGAATTCATCTTCATTCAGATCTCTCAACTCTGTAATCCTTCTTGGTTGTATACTTGTGCTCCTGTTCATCGAATTGTTGAATGCGAATTTTACTTGTGCCAAAATCTGATCCCATTGATGACCTTGCTCAGTGACTAAACTTTTAAACAAGTTTCCTAGAATCCTATTTACTACTTTAGTCTGTACATCTGTCTAAGGGTGATATGTTGAACTAAAGGACAAGTTCGTCCCTAGCCTTTTCCATAGATTCCTCCAAAAGTTTCCTACAAATTTGGTGTCCCTGTCTGAGACTATGCTTCTCGGCAATCCACGTAGTCTCACTACTTATCTAAAAAACAAATTAGCGATGTGTGTATTATCGTTTGTCTTCTGGCATGGTATGAAATGTGCAATTTTTTAAAATATGTCCACCACAACAAATATGGAATCGCTCCCTTTTTTAGTTCTAGGGAATCCCAAAACAAAATCCATACTAATTGCATCCCACGGCCTTTTTGGAATCGATAATGGTTGATACAAACCCGTGTTATGTTGTCTTCCTTTTTCATACTGACAAATTCTGCATTTGGCCACAAACCTTTTCACCTCTTCCCTCATGCTCGGCCAATAATACGAATTACTCAGCTGTGCAAATGTCTTATCGTGACCAAAATGCCCAACTAAAACCTTGTTGTGTTTCTCTTTCATCAGGTTATCTCTCATTGAGCATTTCGATATGCACAATTGTCTCCCTTTGAATAATAATCCATCCTTGATCAAATATTCAGTCCATGGGATTTTGTCTCCTAACAAAGGATTCTTTCATGCCTCATAAGCTTCCTTAAAATCTGTATCGTCTATGTACATCTCTTTAAGTTGTTCAAACCCTAAGGTATCCACTTGGAATTCCTGTACAATCAAAGTCCTCCTGCTCAAAGAATATGCAACTTTGTTAGCATTTCCAGCAATATGCTTCATAACAAAAGTAAAATTTTGCATAAATTCTACCCATTTTGCAAGTTCCTGATTCAACGTTTCTTGCCTAGTAATAAATTGCAAATCTTAATTATCATTGTATGACAAATTATTTAGGAATTATATAGTGTCTTTGCTTCTTCAAAGCTTGAATCACTGCATAAATTCTTTTTCATATGTGGAATACTTCTTCTTGGTGTCATTCAACTTCTCACCAAAATAAGAAACTGGCCTATTATCCTGACTCAAGACTACTCCAATAGCTAATCCACTAGCATCACACCTCACTTGAAATGTTTTTCCAAAATCTGGTAAGACCAGAATTGGTTGTTCTCTAATCTTCTCCTTCAACAATTTGAAACTTTTTTCAACTTCCTCTATCCATTTAAAAGACTTGTGTTTATTCTTCAAAGTGTCCAGCATGGGTGCACATATACCACTCAAATTTCTGATAAAATTTCTATAAAATATTTCTAACCCATGAAAACTTCTTACCTCGAATATGTTTCTTGGCGATGGTCATTCCTTGATTTCTCTCACCTTTTCTAGATCCATCTTCAATTCATTTGAGGAGATCACAAAACCCAATTATATGAGTTATGTCTTCATAAAAGAACTTTTCTTCAGATTTATCAACAATTTTTCCTGCTGCAACTTTTCCATCACTGGTGTCAGATGTATTAAGTGTTCTCTCTTTGTCTTACTAAATATTAGTATGTCATCCAGATATACTATGACAAATTTGCCTATGAAGTCTTTCAACACTTCATTCATTAATCTCATAAATGTGCTTGGTGCATTTGTCAACCCAAATGGCATGACCAGCCATTCAAGCAATACTTTGTTTGTCTTGAATGTTGTTTTCCATTCATCTCCCTCTCTCATTCTTATTTGATGATATCCACTCTTCAAGTCTATCTTGGAAAAATATATTTATCCACTCAAATAGTCCATCAAATCATCCATCCTCGGTAAAGGAAATATGTACCTAATGGTTATCTTATTGATGGCTCGGGAATTTGTACACATTCTTCATCCTCCATCCTTCTTGGGACTTAAAACAGTTGGTACTGTGCATGGGCTTAGGATTTCCCTAAATAAACCTTTATTTAACAACTCTTGGACTTAATTTTTCACTTCCTCATTCTCTCTAGGTGTCGACCTATAAGCTTCTTTGTTTGGTAAACTAGCTCATGGAATAAGGTCAATGTGATGGATTATACTCCTAATGGGTGGCAATGAGTGAAGTAACTCATCCACTACTATGTCAACAAAGTTTTCTAATAGTTCCTGGATTTCTTCAGGCAAATATTCCACAGAAGTATTTGTAAGGATAACTCTAGGCTTCCTCACTACAACAAATTGCATTTATTTCTCCTTTTTGACTTCATTCAAGAGTTCCTTCCTAGTCATGAGAGGTATACTTGAACTGGCTTCCCTCTTTTTCTATTTGTCTTCGATTGGTAACAACATATGTGTTCTACCATTCTTTTCTAGGGTATAAGTATTCTTCCTTCCATCATGAACAACTTTTCTATCATACTGCCATGGTATCACCAATAAAATATGACATACATCCATAGGAATTACATCACATAATATTTCATCCATATAACCTCCTATTTTAAATTCAACTTGGCATTGTCGACTTACCATCACTTGATGTCCTTTCTCCAACCATGATACCTAGTATGGGTTTGGATTTGCACTTGTCTTCAACTACAGCTTCTCCACCATCTCTGTGGATTCTAGATTGTCAATGCTCCCACTGTCTATGATCACCTTGTAAACTTTGTCTTTCGCCTTACAAGAAGTTCTGAACAAACATGTTCATTGAACTGGTTCCTCTGGTTCCTTCTCTGGTTTAAGAATAATTTTCCTCATCCTGAGGTTCTTTCCTCCTGCTTCTTCCTCTTCTTCCACATGATTTTGTGCTTCAAGAACATGTTCTTCACCTCCTCCTTCTTTGTTTCTCTCGAGACATTCCTAAGACTTATGTCCTTGTTTTCCACAGGTATAACATTTAACTACGCCTCCTCTGGCTCTTCCTCGTCCTCTGGAAAATGAACTTCTTCCTTCGTGTTGTCCTTATTTTGAACTTCCACCTTTCTCATGGTGACTATGTTGTTTTTCAGCTTCATGCTTTAGCTTCTGGAACTTCTCTCTGCTGGTTCCTTTACCTCTGCTTGAAATTCCTCCTCTGCCTCATTGGCTCTGTTTCCTAGCCAATTTTTATTCATCTTTCAAGGCTCCTTGATAAGCATCCTCGACTTTACTAACAGACATCATGCTGATTTCCACTTTTAATTCATATCTTATCCCATTGATGTATCTAGCTGTCTTTTCATCTTCATTCTCTTTCTATCTAGCCCTGATGTTCAGTCTGTAAAATTCCTAAGTTTACTCCTTCACTGATAAGCTCTTCTGCCTCAAGTTATGAAATCTTCTGAACAAATTGATTTGATAGTCTTTTGGGATAAATTTGGCTTTCAACTTAGCTACCATCATATCCCAGCTTTTAATTTTCTACTTACCATTGCTCCTGCATTCGGCTTGCAGTTCATCCCACCATAGCATTGCATGACCTTTTAGTCTTGTCACTGCATGCTTCACCATCTTGTCTTCTTCGACATATTCGTAATCAAAGTATTTTTCCATAGAACATACCCAATCTAACAATTATTCAACTTCTAAATTGCCTTCATACATTGGTACCTCTATTCTTTTTCTAGCTCCTATCTTTGAAACAACTTTTATTAAGCGATCTTTTGAAGCATCCTCTGCTACATTTTCTTCGACCTCTTCTTCTTCAATCTCAGCTTCACTGATATCTCCAGCATCTGGTGCTCTTCTCTGCAATGTTTCCATGGTGTCCAGTGTCATTCGGAGTCACCTCATTTCTTCTTCCATTTCTGCATTCTCTCTACACCTCCTGGGTGGCATGATTCCACTACGTCACCTACAAACATAAATAAAATTATTGATACCACAATTGATATCAATTCATCTCCTTTATTCTTCTTTTGTTGTCTTCAAACAAATTCAATATCATCTCTAATACCACCTGTTGCAGGCCCCCTACTCCCCCGTAGGGCTACACGAACTCCTAGTCAAAGGATCTTTGATTCTCAAGTCGAATGAATCTCTGAAACCTCAATGGTCTCATTTTGTGGCTACACACAAGCCCTTTTCAGCTTCCTAGTGCAGGTTTAATGGAACCCACAACATTCCCTTCTTCTTTCCTATGAAATCTCAGAGTGTTGGGTGTTAGCTCCTTTTCGGATAAGCCCTCTCATGAGATGACCTTGTGTAATGACCACGCAATTCCGGGTGCGGCCACAAGTGGTTTGAAGTCAAATTTCTTTTGGGACCGCAATGCTCCTCCAGGATCCACGTGTCCTCTTGACGAAACCACGGTTTGGATTGCGTCCCACCCTCAATATTTTAAACTCTATGCAAATATTGTCCCTGCAATGCAATGGGATCGTCGATCTCGCGATCTTGAGGATACTGCCTGAACTAACGATTCAAATTCGAGTCTTCCAAATCCACGAGCTAGATCTATCCCATTGAGATCAATGGATGTGATCGCTTCATAATTTTGGACTTCGGGGTTTTGAAATCTCAAACCCAGCGCTCTTCCATACTCCAATCCTATGGAGTTGACGATCTGCAGACACCTATTCCATGAAATCAATTGTGTTGATCACTTCGAAACTCCAGAATCCGGATTTCTTAAAAATTCAACCCTTTCCTTCCTTGGATTTTATCCAAAGACTCTAATCCACTAACACATGTCCTCCTTGGATCAACGACTGTGATCCTTTCGCGTACCCGGACTTAAGACTTTTCAATTTTCAACTTTTCTCTTCCCGTGAAGTATGTGAATTTCTACTGCGTGTCCTCTTGATCTAAAAATCAAGGATTTCTTTGGGACTTTACGCAGAGTGCATGGATCTATGCCATGTCTCTCCTAGATTTGACGGATGTGAATCACTTTGGGTCTTTTGGGTTCGGTAGTCTTAGTTCTCAATTGAAACTCCTCAACAACTTTACTCGGAGCTCACGATCTATTGACAAGTGTCCACTTATAGATCGACGACTCTCGGCTCTTCGGGCTTCGGGTGTTTCAATACTTTGACCTTCGCCTTCCTCTAGATATTCTGACCTATCGACACATGTCCTCCTGGATCCAACAGTCCAGATTCTCTCTAGCCCTTTGACTCTCCGCGCTTCAGAAATCTCAAGTTTCAAACTTGCCTCTTCTCGGACTCACGATATCTAATGGATCAGATCCACTGTAGTGATCCAATGCTTGAAGTTTACCTTGAATAATCTGTCGGATCAGATATGTTCCTGCAATCGGAAGATTGAGTTTCTACTTCGGGTTTTTGGATTTTTGGGCTTCACAAATCTCAGTTCTCAACCCTGGTGAGGTTTCTCTCTCCTCTGTGTGAGAAGCACTAAGACTCGTGTAACTTACCCTGATCAGACAATTTTTTATTTGTTACGCTGTGATCCAATGACCACTGTCACTCCTCTCTCCTGAGCTTCTAATCTCTCTGTGACTTAGAAGATTTTCTAAGTGTTCAAAGGTTTCAAACCTTTTCTCCTCCTGCAAGTCCAACTCTTGGATCTCATCAACACTCGTGAAAGTGCTATCCCTTCTAAGCTTTGTCCTTAAAGGGATTTTCGATTTACCACACACACCTTGCATTCTCAGGATTTAGATAACTCAAATCGAAGGATTTCTTGAACAAAAATCTTCTTTCCCACTTGGCGATCATCTACTTCGGGTTCTTCAATCCTTGGTTTCTTCTCAACATTGTGCACACCTTGCACCTGGTCTAAATTTCTTTTGTTCTCTCTCTGAACTTCTCTGAGTCACTCTGAGACTCAGTCAACGCTCTCCTTGCGCTCAAGATGCACACCTTTCATACAAGTTTCAGAAGAAAAACAATTGAAACTCATCCAGTTTCTTCACGAACTCATACAGTCAACCTATTGAAAAATCATACATGAACAAAAATGAAAATAACCATACACACATAATATCACATTCATTCAATCACACATTAAATGAACACAGTCCGAGGATTCAGAACAATTATGTATGTTCTATTCATTCATGAAAACAAATTACATAATGTTTCTTGTACTCTATTATGTTCTACTTATCTCTATGATCTTTATCTCATCTCCAAATCTCACATTAATTTTATAGTGAAACAACAACAAGCTATCTAAGGACTGACTCCACGAGCTCTCATCATCCTGTCTGTAACCTATCCTATCAAAATATCAATAGTTACCTACTTTTTTCTATTACAATAACTAACAATTATTGCCAGATAAGAGTCAACACTCAATATCTGCAACCCCTTACAGTCCTTCACGACTTTACAAACACGACATATTTAAAAATGTTGCTTTCAAAAATATCTCAACAACTTGATTTAATTATGAGTTAATTTCTTATTTGAAACTTTGTCATGCCGAGATGTCGTTCCTTTTCCTCCACGCTTGCATTTTGACTTTGAGGGTGATGCTCCTGCATCACTCCCCCTAGGGACACAAGGGTCATTTTTTTCTTGAAGTGTCGAACCTCCAAATTGTAAGATCTATTGCTCACATTCCATGATGGGATCTATGGCTGAGATCCACTCCTCTTTGGCCAATACTTATAGCCCGAGAACTATGATCGACGGTTATCTATTGTCTACATTCAGATCCAATGACTGGGATCTGATCTCCTCTGTCGTGTACTCTCCTCTCGTCTGGGTTTGATCCAACGGCCTAGATCTAATCTTGAAACCCAAATCAATGGTTGTTCTGGCTTCTCTCCTCTGTTGATTTGCTTTCCTCCAATGAAGAATTTCTCAATCTTTCAAAGGCTCGACCTTTGATGTCTCCACTACAGGGTCGAATCCTTGGCCTCTACTTTCTTTCTCATATCGCTACACCTCATGATATTTATAACACAGTCAAAGTGTTCTCTAAGTGCCCTCCTGGAACCCTGTAACTTCAAATTCGACCAATTCCAGATCTGAATTTGCTAGAATAGATATTAAATTAATAATATCTCACCACTTGGCCAAATTTCTCAAATTTCCCATGAATTTAACAACAAAAATTGGGGAGTTTTCTAAATTCCATGCAATTGCTTCTAATTTTTAGCATGGTGCACTCTAACTTGAAATTTGGTGAATCTAGAATCACTTCTTAGTGAAATTTTTCTTCAATTCATCTTGCTCGGCCCATCCAGGCTCAGTGTTGAAAACTGGAGCTCTGATACCAATCTGTAATGTACCCAGCCACCTACAGGGTGGGCATAATACCCAATTTGTAACATACCCAGCCACCCACAGGATAACCACGCTACTCCAAAAACTTGCTTCTTAACTGATCTTGAATTATAATAACATTTAATTTGAAAACAAACATGAAATACCCACATGCATTAACCAAGATATATGCTACAACATAAAAGAGATAAACAATGTGCCATGCACAACAAATAACCAATAGACAAACACATTATAAATACATATCTTAGATATAATTAAATACATAGCAGAATATACATTATACATAAAACACATGAAAAAGAACACTTACCTTTTCAAGTAAAGATTCACCAACTAGTTGTAGACCAAGGAATATCCTCCCAACCATAGACACTCTTGTTCTTTTACTCTCAACAATATGTCACTCATGAGCCAGGGCTATGAATCCACAAGGACGGGTCCTAGGAAAAATATAAAACACACAAAAGTTTGCTAACTAGCACTTAGGTTTACCAACCACATAAAAAATCCAAATTTCCAGCTCTCGTTCCCCCTCATCATGCACTAGAAAGGAAATATCCCTACTGGAAACTCCAAGGATATAGTGCTACTAGTAAGGAAATATCCCTACTGGAAACTCCAAGGATTCTAAGTTGTGGACAATTTGTAACGACCCCCACTTTATGACAACCTACGACGTGTAACAAGAACTAATTTTGTTTTTTAAATGCAGGGAAGTAACAACAACAATCAATCAATCAATCAACGCACCTCGATGATGAAAAAAACACATGCAACCCAGGAAACAACTTCGACGACCAGTAACTAGAATGCTCTCGGCGAGCGGGTGACAAACACATTAACATTATAAACCAGAACAACCCTACTCATAGAAAAATTCATCCACATAGAGATGCAACCCTAAGCCATGATTCATGTGCGTTTGTTTATCAATGCACACAATGATCCATTCATAAGGTATCACGTCATTGCCTTGTGACCGATGCGATAAGGATCCACGCGCAATGAAATGATTCCAAACCTTCTACCAAACATAAAATCTAATGCACATGTCATCCACTAGCGCTAACATACATTGTTACTGAAGATGGTGTTTAAAGTTGTAACTAAAAGAGAAAGTGTTAAAGGTGAAGAACTAGTAGTTTGTAAATTTAAAGTCTAACTTCTATAAGCTTTCCTTATTTCATTAAAAAAATTTACGTTAAAAAAAGGTCTGAGTAAATGATTAAACATATTCAAAATTGATATCGAAATGAAGATTTCTAGGTAAGGTGAGGAAAAGACTATGACCAAAACCTAAATTCTTCTAAGGTGAAGGACAAGGTTCTAAATTATCAAGGGAAAAGGGAATGTGTTAAAAAGAAGACATTTAGTATGAAAAACTAATGCCCAACTTTTATAACCCCTTTCAAGCAAATGTTGTATTAGAAAACCAATATTATAAACATTGAGGACCTATCAACTTATCATTAGTAAAAACCAGTTTTGGATATATACGAATAAACAAGTATATAGCCAAATGCAGATTTAGTTTAAAAATCATTAACCACATTAAGCAAGAAAACAATTGGTGTTATCAGCCTAAATAAATTATTATAATTACTTTTTATTTAAAAGTGCTTGTAAACATATTACTGAAACAATACCAGTTTTGAATAATCGATTTAAGGAATAGAACACTAATTAAAAGGCTAAACATTAAAGAAATCAAGATAGGGAATAGAATGGGATTATTAAGGTAAATTTTGAAGATATCGAGAAACAATAAGTTACCTTGAACAAAAATCAAGCTGCGTACTTGGAGACATAAATGGGATAAAATTAGGCTTACAAGGATTTCATAATTAGTATACATAACTTTATAAAATTATAAGAGGATCAGAAAACACAATTGGAATAAGAAAATTCTTACAAGTAAATGGTCCCATACAAGTCGTGCATCATCTGGGTTGAGATGACAATAAGCAAAGCTAAAAGAAGTTGTATTAACTCCTACATAAAAGAATGCCCAACCCCACACTTCTTCTTGTAATTTAGACTAAAATGATTTCCGTAAAGGCAGAGTATGAGTCCAACAACACCAATAATAAAAAAGGGGAAGTTTGATATCACATTCAAGGTATTGGTCACCCCGAAAACGTTGCGTTGGTCTGGAAAAATGTTATACTCCTGGGATAGTGGAATGAATGGTATCATGACCATCAACGCAATGAAACAGAACAAGGAAGTGCACCACACACAGGCCTTGCTATCCTTAATTCTCTCCAGAGTCGTCATTGATTTATTTTCAATTCAATATATGCTAGGTCAGAGATCCTTTGCCTGTGAATTTATTTTTTATATATAATTGTTGGGAATATTCAAGCCTATGTATTTCTTCATTGCAGGGGCTAGCGGAATGGGAGTCTGCAACAATGGAATTAGGATATAGGAATATCTGAAGAACATCATGCTTTCCCAACACGAAAATTTATATAATTAGCACAAATCTCCGTAGTAATAAGATACAATAAGAACAAAAATCTCCACACAAAATCTCTGTAGTATTAAGACATAGTAAGCACAAAATTTATACACGAAATTTATACAATAAGCACAAAATCTTCCTAGTAATAAAATACAGTAAGCACTAAATTTATACACGAAATTTCCGTATTGGTAAGATACCGTAAGAACAAAATTTACACAAGAAATTTATACAGTAAGCACAAAATCTCCATAGTAATAAGATACAGTAAGCACAAAAATTAATACACAAAATTACATAATAAGCACAAAGTTGCGGTCCATGTATGAAAATTGATGTCGACATTAAAACATGACATTACTGTCTACTAAATGAATGGTATCTTTGTCTTTTAAACACATGATATCTCTATCTATTTAATAAATGATATCGTTGTCCATTCAATACATGATATCGCTGTCTATTCACACATGGCATAGTTGTCTATTAAATGAATGCTATCCCTATCTATATTTATTAAATTTACAATCACACAATATATATAGAATCGTTTTCAATATATATTAAATTTGTAGTCACATGATATCTACAAAATCACAGCCAATATATATTAAATTCCCAGTCACACGATATATATAAAATCGCTATCAATATATATTAAATTTGTTGTCCATTCAGAAGTTTATTGAATATATGATACTGTTGTCTAATAAATATAATATAATAACAATAAGATCTGTGACTAAGGAACAAGAAAATCCAAACCATAATGCCATGTAAAAATTGGGTTATAAGGCTGTGTAAAACGCAAAGAAAAATGTGTTGTGAATGCTGGGCAATATGCCAAGAAAAACGTGGTGTGAATGCTGGGTAATATGCCAAGAAAACCTGGGTGTGAATGTTGGGTAATATGCCAAGAAAAATAATTTTTCCCCCTTTCACCAAGAGCCAAGGAATTGGAGATTAATCCTTCAGAGATTAATCATTCAAAGCAGAGATAATCATTCAACAATGAATAAATGAAAAACAAAGAGATACTCATTCACAAGGAAGGCGCAAAGATTAGAGATTAATCATAAAAGAAAAATGCATAGATAAGTAAGGGATAGATATATGGGAGAAAAAATTTCCTTCACTTCTTATCCATGCACAGGAAAACAGGGCATTTAAATCTCAGTCTTAAACATCGGACTGAAGATAGTCAATTACGCTCCTGCCCGACTGCTCAGGCACAGACTAATAACTTAAGGGATAAGAGACAGAAAATAAAAACACATTTTTTCTTCATATTAATTCAATAAAAACAAACACAAAGAAGCCATTTCAATCAGAGTTTAGGTTCGCCATGTGAAATCAATTCAAAATACAACGAGCATAAGGTTGGGATGAATTCAATTTCTCTAATCATAAAACGTTGGGCTCATCAAGACAATTTGCTGAAGATAAAAATGAAGTCTCTAAATAGTGTTACGTTGAATAAAACAAGAACTTTAACACAGTATAAGTACATTACTGAAGGCATAGGAACAATATTTAAACTACCATTCAATACAAATATACACGTTGTATCGTAGCCAAATGTGAAATCTCTGAAGTCGTTGTCCCGCACATGCTACATCCAGCTCCTGCTTGCCAATTGATGTGACCTCACCAATACCTCCCAGCCAACGCTAGGGGTACTCTTCTTCCCCATATTCCCCCCGAGCTGCAAAGGGGCCATGCACACAATACTAGAGAATTCTAGCACCCATCTCACCTCGCAAGGTCGAGCTACCACTCGTTACCCAAGCTAGGTATCCCAACTCCCACAAGAGAAAGTTCAATGAAGACAAAATTTCAGCAGCGTAACATTACATAAAATAGATGTGATCCATCCTCCTCCTCCACCATCTCTTTTATAGATTTTTCAAGTAATTATTTTCCCAAATTCTCGTTAATTTCCTTTTTCATTTAATTAATTTCGAACCCCCCCC
>JASDQU010103914.1:220368-234071 GCA_032191745.1 Picea mariana
TTTATTAATTAATTAAATACTCTTATTTCCCTCACCCACCAAGAGCATTCCTAAAAACACTCCTCGATGTGCCAAAATTCCCTTACAACTCTTAATGACTTATGCCTTACTTAATTCCTAGTTGAGTTCATAAATAGAAGGTTCCAAAGGCTAGATTCCTTACTAAGTTAGACATTCAACTTTTTCTTTAAGTTTCCCCTTTTTTAAGTTTCACTTTTTCTTTAAGTTTCATTTTCTTTTAAGTTTCCCCTTTTTATAACTAAGCTTAGAATTAGTAGTTTAGATAAACAACCATTTAATTCTTTTATAAATTTAATCCTCCATTATAATTTTTTTATTTTTTTTTAATAATTAAAGTTTGAATTTCTCTTATTAGTTATAAAAGAACCTTTAGTGAATCGAAATTTTATAAAAAGAATCTTAGTGAATTAAAATTTTATAAAAAGAACCTTAGGGAATTAAAATTTCCACTTTAATCTGGTTATACGTCTAATTAATTATTGTTTTTTTTGTTCTAAGGTTCTACTCAGACCTAGGTTTTTAATTCACTAGGCTTGGCAACAATTATTAAGGGAAAAATTAGTCATTAAACTTTACTTATCACACCATTGATTTTAAGGCTGACTAGGTTTATTCACCTACCAGTTAAAATCACGTTGTGCCCTTCAGGATGCACTACGTGCTCCAAGGGTGACACTCACCTCTTTTTGTTTTCCTTGCGCGACATTCCCTTCAAGACACACTATGTGGTCCAAGGGCTCCACTTGCCTCTTTCCGTTTTCCTTTCACGACGTGCCCTTCAAGACGCACTACGTGCTCCAAGGGTGCCACCCGCCTCTTGACTAAATTTAGTATACGTCAAACCCCTAGAGTCAATACTCCACCAGGTGATCCTGTGTGAGACTAAGGGCCTCTAAGGAATAAGGACCCTACCTTATTGTGTGTCCCTTAGAATGATTGTGAGTGATTGTCATAGTCTTCCCTCACGACATTGTGGGTCTTCTCGAACTAGGTAATCATTAACCTACAGTTCAAGCCACGACGGGAGTGCTAGTAGGTTGTGGTAGGGCTACTACCACACCTTTCCCTCAATGTCTCTAGTTTTCGTTTGTGGCCTCTCTACTCCAAATGTGCGTTTGGTCAACAATCTATCATCAGCTTGCATCCATCAATGAATCATGTACGCAATAATAATCAATCATCATAACATCTAATCATATGTGCATATGTCACATCAAAAACATTCAAATCCTATAGTCCACTCCCTAACTCGATCCAGAGTCCAATGGGTTTCATCAATGCCTCTTCATCCTTAATGTCCAAAGTCCTGCACACTTAGGAGAACTCAGTCAATAACACTTGTCTATGTAAATACAACAAAATAACATATCATCAAATCCACAATATCTTATAATCATAATCAAAACGACTAATCGTATAATAACCCGGATCGCTTGCACGCAAGTGTCCTCAAATAATAAGTTCGCTCAGTGCGCACAAGAGCGGGAAGTTACATACACCCCCTCTTGGTTTAAACTTCATCCCAAAGTTTCATAGTATATAAGTGCAGAAATGAAGTGTATCACAGTATCATAAGTCTATCTATCAAACAAAAATGGAAATTGTTGACGCATATCCTATGTGTCCTCCCAAGACGCCGAGTGTGGACTATAGTTGTCCCACTAGACCTTGACCTGATCTATTGTTCGACGCTGTAGATGTCGAATTCGATGGTTCAGGATGTGGATTGGCTCCGCCATGAGTGCACCCTCATCAGATACCTGCAAGGAACGCATTCCAATAACATGTGTACGATCACTAAAATAATGTATCAAAACAGATACATGAAAAACATTGTGCATACGCCTCAAAGAATCAAGATGTCTAGTCGAAGGGCCATGGGCCCCTTCCTTTCCACAATATCCAAAGGTCCCACAAACCTAGGAGAGATTTTAGAACCCTTTCCAAACTTGATCGAACTCTTATATAGTTTCACCTGCATGAAGACTCGATCGCCAACTTCATAACTACGATCGACACAATGCACGTCCGCATAACTCTTATGTCGATTCTGCACTTATTTTATCCTTTGTCTTATTATTTGCATTTGATCTTCCACTTCTTGGATCGCTTCAGGTCCCACCAAGACCATATCCTCAAGCCCATCCCAACTCAAGGGCATCCGACATGGTCGCCTGTAAAGGAACTCGAAAAGCACCATGTTAATGGTGCTTTGATAACTATTGTTGTACACAAAATATACCAGTGGTAAGAACTCTTCCCAATGATTTTTTTGGTCCATAACATACATACACAACATATCATCCAAGATTTAGTTTTCTCGTTCAGTCTCCCCATCTATCTCCGGGTGATACGCGGTACTAAAGCTAAGTTGGGTTCCAAAGGCCTCTTGGAAACTAGTCCAAAATCATCCTGTAAACACCAATCCTCTATCGAATATAATCCTCTTAGGGATGCCATGCAGCCTCACAATATCACTGATGAAAACTTTATCTATGTCAGATGCATGATACGTCATACGCATGGGAATAAAATGAGCACTGTTCATCATAGTGTCAACTACCACAAAAATTGAGTCGTCTCTCCTTGTCATCAGTGGTAATCCAACAATGAAATCCATCGAAATGACCTCCCATTTTGATTCTGGAATAGTGTGTGGTTGTATTAGTCATGTTGGATGTCTATGTTCATCCTTCACCTACTGACATTCTAGACATTTGACCACTTAGTTGACTATGTATGCCTTCATTTGTTTCCAAAAGAATAAGGGTTTAAGGTCTACCTTCATCTTCATGACTCCAGGATGAGCCATGTACATTGCTCTATGAGCATCATTTAGGATCAAACTCCTCAACTCGTCATTGGGCGGTACATAAATTCAAATTTTAAATATCAATAGTCTGTTTTCGTCCATAGTAAACCCTTCAAATTTTGGTACCATCATTATGTTTTGTCCGATAAAATCCCTGACCTCTTTGTACTAGCCATCGTGACATTGTATAGTTAGAATATTTTCACGTAGATTCATCTAAAGAGGTGTCACCGAAAATATTCCTGGTCTCTGACTCAACACATCCACCACTATGTTCATTGTTCCCTTTATGTAAGTAATCTCGAAATCATACTCATTAAGCAATTTCGACCAATGTCGTTGTCGTGCGTTCAAGTTGCTTTACGTAAATATGAGTTGTATTCCACAGTGGTTCATTTTTAGTTTGAATTTCCATCCAATAAGGTAGTGTCTCCAAAATCTCAAGGCATATACAATGGATAAAAACTCCAAATTGTGCGTTGCATAGTTCTCCTCATGCCTTCTCAACTTTTTCGAGATGTAAGTGATCACTCGAACGTCTTGCATCAAGACGCTGCCTAAGCCTTCCTTGGATGAATCAGTGCATACCAAGAACTCCACATCCATGTCAGGGACCTTTAGAATCAGTGTTTTTTTCAATAGCTCCTTGAGCCTCCGAAATTCTTCCACACATTTCTCGGTCCAAACAAACTTCTTGTTCTTCTTCTGCAATTCCGTGATCGGATTTGCTATCTTCGAAAAACCCTTGATGAACCATCGATAGTATCCTACTAAAACCATGAAGTTACGCACTTCGGGGACATTTGTCAGCACAGGCCATTCCATAATATCCTTGACCTTTTCTAGATCCACGGCGATATCTTCATTAGAGATTACATTCCCTAAGTAGTGAATCTTCAATTGATAAAACGATCATTTAAACAGTTTCCCATACAATTTGTTCTCTCGTAGAAACCGTAGTACCAAGCCCAAGTTCTCGTCATGCTCCTCCATTTTCAGAGAGTAAATCAAAATATCGTAAATGAATACTTGGATGAACCTACCCAAGTATTCACGGAACATCCCGTTCATCCAACTCATAAATACCCCTGGGGAATTCGTTAGTCCAAACAGTAAAAAAATAAACTCGTAATGTCCAAATCTCATCTTAAAGGTGATCTTAGGGATGTCTTACTCCTTGATCTGTAACTGGTGATACCCTGATCTCAAGTCAATATTTGAAAATAGCATCGCACCTTTCATCTAATCAAACAGATCATCTATCCTTGGCAAAAGATATTGATTCTTGATCGTTTCCTTGTTCGATTGATGGTATTCAATCCAAAGTCTCCATGACCCATCCTTCATTCGTATGAAAATAACAGGTGCACCCCATGGTGACACACTTGGACATATTATTCCTAGGTCCAGCAACTCCTTCAGTTCCATTTTCAACTCCTGTAACTCCAGGGTTGACATCCGATAAGGTGTTCTTTCTATCGGTTCAATTCCTGGTTTTAGGTTGATAGTAAATTCCAACTCCCTCTACGGAAAAATCCCAGGTAATTCCTCAAGGAAGATGTCTGCAAACTCTCTCACCACCATAAGGTTTTATATACCTTCCACTACTCCCTTCTCGTTTAATGCAAGGATCACATAAATCTTACATCCCTTGCGCATTCTCTTTCATAATTGGAATGAAGAGATGAACCTCAAGGAGACTCCCTGATTCCAACCTATAATCACGCATCAATTTCCATCGTCATCGACCAAGATCAACAATTTTTTCTTACAGTTGAGTATCGCCTCATACGATTCCAAATAGTCCATACCAATCATGACGTCATAAGATCCTAATATCATGATGTATAGGTTGGCCCTAGTGACAAACTCTCCTAGGATAAGGCTACATCCCGTAACCTTCCCACCAACCTTCTCTTTGGCTCCCGAAGACATTTCTACAAAGCTAAACTCATCCTATTCGACTGCCTTTACCTTAATTCTTTTTAGCATTGTAATAGAAATGAAACACTCGGTAGCACCGAAATCTATCAAAATACTAAGGTTCTTCTCAACGACGGTACCTGACGTATTGATCACAGTTGACTTGTGCTCTACCTAGTGGTTATTCACCGTTGCATGAATCCGATGGGCCTTGCCCAAATCTCACATGGTAGTGGGTCCGGATGATCCAGATTCTCTGGTCCTCTTCACTGTCCAGTCATAATGGTAATTTGTCTCCCCACATGTCCAACACCCTTTCTTCGTTCTAGTACTCCTGGTACCCGAATGATAAGTTTACATCCCACCGGCTTGGAATCCTAGTCTATTCTGTTGAATAGTTCTAAACTATTACTGTTGTGGTCAACATTGTTGTTGGTGTTATGGTCCTCAGTAAGGAGTCTATTGTTGAGGTGTTGGTCGCCAAGGTGTAGTGAAAGTGGATATTCTTTGGAAGCCACAATATCCTGGTGAGTGTCTGGCTGGTGTCTAATGTTGTTGTGCACCAGATGACACATGCCCCGCTGGTCTCGCTAGAGTTCTACTTTGCCCCCGTTGATAAGCTCCTCTTCTACCATGAGGGCCTTCTAGATAGTGTCATGCAAGGTTTGAGGCATCAGAATCCTGACCTTCTGATGCAGGAGCATCGCTCTCAAGCCAGCCATACGCCAGCCAGCCATCCCACTTAGCGCATTCAAAGAGCGCATTCAAGAAAGAGAGGCATCGGTCCTCTCACATTTTGAATTTGAAATTGTATTAAATGTATGTAAGGCTGGTAGAGCCAAAGCCGTGCCTTTGAGAAAGTGTTAGGTAGAAGTATCCTTTAATGGTTTTAAGGCTAGGCTCTAGCTCGGATTCAGAGTAGACAACCATTCATTGTAATTAATGAGGGTAGGTATATTTGGAGGGAAGAGCTTGAAGAGCCCCCTCATGTAAAAGGATCTTACATCTTATTTTGAGTAAGTTAGTGTGCATAGAGTAGAGTGCATAGAGAAGAGAAAAAGAGTTGAGACTCTGTGAAATTCTGAGCTTAAGAACACCTTTCTACAGGCATTTTTCATATTAATACATGGGCATATTTCCTGCATTGAGATTCTGTTTGTTTATGTGTTTATGATGAATGTCTTTGTGTGTTCTTTATATGCTGTAGATGTATGATTAGGTATGCATTTGCAGGGACAGATAGGATATGCTATCTGTGGAATTCTTTGATTTCATATTTGGGTTTCTTTGAGGCTTCATGCATTAGTGCATGACAAAACACTGCGGGTTCTGAAAGCCAGTGTAAGGAGTGCACTTCTGAATTTTGCGGAATTTGGACAAGGACGTGCCAGGAGGGTGCACCAACCGAAGTCTTCGACTCAAGGAAGAAACCTCAAGGTTGCTGAATACCTTGGAGGTAAGACTGTGTAGAGGAGAACACAGCAAAAGACAAAATCACTACGGGATTCTGGAAGAGCTCTGCCACGCGAGCATTGAGCAAATGAATGGGTCGCATTGAGGAGAAGAAATCTGGTTCGAGTTCAGAAGGAGATAGAATCACTGAGGATTATATAGAGCACTGCCAGGAGGGCATTGAGCACAGGCATACATAGTAGAGGAGAACTCCATTTTGGGTTCAAAGTGAAATCAGAATCACTGAGGATTCTGGAAGCTCTGCCAAGAGGGCATTGAGAAAGTGCTGAGAGCACAGAAGGAACTCTGGTGAAAGGAAGTTTCAGGAGGACCTTCACAGGGTTACTAAACACCCTGCAGGCTCAGCAAGGAGTGCTTGAGAAGGAAGTTTCCAGAGGGCATTTCCACCCTTTCAAGGAGAGAAAGGGACAGAGACTTTAGAGTTATGTGCAACAAAGAAGCTCAGGACAGATATAACCTTCATGTGTGCAGGGACCCTGCAAGGAGTGTAGAGTTTGAAGAATCCTTTAAGGGTTCAAGGAAGACAAAGCTTAGGAGAAACAATGCCTTTGTGCACAGAGAAATAGCTGCAAGGAGTGCAAGAATTCAGGGAAACACTTGAAGGTTTCACAATCCCGAAGCTCAGGAGGGAGAGTGCTTTCATGCACAGAGCCCTACAAGTAATCACAGAGGCTGAAGGAAGACCCTTTGGAAGGTCTGATTTCGAGGAAGCTCAGGAGGGAAAGAATCTTCAAGAATGCAAGTGAGACAAAGGTTGTAGGCTCACAAGAGAAACAAAGGCCGAGACCTTTGATACTTTGGAAATCTTCCAAGATGGAGGAAGAAGAGAAAACTCAGAAGGGAGCTATAGTTTTTGTTGATCCAGAGCTGGAGAGGAAGATCTGGACCATCGAAGTTTCACATCCAGGCATCTCGGGAGAGCGCAGCGGAAGAGAGCAGATATGGGCCATCAGATATTGCACAGATAGTCGATAGCCATCGGATCTAGGAGGATTTGCATGAGATTTAATCTCATATGCACAAAGGAGAGGAGCCACGAAGTCTCGAAGACATCAGAGTCGTCCATCTGGGAGGACACGTGTCATGAGATCCTCATATCTTAGGGATTCGACATCGAATAGTGGAATAGGGAAGTATTTCGACGTCGTGACCTGTGAAGTTCTGAAGGAATCAGGACCATCCATTTGGGAGAATAGGTGGCAGAGATAAGGGTTATATCGTGACCTGGGAGGTGGAGGCCTTTTCTCTATAAAGTTCTGAGTTGCAAGATCGTGATGCGATCTGAACTGTTGATCGAGGAGGAAGGAGAGCCATGAGATCTGGCATCTCGATACATCGCGTATCGGAAGTTTGAGAATTTGGAGAGGGTAGACCAAGCTCTTGATTGCGCGAATATCCGAGTAGCGAGGAGCAAGGACAACCGTTGGATCTAGGTCACCAGAGGACCGTTGGATAAGAACCTTCACCATATCGCACGCTCGGGGGTTCAGAGGTTGAGAGGAATCACTTTCGACTGTGGAAGTCGCGAAGTGCCAAGAGCTGAGGCTCATGCAAACACATGGTATGTCTGATAGGTGGGCCACATAGTTGACAGGTGGCATAACAACAAATGCCAAAGGAAAGATGGAAGAGGTGACAGGCATAGGACATGCGTCACCTTGGGAAGGAGTCAACCTATTGTTGACTTATCGCATCTTGTGGATTCTCGAAAGAGGAGCAAGAAGGCTCGACATTCCAACTCATGAGATTGCGAGTTGTGAAGGATGCTAATATTTATCCCTAGCCAATGGTTACGCATGGAGAATGTTGACAAAGAAGGGCCATACCCATATCGTCATCTCGGGTATCGAAGGTTGGAGAAGGAGGAGTCGAGATATTCGACTCACGAACTCGCAAGATCGCGAGTTGTGAAAGGTGCTTGTGTGTAAGGCCCTGGTCATAGCACTGTGGTCGCTGAGGAGGTGAAGCTCGTGCCTAGTGTTTGTTCGCACAGGTGGAGTTTTACAAAGGACCTATGGATTCGTTGGATATTCCAGCGAGAAACAAAGGATCCACTTCAGGACAAGGAGATTTTGGAACGATCTTGAGCAGATCTCGGCCCAAGGCTTGGGGGTCTGCATCAATGTGGTATCAGAGCCACTTTCTATCTGTAGATTTTAGGTAGAGGGGAGGAAGAGAAGGGAAAGAAAACACTCTGATACACTTCATCAAGTGGTATCAGAGCTGAATCTCTGTTTGTATACTTCAGGCAGAGGGAGTAGGAAGGAAAAACTCCGATATACATCAGTTTGGTATCAGAGGTAGCTTGTAGAGACAGGCATAGGAAGACAGAGTGTTGAAGATGCTCTGTGGGGATTGTTGTAGATAGGCAACAGATAGAAGGAAGTCAAGAGGACTGTAAGGGAAAGATGGAAGTACTCTCAGTTGCAAAGTGACAACAACAGATTTTCTAGGAGGGAAGATTAACAGTGAGATGGTTACTGAAGGCCATGGACATGCTGGAAAGAAGAAACTGGAGCTGATGATTAAAGCTGAAATAGATGAAGAGCTCATCGAGATCAGAGAGAAGATGGAAGAAATAGCACTGCGGAGACAACAGGATGCAAAGTCGCGATGGGTATATGAATGGCCCATGAAATAGAGGAAAGAAAAATGGCCAGTCAGAGAATTGGTGGCCAAAAGACAGCGGAGGTTGTTGAGAATGTGGCTGAGGCATGCTGAAAGCCTCAGGAATGAACAAGAGGAGACGATTCAAGTATGTGAACTAGAGACTAGGAGGAATCTTAGTGATGCTAAGGATGAACTGAGATCACTGGAAGATCTTAGAGACTGCCAAGAGGGCAAGACAAAAAACTCATATTGCCAGGTGGGAAATGAGATGAGATCGTTGTGGGATCTCATAGACTGTCAGGAGGACAACAGGGAAATTTCAGATTGCCAGGTGGGCAATGAAATGATATCCGAGGATCTCATAGATTTCCAAGAGAGCAGTGAAGAAACTCCATGTTGCCAGGTGGGAAAGGGAGATGAAATGAACTCAAAGGTGAGTTCATATCAGTCTGAAGACATGACAAATAAAGATCAGAAGAGCATTCTGATCATTTGAGGAATTCAGATATTCCTGCCAAATAGCCTAGTTGAGGCCAATGTTTGGGTTGCAGATGCAGCAACAGTAGAAGGACAACCAGTATTGACTGTCAAGGAAGAGGAATCATTGGAGAAGATGTTAGAGACTGCCCAAGCAGAGGAAGATAAACATTATGATTTATGGCTCAACATTTCAGCCAGGAAGCTGAGAAGACTGCAACACTGAAGCTTGCAGCAGGAGAAGAAGAAGAAGAGGTAGACAACATAGACTTTGTTGATCTGTGTGAAGAATTAGAAGCCTTGGAGAGAAGGGTGAAGGTGCAAGGCATGCACATCCAATAGATCAGGTTGGAAGTAGATGAAGGTGAATTCCAGTCTGAGGAGCATCTGGAGAGAGCTGGAGATACACCAGCAGGAGAGATGGTAGCAATAGCATTGTCAAAGGAGGAAGCTAAGAAACAACTCAGTGATAGGACTGCAGAGCTGAAGACTGCAGCAAAATGGCCACTTAGTGCCACAAAGGAAGGTAGAGACAACATGGGATATCATGATGATCTGCCCATTTGAAGAAAGAAATTGCAGCAGAGGAGACTGCATGAACGGAGCCAGCCAGGACAGTAGCTTGACGATATGATAGAAGACATCAGAAGGTTGATGTTGAGGTTAGTAGAGACTTCCAACAGTGAGAAGTTGGGCAGAAGAGAGACAGTAGCAACAACAGTAGAGAGATGGAGCAAAGAGACAGCTCCAAAGAGTTATTTGGGATCCAGGAGGATTTCAACAACCAGGGTGGAGAGCTCATGAGCAAGAGCTCATGAATTTTTGCAACAGAGGAGTATGATGCAGGAGCATCACTCTCAAGCCAGCCATGCGCCATCCATCCAGCCAACTCATCACATTCAAAGAGCGCATTCAAGAAAGAGAGGCACTAGTCCTCTCACATTTTGAATTTGAAATTGTATTAGATGTATGTAAGGCTGGTAGAGACAAAGTCGTGCCTTTGAGCATGCATTAGGTAGAAGTAGCCTTTAATGGTTGTAAGGTTGGGATCTAGCTTTGATTCGGACTAGACATCCATTCATTGTAATTAATGAGGGTAGGTAGCTTTGGAGGGAAGAGCTCAAAGAGCCCCCTCATGTAAATGGATCTTGGATCTTATTTTGAGTAAGTTAGTGTGCATAGAGTAGAGTGCATAGAGAAGAGAAAAAGAGCCGAGACTCTGTGAAAGTCTGAGGTCAAGAACACCTTTGTACAAGAATTTTTCATATTAATACATGCACAGATTTCCTGCATTGAGATTCTGTGTGTTTATGTGTTTATGATGAATGTCTTTGTGTGTTCTTTATATCATGTAGATGTATGATTAGGTATGCATTTGCAGGGATAGATAGGCTCTACTATCTGTTGAATTCTTTGATTTCAGATTTGGGTTTCTTTGAGGCTTCATGCATGAGTACATGACGGAACACTACGGGTTTTGAAAGCCAGTGTAAGGAGTACACTTCTGAATTTTGTGAAATTTGGACAAGGACGTGCCTTGAGGGTGCACTAGCCAAAGTCATTGACTCAAGAAATAAACCTCAAAGTTGTTGAATACCTTGGAGGTAAGACTGTGTAGAGGAGAACACAGCAGAAGGCAAAATCACTACAGGATTCTGGAAGAGCTCTGTCAGGTGGGAATTGAGCAGATGCATGGGATGCATTGAGGAGAAGAACTTTGGTTCAAGTTCAGAAGGAGATAGAATCACTAAGGATTCTATAGAGCTCTTCCAGGAGGGAATTGAGCACAGGCATAGAGAGCAGAGGAGAACTCCATTTTGGGTTCAAGGTGAAATCAGAATCACTGAGGATTCTGGAAGCTCTACAAGGAGGGCATTGAGAAAGTGTTGAGAGAACAGAAGGAACTCTGGTTCAGAAAAGAAGGAAGTGTCAAGAGGACCTTCACAGGGTTACTGAACACGCTGCAGGCTCAACAAAGAGTTCTTGAGGAAGAAGTTGCCAGAGGGAATTTTCATCCTTTCAAGGAGAGAAAGGGACGGAGACTTTAGAGGTCTATGCAATAGAGAAGCTCAGGACGGATAACACCTTCATGTGTGAAGGGACCCTACAAGGAGTGCAGAGTTCGAAGAATCCTTTAAGGATTCAAGGAAGACAAAGCTCAGGAGAAACAGTGCCTTTGTGCACAGAGAAATAGCTGCAAGGAGTGCAGGAAGTTGGGGAAACACTTTAAAGTTTCACAATCCCAAAGCTCAGTAGGGAGAGTTATTTCATGCATAGAGCCCTGCAAGTAATCACAGAGGCTGAAAGAATACCCTTTGGAAGGTCTGAGTTTGAGGAAGCTCAAGAGGGAAAGCGTCTTCAAGAACGCATGCGAGACCAAGGTTGCAGGCTCACAAGAGAAACAAAGGTCGAGACCTTTGATACTTTGGAACTATTCCAAGGTGGAGGAAGAAGAGAAAACTCAAGAGGGAGCTATAGTTGTCATTGATCCAGAGCTGGACAGGAAGATCTGGACTGTTGAAGTTTCACGTCTAGGTGGTGCAGGATAGCGCAGCGGAAGAGTGCAGATCTGGGGCGTCAGATCTTGAACAGATAGCCAATAGCCATTGGATCTGGGAGGAACTACACAAGATTTAATCTCATATGCACATAGGAGAGGAGCCATGAAGTCCCAAAGACATCAGAGTCGTCCATCTAGGAGGATGCATGTCACGAGATCCTCGTATCTCGTGGATTTGACATCGGAGAGTGGAATAAGGAAGTCTTTTGACTTCATGACCTGTGAAGTTCTGAAGGAATCAGGACCATCCATTTGGGAGAACAGGTGGTAGAGATCTGGGTTATATCGTGGATTCGGTTATCGTGAGTTGGGAGGCGAAGGCCTTTGCTCTATAAAGTTTTGAGTTGTGAGATCGCGATGTGATCTGAATCATTGATTGAGGAGGAAGGAGAGTCGTGGGATCTGGCGTCTCGATATATCGCGTATCAGAAGTTTGGGAGTTTGGAAAGGGTAGACCAAGCTCTTGATTGCATGAAGCTTTGAGTAGTGAGGAGCAGGGACAATCATTGGATCCAGGTCACCAGAGGACCGTTGGATCAGAACCTTCGCCATATCGCGCACTCGGGGATTCAGAGGTTGAGAGGAATCACTTTTGACTGTGGAAGTCGCGAAGTGCCGAGAGCCGAGGCTCGTGCAAACACATGGCACATGTGATAGGTGGGCCACATAGTTGACAGGTGGCGTAACAGTAAGCACCAAAGGAAAGAAAAAAGAGGTGACTAGCAAAGGACATGCGTCACCTTGGGAAGGAATCAACCTATTGCTTCCTTATCGTGTCTCGTGGATTCGCGAAAGAGGAGTATGAAGCATCGACATTCCAACTTGCGAAATTGCAAGTTGCGAAGGGTGCTAATAATTATCCCTAGCCGATGGTTACACATGGAGAACGCTGACAAAGAAGGGCTATACCCATATCATCATCTCGGGTATCAGAGGTTGGAGAAGTAGGAGTCAAGAGCTTCGACTCACAAACTCGTGAGTTGTGAAAGGTGCTTGTATGTAAGGTCCTGGTCATAGCACTGTGGTCGCTAAGGAGGTGAAGCTCCCGCCTAGTGTTTGTTCGCACAGGTGGAGTTTTACAAAGGACTTGTGGATTCGTTGGATATTCCAATGAGAAACAAATGAGCCGCTTTGGCTCAAGGAGATTTTAGAATGATCCTAAGCGGATCTCGACCTGAAGGTTAGGGGTCTGCATCAATTTCACATGAATGCTTTCATTAACTCCCAACACGAACTTGTTGACCTTAAGTTTCTCGGTATTCAGGTGCAGCACATACCGAAGAAACTCCATAAAATGGGCCTCGTAGTCAGGCACCGTACGACCGCCCTGTTGCAAGGTGTTGAACTCATTGAGTTGACGCTCACTGAATTTATCAAATAGATACCTGTCCAGGAACCGTTCCTTGAACAGTTCCCATGACACATCTTCAACGACCATGTTCAATTGCGGTAGGAGAGTCTTCCACCATAGAATTGTGCTCCCCTTCAGTTGAAAGACTATCATGTGGACCTTCATGTTGGAGGTATATTCATGAATATCAAATCACATCACCATATTCTCCAACCATTCCTCGGTCGCTGCATCATCTGGGGCACCAAAGAACTCAGGAAACTTGACCTTCTCGAGTTCTCTAAGAATACTACCAGTACCGACTGTGGTGCGTTATGGACCCTCAGGGGTACAGGCACCCTAACCTTATCTTAGTAGAGATGGTTTTTCCAGGCCTCTATCAACTCCCTAGAAGCACCTTGTCAGACCCAACGCATCCCTCATGAAAAATTGCTCATTCTCAAGACATGTTCTTCTCCTTGGGGGTTGAAACCCTC
>JASDQU010103914.1:263648-277248 GCA_032191745.1 Picea mariana
CAATTTTTTTATTTATATGATTTCAAAAATTAAGTGAACGTCATTAACGACCTGTAAATTTAAAAATTGTGAGTATTTGATGATTAAAAATGGAAAAAATTGGTAAACACCCATCAAATTTAACCACTCCCTATAAAATTGATGTGTCCAAGATTTTTCTATCATTTTTACTATGTCCCACGAAATATAGAAAATGGTTTGTTGCATTAATCACATCATACAAGGGAGAAATATTTGTTAAACCAAAGTTCAAACATAAGATACATTTTTATATATTTTATTTTTATTATTTATCTTCATTCAATAAGATTCTTTGCATGCTCGGGTGTTTATTAATGGATCCAAAGTTACATTTATTAAACTATGCACATTCCAATATGTTGAGCATTTAATGTTCTTTGACAATATGTTAATTGAGCCATCATTAGAAAGGTATAAATTTGATCAATTAATATTTTTATTACAATTTGTTTTATAAAACTCTTTTTAAAACTGCACTTCTCATGATATTTTGCATTTATTTTTATCCATCATTTAAATATTATGTATTATATATGTTTTTTTCAATTTTTGTTATCAGTAAATATAGTAATCATGACTAATGATCATGATGATGATGATTAATGTCCACTAAGACCGAATTGGTCTATCAGACCTCAGGAGGGTAAGTGATTCTTTAGAATTTTGTTTATGTGCTCGAAAAGCATTAAGAGAAGTTTTTGAAGATCACTATAGTTATGTTGAGTTAAGAGGTTAGAAAGGTTGGTAGTGTGAAAAATATTTTGAAAATGAGACATAATCTCGGTATAGGATGGACAATCTAAGACAAAGTGTTTTTCATCTTCAACCTTCTTAGTGTCACAAATGTGAGACACTCTTTCATCCCATGGTATTTTAGGAACTAACCAACTCCTAGTTTCACTATGGAGCTCATGAGAATTTATTCTTATCTCAACAATGCTTATTTTTTTCTTTACACTCGTCAAAATAGATAGATAATTTTGATCTTCTAGATTAAGGTTGATTACATCCTTATAATACCTTAAGTTTATTTTTTCCTCTAACTCTTTATCACACCACATTTTATTCTTAATTTTGATTTGATGATATTTTTAATAGTATCTTTATTATTCAAAATGGTGTCTTCCATGATTCCCCGATAGTTTATCCAAGACTGGGTATCTTTATGCCATCCTCACTTGAGTCGATGGTGGTTACGACTCGATTTTGAAGCAATTAAGGAAGCCTATTGTTTTCCATGTTGTTTAAAGTTTTCTTGTACATTAGGTATCTAGTCACAGTTGTGCTCTCAATGGGGGAGAATATTTTTTATAAGAGGAGGATGGGATAGGGAGTATTTCCTTTAATTTTGAGATTATAGATTATAAAAATATTTTGTATTTGCTATATCTTTTTCCAGGATTCACAAAGGATACTACAACCCAAGACTTCACATCCATAAAGAATAACAGGTATAGCGAGAGTCTCAAAGAGGAGTTTCTTCTTATCTCAAATCCAAAGATCGACTGAATTACAATTTTTTTCAAGACCATAATAAGTTTTCCATCCCCCAATAATCCTTTTCTCAATTCTATAATTCTAGTTGATCTTGTGGTTAATATCAATTCCAAGATATTTGTATGAAGTCACTTCCTCCAAGTTGTTGTTGTTGTCATATATGATGGTATCATAAGTAATTTTATTAGATTTAATGATCATGAACTTAGTCTTCTCAATATTAATAGTCATACCCATATTGGAGCAAAAACACTTGAGGATTCTTAGTTGGTTTTCAATATCTTGGGGACTCCTTTCAATAAGAATGATATCATCAGCATAAAGAAGAATATTGATGACTATTCCAGTGAGAGTACGACCAACGCAACCCTCTTTTTCTAAACAATCTTCTAACTTGTCAATGTATATGCCAAAAAGGGTAGGGAATAATATTTCTCTATGGCTTTAACGGGAATAATACTTCTCCACTATTTTGAAGGAGATATTTTATTTATAACATTATATTTCTCTGGTTTTGAATGGGAATACTACTTTTATGTGGTTTTAACCTTTTTTTATAGGATAATCTGTGCAATTACTCTCTCATATGTGAACCATAATACTTTTCTATGGTTTTGAGCTCTCGGTCTGTCGATTAGGGGAACTTCTCTGCGGTTTTCAGAATGCTCTCTAATTTTGAATAATTTTTAGTTCTTGCTTCCTGTAGCCATTGAGCACTTGGGTGTGTGTTCGTAAATTAGTTATGGCTTCTTCAACCGGATGAGAACCTAGACATGTGAAATTAGGTGAGTCACTTTTTACTTTGACTTAATTTTAATTTAAAATATATTAAAGTGTGAAAATTAAAGAGATTTAAATATATTTTATTTTTTTATCTATTTTTTTAAGTTTAATAAGTAAAAGTTGATTTGAGAGATAATAATCAATATCATTATTATCAATTAAGTAAATTATTTTCCATTTTTAAAATCAATCCAAAATAATAATTGTTACTTTTTCTCTTCTTTTCAGTATGAGCATTCCACCACCTATTCCAAAAAATCATCCTATCATGGGAGGCCCCTCAAAATCACCCTAGATATCCTTTACAATTATATGGAATCATTAGAAAAAAAGAGAGAAGAGAGAGATGCCAAAATCCAAATAGAGTTAGAATCATTAGAAAAAATGAGTGAAGAAAGAGACCTAAGACTCCAAATAGAGCTAGAGGCAATGCTTGATAAAAAAAATTAGACTCTTCAAATATACCATTCAAACTTATATAGAAGATAGATTCTTAGGGGTCAAGAGTGAACTACAGACAATGAAGGATATGATTCAAGAAATGGAAAAAACATAAACAATCAACTCAAGAAGGAGAGGGTGAAGAAAATCACAACTTGAGAGATAGGATTAAAGAGCTAAAAGAAAAACTAACCAACAATTTGACCCTTAGTAATCTGGAAAAAAAATTGGATATCAAACCCATCAAAGAGGAAATGAACAAGCTAATTGAACTAGACCATGGGAGTAATAAAAGACCCTTGAACTTCATAATTTTTGGTATAAAATAACAAAAAGAGGAGAATACGCTAGCAATAGTAAAGGAAGAATTAAATAATAAATCAGAAATTGATACAACTTACCTCATAGAAGCAAAGAGGCTAGGAAAAAATATTGATCACAAAGATAGGTTGATTCGTATCAAAGTGAGCTATAATGACCATAAATATACCATACTTAGTAAATCTTTGAGCTTAAAAGGGTCAGAAATATTTATAAATGAAGACCTCGTTCCCGAAGACCAAACTTAAATAAGGAAAGAAGTTCAAAAGGTAAAAGAAGCCAAGAAAGAAGGAAAATGGGAAATAATTAGAAATCTAAAAGCTATTGTTAGGGATAGAGACAAGAAAGATAATAATAAATAGGAATTTGGGACACTCAAGATCCTTTTTTGGAACTGTTGTGGCTTTCCATCGTGCAAAGGTCCTATGATAAGTTGGATCCCGCGTGATATTGATATTATTTTTCTAGTTGAAACTTGGGAGCATGAAGAGTCTATGGTCCCTAACATAGAAGGATTTGTATTATGGTCGGCATGGAACAAAAATTCCCACCGTAGAGGGATAGGAGACATAACTTCTTATATTAGAAAGAATATTTCTCCTCACATTCAACTTCATAAGATCGACCCTCTAAATCAATACAATTGGATAGAAATTTTAGACACCAATGCTAATAAGATGTATATAGAATTTTTCTATTTTTCACCTATTAATTCTACTTTTTATAAGAAAAACAATCTAGATAGCAATTATCCCTATAATAATTTAGAACAAGATATTTATAATTTGAAAAATGAAGGTAATATCCTCGTGCTATGAGACTTTAATGCTAGTACTGCAACTAAGCAAGATACTCTTTTAAGTACTAATTCCAACCATAATCCTTTATGGCTAGATGAGGACCTTGTTTTATCTAATAGCTACAAAAGAAGCTCTGAAGACTTAATTGAGAATTTGTTTGGTACTGAGATGGTTAAGCTTTGGATCTCTCAAGACCTAATAAAGTGCAATGGAGTAATGAAGTGGCCAAATTCCAACTAGCAGGGATGATTTTAAGGATGGAAATTTATTTTAAAATGTAGAAAACTTGGCGAATCTTACTAATCCTTCATATGTCAACTATAAATGTTTGGAAATATTTTTTTAAAAAATATTCAAATTTCTAAGGATTTTATATAGTTTGTATAAAATTTTGGCAATTTTTAAGGTAAAATAATTTTATCATATAGAATTTGGGCGAATGAATTTTAGAACGACGAATCGTTTTTTGGGAAAACCATGGAAAATTAGCCCATGAGCAAAATTTAGTCGCTAAAATCATCCTTGCCGACTAGATGACTTGTATTCATGGGTTAAGTAGTAGTGTCATAGATTATGTGATATCTGAAATCCCCGTTTCCAACCAAATAGAAACATTTAACCTTTTAAATGACCATGAACCTGACTTTGATCATAAACCTTTAACCCTAACTCTAAACTTTTCCATGAACAAGAGCGCGATTGAAGAGAATTATGATAATCAAAGACAATTGCGCTTTGACAAAAGTAAAGTTGACCTTTTCTTAAAGGATTTAAATAGTAATTTACATCTCTTAACTTATAAGGACAACATTGAAGAACTTATCAGAATTTTACAACTACCCTTTCCACTTCTATTAACAAGTTCTCTTTCGAGGTGTCCTGTAAAAAGAATAATAGAATGACCAACCCTTGGTATGATAAAGAACGTAAAATTGTTAGGAAATCCATGAGGGATGCTTCCAATGAGTCCTTAAAACTTGATAAGATTAATACACACAAATCCCTAATCAAAAGGAAAAAAAATGTACTATATCAATAAAAGGCAAGAGCATCTTTCAAAACTATCTAAACTGGATTCTAAGAAGTTCTAGAGCCAAATTCTAAACCGCAATACTAAAGAAAATAATATGATTCCCTTAAGGGACCATAATTCCTACCTTAAAAGTCTTTACGAGTTCCCTAATGCCATGGACACCATTCCTATTGTCCCTACAAAGGATGCATTTTTTTCTTTAGATGACATAGAGTTCAGGGTTAAGCGGCTTGCAAATGGGAAAGCTAAGGACATTGAAGGCTACCAAACTCAAATTTTTAAAATCAGAGGGCCTATCCTTATCCCTGGCATACACAAGCTCTTCAATTTAGCAGTCAAGCAGGGCTTCCCTAAACCCTGGAGGCAAAGTCTACCATTATGATTAGCCCGATTTTAGCCAAGCTTTATGGAATTATTTTGGATAAGAAGATTATCCTTTGGCTAGAAAGTCACCTTAAAAGGAGTAAAGGTCAGGCAGGGTTTATAAGATGTTACCTTTAGGATCATTACAAAAGAGTTCCGCAATACTAAAACCAATCTTTTTTGTTGTTTTATTGACTTTAGAAAATCTTTTGACATAGATCCTAGAAAAAACCTTTGGAATATGTTGGAAGAGATAAAAATGTCTCTTAAATTGAGGCTGCTGCAATAAAAATGTATAAATACATTATTCCAAAGTTTAAAAACACTAAAAGCTAGTAGAACAAAGTTATTCCTTATCAATACTCGTGATGTCTCTAATACAATAATAGAATAACTATTTAATACAATAATACAATAACTATTTGAGGTTTCATAGAAACTATTTGAGGTTTCCTATGAGATGTCCATTATACTATAATAGAAATAATGAGAAACTTATCATCTAGTTATTAACGCAATAACTCCAACGAAATTTAGATGCTACTACCATGAGCTTCTAAATCATATATATCATATAATTTGATGATATTATATATATATTGATGATATTAGATATATGTTGGGGATAAAATTTTCAACTGCCGTGTCAAATTAACGGTCAATTTAACCACTGCTCCTACGTCATAACGCGGCCGACGCATTTATCCATTTGAATGGACAACACGATGCTCATTCATTAATGATATGCAATCGTCCTCTCCAAATACTTCAAAAGACAAGATTTGCAAATCTTGAACCATGTCCCTAAATCATGTGGAAGGAGACTTTCATGTGATATCGCTGTCCGGCATCCATGCCTTCGTTGATTATTAATTTCTTATCAGGATTTGATTAGCCGAAAGTTTATTGTTTTCTGTGCATTTAGTAAGTTGCATGAAACGTGTGAAGAAAACCAGAACATATCACCAGTGTGACGTTGTTTTATTTTGACCAGACTGTGGCATGGATAAGACAGACGGCAGGATAAAATGTGACAGCAGACAGAAGATAGACACAGTCACATGGCCGTTTCCACGAAAAATTTATGAAGGAATTATGTGGACATCATGATTATACGGATTTAACAAGTACTCAAGACTTCAGGATGCTTGAGAGGATAACCCTTTCGCTCATTGGCTCATCTGTTGCACAATTTTAACTCGAGAGTTGAAGGTGATCCGTCCCAACTGGTTATGAAGGAAGAGCGTGAAATGTCTATGTCGAGAGAAATAGCACCATGGATGGATTATAGCACCATATAGATATCCATGTATCAAAGAAAACAATAGATCATGGTACTCTTCGTCCTTTTTTAACAATAAAGCTATGGCAGCAGCATTTTCTGCGACTCTATATATAGCTGTAATTTCATTCCATGGTTTCAGCCTATAATAAATATAATCACTAATGACGTTGAAAGGTGTATATTTATTGGATATGGGTATAATTAGTCACCTTTTAATCTAAAATTTTAATCTGATGGCTAACAATTGAAGATGCTGGCATATTTTTAGTCGTCCTCCCAAATCAATGAATGTGATTTACTCTTCATAACTTCTTTGTATTTTTGAATGCATCAGTTAACCTGTTTACTTTTTAACATTTACCTAATCATATTAAGAAATTACTGTACCACCATATGATTGCCACGTTTAATTGATTAACCTTTGAAATTACCACATTTAAAATTAAATTTTAGATTTCCTCAGCTCTGCATCGCCTTTCAACATTCACCAACCACTTTGCGGCTGTGCTAATTCTATTTAATAACGATAAGAAAACTTTATTTAAAAAATACAACTAAGTCAAATCATAATAAATATTTTTACATTTGAAAATAAAATGTATCTGGGATAGCAAGAGCTTCTAGTCTTTAGCATGGGAGCATAGGTGACATGAGAGATTTCTCAATTATACATTTCATAAAAAAAAATAAAAGTTGTTGATATACTTTTATCTTCTTCATTAGATTGGAAAATGTGGAATTCACTTTTACTTTTATAAAGTGGATACTTTGGAAATTACCATTAATATATTGATACATAAGTAAAGATTTTAGGGGATAGCTTAATTATACATTTCATTCAGCATATAATGATTTTTTTAAAAAATTTTTATAATAAGTTATTACAAAATTGAATAAAGATTTTTAATATAAATATAATGAATTATTATAAAATTAGTAAAAAAATTTAGTTGATTAAAGAGATTAAAAATAATTTATATTATAATTTTTAAAAAGATTTAATATTAAAATGGATTTATTTAGTATGTATTTTAATTTATGTTTTTTCTTATTTTCTTTTTATATTAGGGGATATTTATTTATTTTTACATTTTAATTTATAAATTTTAAGTTTATATATCTTATTCATAATGAATTGTAAAATATTATGTTTATATATCTTATTCATAATGAGTTGGAAAATGTATTTAACTATTCTTAGTGCGGAAATTATATATGAGACACATTTAGACANTACATTTGAAAATAAAATGTATCTGGGATAGCAACAGCTTCTAGTCTTTAGCATGAGAGCATAGGTGACATGAGAGATTTCTCAATTATACATTTCATAAAAAAAATAAAAGTTGTTGATATACTTTTATCTTCTTCATTAGATTGGAAAATGTGGAATTCACTTTTATTTTTATAAAGTGGATACTTTGGAAATTACCATTAATATATTGATACATAAGTAAAAATTTTAGGGGATAGCTCAATTATACATTTCATTCAACATATAATGATTTTTTTTTAAATTTTTTATAATGAGTTATTACAAAATTGAATAAAGATTTTTAATATGAATATAATGAATTATTATAAAATTAGTAAAAAAATTTAGTTGATTAAAGAGATTAAAAATAATTTATATTATAATTTTTAAAAAGATTTAATATTAAAATGGATTTATTTAGTATGTATTTTAATTTATGTTTTTTTTTATTTTCTTTTTATATTAGGGGATATTTATTTATTTTTACATTTTAATCTATAAATTTTAAGTTTATATATCTTATTCATAATGAATTGTAAAATATTATGTTTATATATCTTATTCATAATGAGTTGGAAAATGTATTTAACTATTCTTAGTGCGGAAATTATATATGAGACACATTTAGACAAAAATAAATGCTCAAAAGTAGTTAAACCATAACAACTCATTTCATTCATGGTAACCTTGTTCCTTGAAATCAAGTCACGTAGTCACATGTCATTGATTTAATGCAACACACTATCATAACAATGAAATAGTGAATCCTAACTGGATTTGGATGTTGATGTAATGTTAATCATGTAAATCATTGGCACTAAAGGATTAGTGTGCTAAAAATTGGGGTTGCTTGCATGAAAAGGTTTGACGATGATGATGATGGATGGTCATTTGTCCTACATTAAATAGGCTCGAACACAAACTTCATTTTGTGGGCATGTAACACATATAAGATACCGAGTGACAATCCTTTCTTTAATACTATGGGATCCATGCTTACAAATATCAAACATAACATCACCTTCATTTATTACAACTAAAAGGCATCACATGTAGGAAGTAGAGGTGCAACTACTACTTACATTCACAAAATATTCGAGTAGTACTTGGTCCTTAATTTGATTGCATCACTTTCCTTTCTAATCTTTTTAGTAGCATCTACAACATTGGTAGAAACACTATGAGTCTCAAGTTCAACACACAATATGTGCCTTTACACACCACATTCTAGGGGAGACCTTATTCCTATACCATATGAAAGAGAGAATCCATCTCACCATACCACCTACACTCAAATGGTTATAATGGAGCTACCTACCTAGATAGATGGGAGGGATAACCCATCATTATTTTTTTATGGTACCATCATATAATGGATGTATAATTGAACTAACCCCACTCAAAGGTTTCCTTTCCTTTTTTTACTAGGAGATATACATATCCATAGAAAGCAATCCTTCCATTATAAGATAGTGCATACAAGAAATATACATTAAAAGGGTTAACTCCTCAATCGAACCAGGTTGCATAATGATAATCGTCGAAAGGTATTTCCCTATGAGGTTGACTCATTGATCCAACATTTTATCTTACTATTTTCTTTACAATAATGAATTCACTATTCTTTAAAAAAATGCCAATGTTCTCTATGGAGTTATGCATATCCAAGTTACCTATGTTCCTTATAGAGGGGCACCAAATAAGTAGGTGTCTTTATGTTGGGATTGTTCAAGTGTCTAAAGACACTTTTCTTTAGGTTATCTTTAGTTAATGACATTATGTGAGCCTCTAGTGTGGCCTACCTTAGTAAGAGATTCAACAAAAAACCACAGAATTGGGAGAGAGAAATTATAAAACTCTGTCTTTTGGTGTATCTAGTTATGGTTATGCAAAATGATTGAGAAAACTCCATTCTCATTAAAATTAGAAAACTATATTAGCTATCTCCAAGCTATTTAAGTATTTTTTGAGGCACCTCAATTTCTGTTAGATTTGGTTTTTTAGCTTCGTCGAAAAGAGGATCATTTTGGATAAACTTTATCCTCCATCCTTGAGTTCAACATCATATATGCATTATCCAAAATGGCCTAGAAAACTCTATTCTCACTAGAATCCATGAAAAAATAAATTAAAAAGGGCATAGTTCCAAGCCATTTAAGGGGATTTTGAGTTCTAGGTCAATGAAAATAACTTCAAAACCCTTGGGCACTGATGAATTGTTCTTCTAGAAATTTGACCCATGAAATTATGTGAGACACAATGTTTTTTGTCAAGTTTACTACTTAAACTTCGCAAAAAAGATAATAATCGATAATATTTATCCTATTCCCTTGAGTTCAACATAGTATGTGCATTATCCAAAACAATTGGAAAGCCATTTAAAAACTTTTCAAGATTTTGAATCAATTTAGAGACAACTATGCTTTTGAAACTTTGAATCGAGATCTACCTATAGATCAAATAAAAAAACTCGGTGTGTCTTAAGAATCTCATTTGAATAACCTCAAAGTAGTTATTCGCCTTTTTTTTTATAATATTAGTAAAACTATTGTGTAGTGTTTTCCATTCCTCTATCCGTGGAGACTACCTCATGGAAGTAGGGTTAAAGTTTCTTTGTTTTAGTATATAACATATTTAACCAATATATACACACATTATTTTAATAAAGATTCATCTTAAATCTAGAACTATCATGTGTTCAAAAGGATCAATTTTTTTTAAGTGTAAATTTTTTCTCAATTTTTTTAATCATTTTCAGTTACAGGGATATAATGTACCTCAAAATTTAGATAAAAAAAAAATAAAATTAATTGGGTACCTTGAGTTGATTCTGTGTCTCAAAACTTTGAGTCATTCGCCGACCATAATATACAACATTCTTGTTGCCTTTTACTTCTCTATCCTATTTTTAACTTATAGTCACCTCTTCCTATTTCGGTATTGAGTTAGACATGAACATAGATACAAAACTAAGGATATCACGTCTCATTGAACTTAGTACTATCCACCATTTTTGTTTCCAAAAACCACTTTATTACATGGAGATATAACTGCTTAGAACCACTAACATATTAGTGTGATGGTCGTAGGTGTAAGGGCCTTATAACACTCGTTCTGATATACTATTATAAGGTCTACATGAAGGGGTTAACATTATTTAGAAATATTTTTAACCAGATACTGTTTGGGTATAAATCGGACACCAAACTGCACAAATGAAATGAAACGCACAGAGGCTAAACTTAGAAAGGTTATGGTTACCATCGTGTCTCTACTTAATTTTTTGGTAATTAATGACATTAGGTTGTCCACTTCGGATGGTTAATGTAATGGCGGTTAGGTTTGACATATAACCAACGTAGCAAGTCTAAAAAGTAGCCCTAAGTAGGCCATCAGAGTATCTTGCCATTAATATCATAAGCAAACGATACAGGTCAGAACCCTCTTGCCTTAAAGGCATGTCTGTAATATTTAAGGTTCCCTGAGATAAGTCTATTCGATTTAGAGTTCCACTGGTGTGCCCCAATGAAATGTCGACACTTACCATACATTCACATGGCTAGGTATGATTACCACCCATCAACATTACTCCAAGCGAAAGGGTATTCCATAGCTTTCACTTTCATTCCGGTCTTGGCTTGGTGAAGGAGGATGAAACGTTCCAGACCAAATTCTATTTTGGCTTTTGTCTTAGCATCGTGGTTATGAGTTTTGTGATTCGAACCTTGTTCTAGGTGGGAGAGATCTTGGAAGAAACACTTCTCGACGGGCAACTCTGTGCAGGGTAAGTTGACTTGACTGTCCTTTCATTTTGCATTTGGGTCTTTCTGTCTCGTCAAGCAGGGCTCTACATACTCCAGTTTTCTGGTTAGTTACTCGGTAACATTATTGTTTTTACATCGATCTTACTGTAGTAAACAGGGGTCAGCGGTACCCTAGCAAGGTTTAGGTTTTTCACAGTTTACCCCTTTCTCTGTACTAGCCTTCCTGTCAAGGCCGAGCCATTTTCCTCTTGTGGAAGGACTTATCATGGTGTCTGTTAAAATTGTGCATCCGAGGTATTATATTTTTTTTTACTAAACTTTCGTTATTGGGTTTGGCTTACTCCATTGGTTATTTCCTAGTCGACAGAGTGTTATGACAGGGTTTTCCTTACTTGGGTGCATAATAGACCTTTCTGTACAGTGTTGATCTTGAAATTTTTTTTGTTTAAATAATAGGTTCACTGGTGTTATTACACCAATTAGAGGTGACATTCCAATGGTCGGAGGCATTTTAATCCTTTCTGCTTATAATTGGAATTTTACATTGGTTTTATATTTACCATTATTATACGCATATCATTTCATGCAATGTTTCTTTTGGATTAAATACTGGTATCCATCGCTAATGATGGGCTCCTTTGATGTGCAAGGGTACCCATCAGGGAGACACGAACTCCTCCTCCCCATTCAGTCTGGGAGGCACACGGTTTGGCATGATGGCGAAGGGTATGAAACCCTCCATTATAGTTAAGTATTTCATCAGCCCCTTTCTAATTACGTTATGTTCCTTAATTTAGTCATATTATTTCTGCCAGATATATTTTAATGTTTCACATTACCTTGTGCAGGTGCAGTCACGCCGAAGCATGGGGACGCCCTCTTCACTCCTTCAAGAGGTATTCGGGTTCCAAATACAGTACCCCTCCGTCTAAGTTATTTCGAGTTTACAAGCACCGATGGTAAAGGCTATGTCCCATCCCTAATACTTTGAAGACTTTTAGTTCCAAGTTCTGTATTAGTTGTTCAAGGGTACACCCTAATTTGTATTTATAATTTGGTACTTAGAAAGCACGCCAAGCTTGCACTTGGTTGGATTCGTGATATCTAGATAGTCATTTCATTTAAGTAATATGGTCATTGTGTATTGAGTTATTTTGTTATGGATACAAATGAAGTAACAAGTTCTGATCTGTCACTTTCTATGTTTAACATCCTCTATATTTCTGAAAAAACCGATCTATCATCATAGAGTCGAATTCTTTTCCTAAATTATTCTAATTGATTTCCAGAATTTATCTCGTTATTGCTTACATAGTCAATCCCAATATAATACAACTATACACAGTAGTGTGCCTAAACTAGTACAGTGTTAAGTGTGCCTAAGGGTTTGTTTTCCACTGGAATCGTGCGATTACAATCATGAGTTCCAGGTTTCTTTTATGCTCATGCACTTAATTCCTGATATAAAACTAGTATTGGAAGGAGTTTTAATCTAAGTCTCAACCCACCCATTCATAGTTTGACTCATGAACTAGTTGCATAAAATGTTTGCGTGGGAAATACTATGCCCATGGGGTTCCATCCAGATTTTGGGGTTTTTAATATATGTAACGGTTGGAAATAATACAAGTAAAATATACTTGTCCGATTGAGATTATAATAGATCAAGACTTCTAGAATTCGTGTTTGTTTCTTTTCATGTGTTTGCTTTACTCCTTTATACTAGATACCCTATCTTTCCCTGATCAAACATAAAAACACTGTGGCTTTGCTATGCAATTTACCACTTACCTTTTGTTTTCTATTACAGCTATTAATCAAGCATTTTATTAGTCCACTCACCAGAAATAAATGGCATTGTTCCTATGACAGAAGTTTATTGTTATATTGTAGGTGCGCCTTTAATCAACATAGTCATCACCAATTTACTATCACCACCATACTGATGTACATATACTCCAATTTTTGTAATGGGGTCTAGGGAGTTTGCTGAATTATTTTCCTACGTATATGATTATATATCTCTATCTAGTTTTT
>JASDQU010103914.1:306808-318502 GCA_032191745.1 Picea mariana
TATTTTATTTATGTCGGCTTTAGGCCATTAGTTGTAATTATACCTCCTAGTCTCCTATATATACCAAGGAGACATTTTCATTTTGAATCATCTTGTACTTGAACATTTAAGTGGGGTAAAAGGAGGTTGCCCCCTCGAAGAGGCTTATTATCTTAAATTATCTCTTTTTCAAGGCATTGAGTACTTTTCTTGAGGTTTTTCTATGCTATGTTGATGTTTGGTTCTTAACACTCTGTGAGCCTCGTTTAGGATCAAACTCCTCAACTTGTCATTGGGCGGCACATATATTTGACTTTTAAATCTCAATAGCCCATCGTCATCCAAGGTAAACACTTCAAATTTTGGTACCATAATTGTGTTTTGTCTGATAAAATCCTTGACCTAGTTGTACCAGTCATCATCGCACTGTATAGTTAGAATCTTTTCACGTAGATTTGTCTAAAGAGGCATCACCGAAAATATGCATGGTCTCTGAATCAATGCATTTTCCACTCTGTTCATTGTTCCCTTTATGTAAGTAATATCAAAATCGTACTCTCTATGAAATTATAACCAACGTCGTTGTCGTGTGTTCAAGTCGCTTTCCATAAAGATGATTTGTAGTCCACAGTGGTCTATTTTTGGTTTGAATTTCTGTTCAATAGGTAGTGCCTCCAAAATATCAAGGCATATACAATGGTTAACAACTCCAAATCATGCATCGCATAGTTATCCTCATCCCTTCTCAACTTTCTCGAGATGTAAGAGATCACTCAACCATCTTGCATCAAGACTCTGCCTAAGCCTTCCTTGGATGTGACAGTGCATACCAAGAAGTCTGTGTCAATGTCAACAACCTTTAGTATCAGTGTTGTTGTCAATAGCTCCTTGAGCCTCCAAAATTCTTCCGAGCATTTCTTGGTCCAAACTAAAATTTTTGTTCTTCTTCTACAATTCCGTGATCGAATTTTATATCTTCGAAAAACCCTCGATGAACCGTTGATAGTATCTCGCTAAACCCATTAAGCTACGCACTTTGGGGACATTCATCAGCACAAGCCATTCCATAATAGCCTCGAGATTTTCTGGATCTATGACGATACTTTTGCAGGAGATGACATGCCCTAAGTATTGAATCTTCAATTGATAAAACAAGCATTTCGACAATTTCCCATACAATTTGTTCTCTCATAGACACTGTATTACCAAGTGCAAGTACCCGTAATGCTCCTCCATCGTCCGAGAGTAAATCAAAATATCGTCAATGAATACTTGGATGAACCTTTCCAAGTATTCATGGAACACCCCGTTCATCAAACTCATAAATACCCTTGGGGTGTTCGTTAGTCCAAACGGTAAAATAATAAACTCGTAATGTCCAAATCTCATCTTAAAGGAAGTATTAGGTATGTCGTCCTCATTGATCCATAATTGGTGATACGCTTATATCAATTTGATCTTTGGAAACATTGTCACGCCTTTCATCTGATCAAACAAACCATCAATCCTTGGAAATGGATATTGATTCTTGATCGTTGCCTTGTTCAATTGGCGGTAGTCAATGCAGAGTCTCCATGACCCATACTTCATCCGTATGAAAATAATAGGCACACCCCATGGTGACACACTTGGACATGTAATTCCTAGGTCCAACAACTCCTTCAGTTGCATTTTCAACTGTTGTAACTCTGGGGTTGACATCCGATAATGCATTCTTGCTATTAGTTTAGTTCTCAGTTTAAGTTCGATAGTAAATTCCAACTCCCTCTTTAGCAGCATCCCAGTTAATTCCTCAGGGAAGACGTCTGCAAACTCTCTCACCACTGAAAGGTGTTTTATACCTTTTGCTACTCCCTTCTCATTTAACACAAGGATCACATAAATATTACATCCCTTGCATATGCTCTTATATACCTGCAAGGAAGAGATGAACCTCACGGAGACTCCCTGGTTCTAACCTACAATCATGTGTCTCCATCCCTCATCATTGACCAAGCTCAATTGTTCTGTCTTATAGTTGAGTATCACCTCATGTGATTCCAACCAGTCCATACCGATCACAACGTCATAAGATCCTAAGATCGTGATGTACAAGTTGGCCCTAGTGACAAACTCTCCTAGGATAAGGCTACAACCTGTAACCTTCCCACCAACCTTCTGTTTGGCTCTCGAAGCCATTTCTACAAACCTAAACTCATCCTGTTCGACTACCTTTACCTTAATTCTTTTTAGTGTTGTACTAGAAATGAAACTCTCAGTAGCACAAGGATCTATCAAAATACTAAGGGTCTGGTCAGCGATGGTACCAGACGTCTTGAGCATAGTCGACTGGTGCTCTACCTGGCGGTTATTCATTGTTGCATGAATCTGATGGGCCTTGCAGAAATCTCCCACGGTAGTGGGTCTGGATGATCCAGATGCTTCGGTCCTCTCCACTCGGTAGTCACGTTGGTAATATGGCTCCCCACATGTATAACACCCTTTCTTTGGTCCAATACTCCTAGTACCCGAAGTAGAAGCTTAAAACCCACTGTCTTAGAATCTTGGTCTGTTCTATTGAACAGGCCTAAAATATTGTTGTTGCGGTCGACGCTGCTGCTAGTGTTATTGTCCTTAGTAAGGAGTTCATTGTTGAGGCATTGGTCACCGAGGTGTAGTGAAAGTAGATATTGTCTGGAAGCCATGATATCTTGGTGACTGTTTGGTTGGTGTCTGATGTTGTTGTGCACCAGATGACACCTGCCCTATTGGTCTCGTTGGAGTACTACTCTGACCCCTGCTGATAAGCTCCTCTTCTTCTATGAGGGCCTTCTGGACAACATCATGCAAGGTTTGAGGCATCAAAATCCTGACCTTCGCATGAATTTTTCCATAAGGCCCAACACAAACCTGTTGACCTTATGTTTCTCAGTATTCAAGTGCGACACATACCGAAGAAGCTCCATAAAATGGGTTTCGTACTCAGGCACCATACGTCTACCCTATACCAAGGCGTTGAACTCGTTGAGCAGACACTCAATGAATTTCTGAAATAGATACCTCTCCCGGAATCATTCCTTGAACAGTTCCCATGACACGTCTTCTAAGACCATGTTCAATTGCGGTTGGAGTGTCTTCCACCATAGAAGAGTGCTCCCCTACAGTTAAAATACCATCACGCAAAACTTCATGTTGGAGGCATATTTGCGAAGTGCAAAGCACATCACCATATTCTCCAACCATGCCTCAACAGCTGCGTCGTACGGGGCACCAAATAACTTGGGAAATTTGACCTTCTTGAGTTATCTATGAATGCTACAAGTACCAATTGGGGCATGTTCTTGACCCTCAGGGGTACAGGCACCCTGGCCTTATCTCAGTATAGACGGTTTTTCCAAGCCTCTATCAAATCCGTGGAAGCACCTTGTCAGACCCAATGCATCTCGCACAACAAATTGCTCATGCTCAATACATGTTCTTCTACTTAGGGGTTGGACCCCTCTGGTGTGGGTGCTACTAGAGGCGTCGTGCCTCCTCCCTTGGCACCACGTTGCGAACCTTCGTGACGTCCTATAACAATGAGTGACTCATGGACCACTTAAAATTTTAATTTAAGTGTATACCTCAGTGGAAGGTGTGGCTATCCACAGTTGCAGGGTTGAACCCACTCTGATACCATATGTAATGACCCCCTCTTTAAGACAACCTATGACGCGTAACAAGAGATCTTTTTTTTTTTAATGCAACGAAGTAACAACAACAATAGTCAATCAACGCAACTCGATGAAGAACACAATACACACAACCGAGGAAACAACTTCAACGACTAGTAACTATAACCCTCCCGATGAGCGAGTGACACATTATAAACCAGAACAACCCTACTCATAAAAAAAACTTCATCCACATAGAGGTGCAACCCTAAGACAGGCTTCATGTGCATTTGTCGACCAATGTGAGCAATGATCCATTCATAAGGTATCACGTAGCTGCCTTGCGACCGAGGTGATAGGGATCTGCATGCAATCAAATGATTCTAAACCTTCTACCAAACATAAAATCTAACGCGCCTATCATCCACTGGCGCTAAGATACATTGTTACTGAAGATGGTGTTTAAAGTTGTAACTAAAAGAGACAGTGTTAAAGGTGAAGAACTGGTAGTTTGTAAAAACAAATTCTAACTTCTATAAGATTTCCTTATTTCATTAAACTTTTTCACGTTAAAACAAGGTCTTAGTAAATTCTTAAACATATTCGAAATTGATATCGAAATGAAGAGCTCTAGGTAAGGTGAGGAAAATACTATGATCAAAACCTAAATTCTTGTAAGGTGAAGGATAAGGTTCTAAATTATCAAGGAAAAAGGGAATGTGTTAAAAAGAAGACATTTAGTTTTCAAAACTAATGCCCAACTTTTATAACCCCTTTCAAGCAAATGTTATATTAGACAACCAATATTATAAACAATGAGGACCTATCACCTTTATCATTAGTAAAAACCAATTTTGGATAGATACGAATAAACAAGTATATTGCCAAATGAAGATTTGGTTTAAAAATCATTAATCACATTAAGCAAGAAAAAAAATGGTGTTATCAGCCTAAATAAAGTATTATAATTACTTTTTATTTAAAAGTGATTGTAAACATATTACTGAACCAATACCAGTTTTTAAGAATCGAGTTAAGGAATAGAACACTAATTAAAAGGGTAAAACTTAAAGAAATCGAGATAGGGAATATAACGTGATTATTAAGGTAAATTTTGAATATATCGAGAAACAATAAGTTACCTGGAACTAAAATCAAGTTGCGTACTTGGAGACATAAATGGGATAAAAATGGGATTACAAGGATTTCATAATTAGTATACATAACTTTATAAAAGTATAAGAGGATCAAAAAACAAAAATGGAATAAGAAAATTATTATAGGCAAACGATCCCATACAAGTCATGCATCATCTAGGTTGAGATGATAATAAGCAGAGCCAAAAGCACTTGCAGTAACTCCTACATAAAAGAATTCCCAACTCCACACTTCTCCTTGTAAATTAGATGAAAATGATTTATGTAAAGGCAGAGTATGATTCCAACAACACCAATAATCAAAAAGGGGAAGTTTGATATCACATTCAAGGTATTGGGCACCCCGAAAAAGTTGTGTTGGTCTGCAAAATTGTGATACTTCTGGGATGGTGGAATGACTGGCGTCATGACCATCAACGCAATGAAACAGAACAAGGCAACACACCACATGCAAGCCTTAATATCCTTAATTTTCTCCAAAGTCGTCATTGATTGATTTTTAATTCAATATATGCTAGGTCAGAGATCCTTTGCCTATGAATTTATTTTTTATATATAATTGTTGGAAATAGTCAAGCCTGCGTATTTCTTCATTGCATGGGGCTAGGGGAATGGGAGTCTGCAACGGTGGAATGGGGATATAGGAATATCTGAATAACATCACGCTTTTCCAACACAAAAATTTATACAGTTAGCATAAATCTCCGTAGTAATAAGATACAATAAGCAGAAAAATATCCACACAAAATCTCTATAGCAATAAGACACAGTAAGCACAGAATTTATATAGTAAGCACAAAATGTTCGTAGTAATAAGATATAGTAAGCACTAAATTTATACACGAAATCTCCGTAGTGGTAAGATACCGTAAGAACTAAATTTATACACGAAATCCCTGTAGTGGTAAGATACCGTAAGCACAAAATTTACACACAAAATTTATACAGTAAGCACAAAATATCCGTAGTAATAAAATACAGTAAGCACAAAAATTTATACAAAAAATTGTATAGTAAGAACAAAGTCGTTGTCCATGTATGAAAATCGTTGTTGACATTAACACATGACATAGCTTTCTATTAAATGAATGGTATCCCTGTCTATATATATTAAATTCCTAGTCACACAATATAAAAAGAATTGTTGTCAATATATATTAAATTCACAATCACACAATATATATAAAATCGCAGCCAATATGTATTAAATTCATAGTCAGACGATATATATAAAATCGCTATCAATATATATTAAATTAGTTATCCATTCACAAGTTTATTGAATATATGATAATGTTGTCTAATAAATATAATATCGTTGTGTAAATAAAAATAAGATCCATGACTAAGGAACAAGAAAATCCAAACGAGAATGTTGTGTAAAAACATGGTGATAAGGTTGTGTAAAATGGCAAGAAAAACGTGGTGTGAATGTCGTGTAATATGCTAAGAAAAACATGGTGTGAATGCTGGGTAATATGCCAAGAAAAACATGGTGTGAATGTTGGGTAATATGCCAATAAAAATGATTTTTCCCCCTTTCGCCATGAGCCAAGGAATCGGAGATTAATCCTTCATAGACTAATAATTCAACAATGAATCAATCAAAAACACAGAGATACTCATTCACAAGGAAGGCACAAATATTAGAGATTAATCATAAAAGAAAAACGCAAAGATAAGTAAGGGATAGATAATTGGGAGAAAATTTATCCTTCACTTATTATCCATGCACATGAAAGCAGGGCATTTAAATATCAGTCTTAAACCCCAGAGTGAAGACAGTCGATTAGGCTCCTAACCGACTGCTCAGAAACAGACTAATAACTTAAGGGATAAGGGACAGAAGATAAAAAAACATTTTTTCTTCATATTAAATCAATAAAAACAAACGCAGAGAAGCCATTGCAATCAGAGTTTGGGTTCACCATGGGAAATCAATTCAAAATATAACAAGCATAATGCTAGGATGACTTTAATTTTTCTTATCATAAAGTGTTGGGCTCATCAAGACAATTTGTTGAAGATAAAAATGAAGTCTTTGGATAGTGTTACATTGAATAAAAAATGAACTTTAACACAGTAGCAATACATTACTGAAGGCGCAAAAATAATATTTAAACTACCATTCAATACAAATATACACATGCATATTGTAGACAAATGTGAAAGCCCTAAAGTTGTTGTCCCGCGTGTGCTCCATCCATCTCTTGCTTGCCAACCGCTGTGAACTCACAGGTACCTGTCAACCAACGTTAGGGGTAATCTTCTTCCCCCTGAGCCCCCTGAGCCACAAAGGGGCCATGCACACAATAGCAGAGAATTTTAGCACCCAACTCGCCTCGTAAGGTCGAGCTACCACTCATTACCCGAGTTGGGTATCCCAACTCCCATAAGAGAAAGTTCAGTCAAGATGCAATTTCAGCAGTGTAACGTTACACAAACCAAATGTGATCCATCTTCCTCCTCTGCCATCTCTTTTATAGAGTTTTCAAGTAATTAGTTTCCCAAATTCTCATTAATTTCCTTTTTCATTTAATTAATTTCGAAAAACCTCCCCCGTACACATGTCGCTCGATCCCCTAGTTTCACCAGAAAATCAACTTTATTAACTCATTAAATACTCCTATTTCCCTCACCCACCAAGAGCATTCCTAAAAACGCTCGTCGGCGTCCCAAAATTCCCTTACAATTCTTAATGACTTATGCCTTATTTAATTCCTATTTGAATTCATAAATAGAAGGTTCTGAAAGCTAGATTCCTTACTAAGTTAGACATTCAGATTTTTCTTTAAGTTTCCCCTTTTTTAAGTTTTACTTTTTCTTTAAGTTTCCTTTTCTTTTAAGTTTCTCCTTTTTATAACTAAGTTCAGAATTAGTAATTTAGATAAACAACCATTTACTCTTTTTATGAATTTAATCCTCCATTATAATTTTTTTTTTTTTAATAATTAAAGTTTAAATTTCTTTTATTAGTTATAAAAGAACCTTTTGTGAATTGAAATTTTATAAAAAAACTCTTAGTGAATTAAAATTTTATAAAAAGAACCTTAGGGAATTAAAATTTCCACTTTAATCCAGTTATACGTCTAATTAGTTGTTGTTTTTTTTTCTAAGGTTCTACTGAGACCTAGGTTTTTAATTCACTAGGCTTGGCGACAGTTATTAAGGGAAACTTAGTCATTAAACTTTACTTATCACATCATTCATTTTATGGCCGACTAGGTTTATTCACTTACCAATTCAAATCGCGACGTGCCCTTCAGGAAGCACTATGTGCTCCAAGGGTGCCACTCGCCTCTTTCTATTTTCCTTACGCGAGGTGCCCTTCAAGACGCACTACATGCTCCAAGGGTGCCACTCGCCTCTTTCTGTTTTCCTTGCATGATGTGCCCTTCAAGATGCACTACGTGCTCCAAGGGTGCCACTCACCTCTTGACTGAATTTGGTAGACGTCAAACCCCTGGAGTCAATACTCCGTTAGGTGATCTTGTCGGAGACTATGGGCCTCTAAAGAATAAGGACCCTGCCTTATTGCGAGCCTCTTAGAATCATCATGAGAGACTGTCACAGTCTTCCGTCACGACATCGTGGGTCTTCTCGAACTAGGTAATCCTTAACCTATAGTTTGAGACATGACAGAAGTGCTAGTAGGCTGTGGCAAGGCTAATGCCACACCTCTCCTTCAATGTCTCTGGTTGTGTTATGTGGCCCCTCTACTCCAAATGTGAGTCTGGTCGACAAGTTATCGTCAGCTTGCATCCATCAACGAATCATGTCAGCAATAATAATCCATCATCATAATATCTAATCATATGTGCATATGTCACATCAACAACATTCAAATCTTATAGTCTGCTCCCTCACTCGATCTGGAGTCCAAGGGGTTTCATCGATTCCTCTGCATCCTCAATGTCCAAAGTCCTGCACACTCAGGAGAACCCAGTCAATAACACTTGTCTATGTAAATACAAAAAAATAACATATCATCAAATCCACAATATCTCATAATCATAATCAAAATGACTAATAGTATAATAACCTGGATCAATTGCACACAAGTTTCCTCAAAGAATAAGTGTGCTCAGTGCACACAAGAGCGTGATGTTACACAATTCTTTCCGAACAACCATGAATCTCATACACTCAGGAATCCATTCCTTCCTGGAATGATCAATAATCTATTACATCCATCTAGCAATGACTCTCCTCCTCCAGCCATTCATTTCCATGCTCAGACCAAGAGCACACAAATTAGCAAGAATGATTCTCCAAAAATTAAAGAGTGAGAAGGGTTTAACCGTGAATGAATAAGAACAAGTGAACCCAGAGCGACGAGACAGTGAGTGAAGAAGAAGAATAAGAACCCCCAAAAAATCCCACATGCGATGTTTACATAATTACATGAAAATCAAGAATCACATGGCCTCCCCCAAGAAGCTCATGTAACCCCTTTTCTCCATAAAATCAATTATCGGTAAATAAAAATATAATAAAAAGACTTACCCCCTTAAGCCCCCTCTCTCATGGAATATTATCCCCCCTATCTCTTTTGTCCTTGTTTGTCTTGCATCCAATGGTGTATTTTATTAATGTATATGAAGTATTACATTTCCTAGGCACTCGGACCCCTTTTCAACTTTATCGGATCACGATCCTAAGTCACAATTACATAATACATTCTATTTCATAAGGGTTAAAACCGAGGCATTCAACACTCCTACTGGTCAAGTAAATTTTTTATGACAGGTTTCTTCTTAAAATTGCTTATCCCATGACATTTTATTTTTATTTTTGTCTGCCATTTAAATATTATGTGTCATATGTGTTTTTGTTCATTCTTATTCTAAATACAAAAAACACCTCAGGCACAGCATAAAATTATTATGAAATTGCATTTAACATAACATCGTCAAACTATTCACATGGAATATAATACCATTAAAAACATAAGCATAAAATCCTAACAAATTACCTTGATATAGCAACTTGCACACAGTTTAAATTTTGTAGTTTAAATTTTGAAAATCACCAAATAAGAGGTTCCAATTCTTTGTATGCCTCAATTCTGCATAGATCCAATCACTGTATAAAAACAAATGACCAAACACCAAGTAGTATGCATGCAATGATGTCAAGATAGCTACAACCTACGGGAAAAGAAAATAAATAGTTACTAATAGTTGTAAAAATAACAATAAAAGTTATGGATTGTGAAATTTGAAATAATTATGGTTATTAATATAATGAAATAGTAAATATTACCGAATTATTTTGGATTTTTTTTTTAAATAGAGACTAGTAATGTTTCCTAAAATGAAATAAAATAGAGTTTGTGAGAGGTGGACCACACTCATGTTTATTCTTATTATCAAGACTCAGGAAGACATTAAAAACACATACAGGTGGGAAGGTATTTAAATGTGGATTCTCAAAAACCATATATAATGAGAAAATAAGTGTGCAAGAAGGTGTTTTCTAGCTTCAACCAAAAGAAGATAGTTTTCATCAGTGCAATTGTAATTTAATATTAATGAGCCTTACCTCTTTAGATAGTTCCATGCAGGTTTTGATCTTTTATTCCCTCTCAACCTTCCCGTGAATTGTAAATTTTAAGTTGTGAGGATGCAGGTGTTGTGCAACCTGTGGTATAATATTTATAACTTATGCAATGTGCTATGCATACAACTTGCAACCTCGATCTGCTATAGAATTTGCATTCAAATTTATAAACTGTTATTATATTATATTATTATATATTATATATTATATATTATATATTATAATAAATATTGTTATTATAATTATAATTATTATAATTATTATTATTATTATTATATATATAAGGGGATACAAGTAATTTTTTTATTTATATGATTTCAAAAATTAAGTGAACGTCATTAACGACTTGTAAATTTAAAAATTGTGAGTATTTGATGATTAAAAATGGAAAAAATTGGTAAACACCCATCAAATTTAACCACTCCCTATAAAATTGATGTGCCCGAGATTTTTCTATCATTTTTACTATGTACCACGAAATATAGAAAATGGTTTGTTGCATTAATCACATTGTACAAGGGAGAAATATTTGTTAAAACAAAGTTCAAACATAAGATACATTTTTATATATTTTACTTTTATTATTTATCTTCATTCAATAAGATTCTTTGCATGCTCGATTGTTTATTAATGGATCCAAAGTTACATTTATTCAACTATGCACATTCCAATATGTTGAGCATTTAATTTTCTTTGACAATATGTTAATTGAGCCATCATTAGAAAGGTATAAATTTGATCAATTAATATTTTTTTTACAATTTGTTTTATAAAATTCTTTTTAAAACTTCACTTCTCATGATATTTTGCATTTATTTTTATCCATCATTTAAATATTATGTATTATATATGTTTTTTTCAATTTTTGTTATTAGTAAATATAGTAATCGTGACTAATGATCATGATGATGATGATTAATGTCCACTAAGACCGAATTGGTCTATTGGACCTTGGGAGGGTAAGTGATTACTTGAGATTCTGTAGAATTTTGTTTATGTGCTCGAAAAGAATTCAGAGAAGTTTTCGAAGATCACTATAGTTTTGTTGAGTTAAGAGGTTAGAAAGGTTGGTAGTGTGACAAATATTTTGAAAATGAGACATAATCTCGGTATAGGGTGGACAATCTAAGACAAAGTGTTTTTTCATTTTCAACCTTCCTAGTGTCACAAATGTGACACACTCTTTCATCCCATGGAATTTTAGGAATTGACCAACTCCTAGTTTCACTATGGAGCTCATGAGAATTTATTCTTATCTCAGCAATTCTTATTTTTTTCTTTACACTCATCAAAATAGATAGATAATGTAACGTCCTCCTTGTTACAACAACAACTCTGTAACAGGTGCAAATTTTTTTTTTTTT
>JASDQU010103914.1:328518-356799 GCA_032191745.1 Picea mariana
AACCAATAGATATAATAACCTGGATCACTTGCAAGCAAGTGTCCTCAAAGAATAAGTTCCCTCAGTGCGCACAAGAGCACAATGTTACATACATCCCTTCTTGGTCTAAAATTCATCCCAAAGTTTCACAGTATATAAGTGCCGAAATAAAGTGTACCATAGTATCATAATTATACCTATCAAACAAAAATGGAAACTGTTGACGCATATCATATGCGTCCTCCCAGGTCGTAGAGTGCGGACTATAGTTGTTCCACTGGACCTTGACCTGATCTACTGTTCGACGTCGTAGCTGTCGAATGTGATGGTCTAGGATGCGTATTGGCTCAGTAGTGAGCGCACCCTTGTCAGATACCTGGAAGGAACTCATGTCAATAACATGTGTAGGATCACCAATATAATGTCTCAAAACAGATACATGAAAAACATCGTGCATATGCCTCAAAGAATCAGGAAAGGCTAGTCGATAGGCCATGGGCCCCATCTTTTCCACAATCTAGAAAGGTCCCATGAACCTAGGGGAGATTTTAGCACCCTTTCCAAACTTGATCGAACTCTTATGCAGTTTCACCTGTAAGAAGACTCGATCATCAACTTTGTAACTATGGTTGACACAGTGTGCATCATTATAATTTTTCTGTCGGTCCTGCGCTTCCTTGATCCTTTATCTTATTATTTTCATTTGATATTCCATTTCTTGGATCGCTTCTAGTCCCACCAGGAACCTATCCTCAAGACAATCCCAATTCAAAGGCGTCTGACACAGTCACCCATAAAGAAACTCGAAAGGCACCATCTTAATGGTGCTTTGATAACTGTTGTTATATGCGAATTCTACCAGTGGCAAGAATTCCTCCCAATGCTTTTGTTGGTCCATCACGTACATACACAACATGTCCTACATGGTACTAAAGTTAATTTGGGTTCCCAATGCCTCTTGGAAACTAGTCCAAAATTGTCCACTAAACATCGATCCTTGATCGGATATAATCCTCTTAGGCATGCCATGCAACCTCACAATATCGCTGATGAAAACTCTAGCAATTTCATGTTCCTGATACGTCATACGCACATGAATAAAATGAGAACTCTTTGTCAGAGTGTCAACTACCACAAAAATCAAGTCATGTCTCCTTGCCGTCAATGGAAATCCAACGATGAAATCCATCAAAATGACCTCCCATTTCGATTCCGGAATAGCCTGTGGATTTAGTAATCCTGTTGGATGTCTATGTTCAGCCTTCACCTGCTGATATTCTAGACATCTTTCCATGTAGTTGACTATGTATGTCTTCATTCCTTTCCATAAGAAAAAGGGTTTAAGGTATTCCCTCATCTTCGTGACTCCAAGATGAGCCATGTACACTGCTCTGTGAGCCTCGTTTAGGATCAAAGTCCTCAACTCGTCGTATGGTGGTACGTAAATTTGATTTTTAAATCTCAATAATCCATCGTCATCCAATGTAAATCCTTCAAATCTTGTTACCATCATTGTGTTTTGTCTGATAAAATCATCGACCTCTTTGTACCAGTCACCGTTGGGTTGTAAAGTTAGAATCTTTTCACGTAGATTCATCTGAAGAGGCATCCCCGAAAATATGTGTGGTCTCTGACTCAACGCATTTTCCACTCTGTTCATTGTGCCTTTTATGTAAGTAATCTCTAAATCGTACTCACTAAGCAATTCCTACCAATGTCGTTGTCACACGTTCAAGTCTCTTTTCTTAAATATGTGTTGTAGTCCACAATGGTCCATTTTTAGTTTGAATTTCTATCCAATAAGGTAGTGTTTCCAAACTCTCAAGGAATATACAATGGATAACAACTCCAAATCGTGCGTCGCATAGTTCTCCTCATGCATTCTCAACTTCCTTGATATGTAAGCGATCACTCGACCGTATTGCATCAAGACTCTGCCTAAGACTTCCTTGGATGCGTTAGTGCATACCAAGAAGTCTGCATGCATGTCAGGGACCTTCAATATTGGTGTCACTGGAAATAGCTCCTTGAGCCTCCGAAATGCCTCTGCACATTTCTCGGTCCAAACAAACTTCTTGTTCTTCTTTTGCAATTTCATAATCAGATTTGGTATCCTTGAGAAACCCTCAACGAACTGTCGATAGTATCCCACTAAAACCATGAAGCTACGAAATTCTGGGACATTCCTCAGCGCAGGCCATTCCATAATAGTCTCGACCTTTGCTGGATCCATGGTGATACTTTCACCAGAGATGACATGCCCTAAGTAGTAAATCTTCGATTGATAAAACAAGCATTTAGACAAATTCCCATACAATTTTTTCTCTCGCAAACATTGTAGTACCAAGCACAAGTGTTTGTCATGCTCCTCCATCATCCAAGAGTAAATCAAAACATTGTCAATGAATACTTGGATGATGTTATCCAAGTGCTCATGGAACACACCGTTCATTAAACTCATAAATACCCATGGGGCATTTGTCAGTCCAAACGATAAAACGCTAAACTCGTAATGTCCAAACCTCATCTTACAGGTAGTCTTAGGGACATTATCCTCCTTGATTCATAACTGGTGATACCCTGATCTCAATTCGATCTTTGAAAACATCATTGTGACATTCATTTGATCGAATAGATCATCAATCCTTGGCAACGGGTACTGATTCTTGATTGTTTCCTTGTTCAATTAATGATAGTCAATGGAGAGTCGTCACGACCCATCCTTCTTCCGTATGAAGATAACCGACAAACCCCATGGTGACACACTTGGATGTATAAGTCCCAGGTTCAACAACTCCTTCAATTTCATTCTCAACTCCTATAACTCTGGGGTCGACATCCGATAAGGCTCTCTTGCTATCGGTTCAGTCCTTGGTTTTAGGTCTGTGGTAAATTCCAACTCCCTCTCTAGTGGCATCCTAAGTAAATCCTTAGGGAAGACGTCTGCAAACTCTCTCACCACTGAAAGGTGTTCTAGACCTTCTACTACTCCCTTCTCATTTAACACAAGGATCACATAAATCTTACATCCCTTACACATGTTCTTTTGTAGCTGCAAGAAAGAGATGAACCTCAGGAAGACTCCCTGGTTCCAACCTACAATCATGCATCCATGTCCCTCATCATCTACCAAGCTCAATTGTTTCATCTTACAGTTGAGTATCACCTCATGCGAATCCAACCAGTCCATACCGATCACAACGTCATAAGATCCTAAGATCATGGCATACAGGTTGGCCCCGGTGAAAAAATCTACCAGGTTAAGGCCACATCCCGTAACCTTCCCTCCAACCTTTTGTTTGGATCCTGACGCCATTTCTACAAAGCTAAACTCATTCTGTTCGACTGCCTTTACCTTAATTATTTTTAGCATTGCACCAGAAATGAAACTCTCTGTAGCACCTAGATCAATCAAAATACTAAGGGTATGGTCAGCGACGATACCTGACGTCTCGAGAAAAGTCGACTGGTGCTCTTCCTGGTGGTTGTTCACCACTTCATGAATCCAATGGGCCTTTCCCAAATCTCCCATAGTAGTGAGTCTGACTGATCCATATTCTCTATTTCTCTCCATTGGGCAGTCGCGCTGATAATTTGGCTCCCCACATGTCCAACCCCTATTCTTCGGTCCAATACTCCTGGTACCCGAAGTAGAATATGATAGCCCACTGGGCTATAATCCTAGTCTTTTCTATTGAATAGGCCTAAAATGTTGTTGTTGCGGTCGATGTTAATGAGGTGTTGTGATCATCGGTAAGGAGTTCACTGCTGAGGCACTGATCACCGAGGTGTAGTGAAAGTGTGTCCTCTCCAGAAGCCATGATATCCTGGCATATGTCTAGATGGTGTCTGATGTTGCTGCGCACCAGATGACACTTGTCCCACTGGTCTCGTTGGAGTCCTACTCTGAACCCCACTGATAAGCTCCTCCTTTGCTATGAGTGCCTTCTAAATGGAATCATGCAAGGTTTGAGGCATCATAATCCTAACCTTTTCACGAATTCTTACATTAAGGCCAAACACAAATCTGTTGACCTTAAGTTTCTTGGTATTCAGGTGTGGAGCATACCAAAGTAGCTCCATACAACATGCCTCATACTTGGGCACCGTACGACTTCCCTGTCAGAAAGTGTTGAACTCGTTGAGCTGACACTCAATGAATTCCTCCGATAGATACCTCTCTGGAAACGTTCCTCGAACAGTTCCCAGGACATGTCTTCGATGACCATGTTCAATTGTGGGAGGAGCATCTTCCACCATAGAAGAGTGCTCCCCTTCAGTTGAAAGACTGCCATGTGTACTTTCATATTAGAGGTATAGTTGCGAAGTGAAAATCACATCGCCATATTATCCAACCATACCTCGACGGCTGCACCGCCTGGGGCACTAAAGAACTTGGGAAATTTGACCTTCTTGAGTTCCCAGTAAATGCTACTAGTACCGACCAGAGCACGCAGTGAACCTTCAGGGTGTGTCAGTGCCCTAGCCTCATCTCCGTCCAAGAGGCTGATCAGTGCCTCAAACATCCACTGAAAGGATCTCATCAGCCCAACCACATCACCCACAACTATCTGATCCTCCCCGACAACCTATTCATCTCCTTGGGGGTTAGACCCTTTATGCATGGATGATACTAGGGGCATCGTGCCTCCTCCCCTAGCACCCTGTCATCTATCTCTAAGGCATCCTCTAATCATGATTACTTGCACGAATACAAATGATTTTAATTAGCAACATTATAATCAATATCAAATCAATGAAAGATGTAGTGATCCAAAGTCACGGGTTGAACCCACTCTGATACCATATGTAACAACCCTATCATTATGACTACATGCGACGCAATGCCAAAGATTTTTTTTCTTTTCTTTAAGCATGAAAACAAGAACCTCAAAAAATAATCAACATGACTTGACAACAAACAAAACTTACACATTTAGGAAACAAACAACAACCACCCAACATACTAGCACATCATGCAACCAAATGAAAMATGCGATAATCAATAGGCAAACAAACAGATACCTACTCGACACAAGGAAGTCGATGCCTACAAGGTAAAGGAMAACATTARCAATCCCAACACAATGACTTGATGACCAACAACTAGAAAAATTTGACGGCATGTAAAACCAAACACATTGAGGTGTTACAGAACCAAGCACAAACATCAATTACAATGAACAAACGCCCACATCGGGAAGGACAAGACTCCGGCCAAGTTTTCATTCGCGTCTATCCATCAAGCTRCGCAATGATCCTCTCATCAAGAATCATGTCATCACATGGAAATAGGTGCGACAGTAACCCTAGCGCAACACAACCTATCTAGACCAATAACCCAAGAAAATCCAACACGTTAGAAGATTGAATTAACTGTTAAACAAATGACGACTAACCCAAGTACCCAATCGAGAAGTCATCAAGACGTAAGGGAATATGACGACTATAACCTTCATACAACAGATTAAATCCTTGCGCAACAATTTCTATTGCAAACATACATCAATCCGTGCGCATTAAAATAATTATTATCAAACAATTATCTCATTGTAACTAATTATATTAAAAATGCATGTTGTTCATGGTAACTACATCAATATTAAAAATCCATATTGTTCATGGTAACAAATTATAAAACGATTTTAAATATCGCTATAACAATAATTGTAAAACGTTATAACATTATTGTAAAACATTGTTAAATATCGCTTGTAATTATCACTGCTACATCAATATGATATCGTTTTCAACAAAATATGCTATCAATCAAATAATAATTGTTGTCAACAATATGCTATCAATCAACAAATTATGTTGTGATTCAATATGATATCGCTGTCAACTATGTTATCAATAAAATAATGATGGTTGTCAACAATATGCTATCAATCAATATCATATCATTGTCGACATTTATGCTATCAATCAAATAATAATGGTTGTCAACAATATGCTATCAATCAACAAATTATGATGTCATTAAATATGATATCATTGATAACATTTATGCTATCAATCAAATAATAATGGATGTCAACAATATGCTATCAATCAACAAATTATGCTATCAATCAATATGATATCACTGACAACATTGATGCTATCAATCAAATAATAATGGTTGTCAACAATATGCTATCAATCAACAAATTATGTTGTCAGTCAATATGATATCACTATCACATTTATTGTTATCTATTAATAAAGGCTGTCAATAGAACATGCTATCAATCAATGATCATTTATGGAAATCATTTTCTAGACATCGTTGTGTAATCAAGGCGAATGCACCCTAACTGTGTAAAAGATTGATATCATTGTGAATTATGGGAAATCATTGTGTATTCAAGGCGATTTTACCCTGACTGTGTAAAGACTGAAATCATTATGAATTATGGGAAAACGTTGTGTGTTCAAGGCAAAAATTACCCTGAATGTGTAAGGAATGATATCATTGTGAAATAGGGGAAAACACTGTGTATTCAAGCCGTTTTTATCCTGACTTTGTAAAGACTGATATCATTGAGAATTAAGGGAAATCATTGTGTATTCAATACATTTTTACCTTGATTGTGTAATATGTTTAAAAGTGAATTAAAACTCAAAAATGGATCTCTTCCCAACCAAGTCATGGGTGGATATAGTAAGGGAGAAATTAAATCTCTACCAAAAAATGGATCTCTTCCCAGCCAAGTCGTGGATGAATACAGTAAGGGAGAAATTAAATATCTACCCAAAAACAGATCTCTGCCCAGCAAGGTCATGGTATGATTATGAAGATGTACACATTCAATGTCTGCATATAAATAACTATCTAGAATTGCGGTGTTTAGAGCAATCTAACCTCACTCTTAGAAATTGTTTAAAGCATAAAAATTGTTGTGTTTTATCAAAAACGCATACATATATAATTTTGCAGAAACAAATAAATGAATGTAGGTTAATGATATATTCAAGTTGTCTATATCATATTATGATATCTATTCAAACGTTGTCCATGATATAAGTATTCAAACACTATCTATGAAACATATTCAAACATTGTTTTTCTAACATTATGATATATGTTTAGACGTTGTCTATTCATATTGTTGGGTAAAACGAATTGGGAAAAACGACTTGGAATGGGGATGCCTACAAAGGATGGTTTCCATAGTAGAAACAATTTTATATCTAGATGCAAACGATGATATTGTCAACAGTAAAATGAAATAAAAAAATTGATGCATAATGGCTATTCAACCGTGAAATCGAATTCAAACTCTCATCAATTAAAATACCTAGATGTGCTACAAGATACCATAACCTTTAAACTATAAACATTCCATCCAAGAAGAATGTAGGCGATGACTCCAGGAAGAAAAATGAAAAGCAGTAGAAGATCGCATCAAGAAACAAATCAATCGTAGGAGTAGAAGATAAGACAATCACAACAAGGGTTAAACATTCAAATGCAGAGTTTAACATTCTAGGATTGGTCATTCAAATTGTAGAGTTAATCATTCACAAGAAGGTGCAAGATTAGAGATCAATCATAAAGAAAAACCGCAGAGATAAGTAAGGGATAGATAGCTGGGCGAAATTTATCCTTGAGTTTTTATCCATGCACAGGAAAGCAGGGCATTTGAATCTATAAGTCTTTAGACACCATAGTGATGATTGTCGATTCGGCTCTTGGACGACTACTCAGGCACAGACTAATAACTGAAGGATAAGGGATGGAAGATAAAAACAAAATCTCTTCGTAATAATCAATAAAACCAACCCAAAGAAGACAAGGCAATCATAGGTGGGGTTTCACCATGGGAAATCAATTCAGAATACATCAAGCAAGGGGATTTACAAATACCACAAGAAGGCAGGTGCAATAAATCTCATGGAAATGAGATCTTCAACCGAGCACAGAAAAATAACGTGTGTAAATTAAATTTCATTGCAAGTAACAAATTTAACTAGCATACCTTAGTCAAATTCAAATGCTCTAGAGTTGTTGTCCTACTCGTTCTCCGTCCAGCACCCTCTTTCTGACTGATGTGATCTCACTGGTACGTCCCATCCAATGCTAGGGGTACTCTTCTTCCCTCTGATCCCCCCGAGCCGCAAAGGGGCCACACACACAATACCAGAGAACTTCTAGTAGCTAACTCACCTCAAAAGGTCAAGCTACGGCTTGTTACCTGAGCTGGGTATCCCAACTCCCACAAGAGAAGTTCAATCAAGACAAAAATTCAGCAACATAACGTTACACAAAAATATCATATCCATACTCCTCCCCCTCCATCATTTTTATAGAGTTTTTAAGTAATTAGTTTCCCAAATTCTCATTAAATTCCTTTTTCATTAATTTTAATTAGGAAAAACCTCCCCCGTACACATGTCACTCATCCCCTAGTTGCACGAGAAAATCAATTTTATTAATTAATTAAATATTCCTACTTCCCTCACCCACCTAAAAGCATTCTTAAAAACACTCCTTGGTGTCCCAAAATTCCCTTACACTTCTTAAATGACATACGCCTTTACTCAATTCCTAGTTGAGTTCATATATAGCAAGTTCCAAAGGAAATATTCCTTTCTAAGTTAAGCATTCACCTTTTTCTTTACATTTCCCCTTTCCATTTAGTTTCCCCTTTTTTCTTTAAGTTTCATTTTTCTTTTAAGTTTCCCTCTTTTTCCTTTTTAACTAAAAATTAATTTAGCAAGTGTAGATAAAACAACTATTTAACCTTTTTTCCCTTTAATTAAAATTAATTTAGCAAGTGTAGATAAATCAACCATTTACCCTCTTTTCTTTTTAACTAAAAATTAAATTAGCACATGTAGATAAAACAAACATCTCCCTTTTTAAAATTTTATTCCTTCATTATAATTTTGACTTAATTAAATAAATTTGAATTTCTTACCCCCCTTCTTGTTACAAGTGTTATTATTATTATTATTTATTTTTGACCACATGTTCTACTTAGACCTAGGTTTTAATTTCACTAGGTTGGGCGGAATTTTTATTAGGGAAAATTGTTTTTAATCTTACTTATCACATCATTCATTTTAAGGCCGACTAGGTTTTGTTTTTACTTACCAATTAAAATCGCGACATGGCCTTCAGGATGCACTAGGTGCTCCAAGGGTGCCTCTCACCTCTTTCTATTTTCCTTGCGCGATGTACCCTTCAGGACGCACTACGTGCTACAAGGGAACCACTCGCCTCTTGACTGACTTGGTAGACATCAAACCCTTGGAGTCAATACTCTACCAGGTGATCTTGTGGGAGACTAAGGGCCTCTAAGGAATAAGGCCATTGCCTTATTGTGCGCCCCTTAGAGAATCATCATGAACGACTGTCACAGTCAACCCTCACGACATCATGGGTCTTCTCGAACTAGGTAATCATTAACCTACAACCCGAGCCACGACGAAAGTTCTAGTAGGTTGTGGCAGGGATGCTGCCACACCTCTCCCTCAAAGTCTCTAGTTGTCCTGCATGACCCCTCTACTCCACATGTGAGTTTGTTCGACAAGATATCATCAACCTCCATCCATCAACGAATCATGTCAACAATAATAATCAATCATCATAACATCTAATAATATGTACATATGTCATATCAAAAACATTCAAACCCCAATAGTCCACTCCCTGACTTGATCCAGAGTCCAAGGGCTTTCATCAATGCCTCTGCATCCTCGAGGTCCAAAGTCCTGCACACTAAGGAGAATCCATTCAATAGCACTTGTCTATGTAATACAACCAAATAACATATCATCACATCCATAATATCTCATAATCATAATCAAAACGACCAATAGATATAATAACCCAGATCACTTGCAAGGAAGTGTCCTGAAAGAATAAGTTCGTTGAGTGCACGCAAGAGTGGGATGTTACAAGTTGGGGAGTTTGAAATGATGTGACATTTTTCTTTGTTATTCTAATTATATCAACTTGTGATTTGAAGGTCATGTTAGCCATTTCCTTTAATTTGTTTTAATGTGATCATGATCACAAACCATCTGATTTATTACTTATTTGTTATATCTCTACTAAATTATTTTATTAAGTGTAATAGTTTACCTATAATTCTATATAATTATTCATTTGAAAATAGTGAGAAATGTTTTGTCATGTACCCTTTATCCGTTTGTATAAACACCGAAATCAATGTGCAAAACAAAATAATAAAATTTATCCATTGTACAAACATTGAAGTTGGTATGCTATACTAAGAGCAATGGAATGAACAACTTATTAAAAAATTATCAACTTTACAAACATTGAAATCTATTTAATATAATGAAATCAATATACTTGGGATTCTAGGGGACTGCCCGAGCCTTTGGGTTTTCACTTAATTACCATGTATTTTCAAGTTCATGGGATGTTTTGGTGTGGATTATTATGCATCCAGGCTCAATATAAGTTAAATAAGTGGGACTTATATGACCTCCTAGTTCATATTCTCACCATTTGGGCATATATATTTGGAGATGTTCAAATAGTGTGACCTTTTTCCTTGTGATTCTAGTTCTATCAGCTTGTGATTTGGAGATTATGTGATCCTTTTCCATCAATCATTTTTTCATGGTCACAACCTCATAACATATAGTTCCACAACGCATTATGACACTTCACTCCCAAATATGTTGAATGAATGCATTGCTTTTCCGCTTCTCATGGAAGGGTCTCTATCCATAATATGCCAAGTGAATTGATATAATATGAAAATTAGGGATGCAACACATATATGTATAACTTATGTGCACAAATTTAATCAATATGTGAAACACCATTAAAGACAAATATTTGGCATGTTCCATGAGATGTATTTGATAAGAATTACTTAAGAAAGTCTCTAGTGATATAAACACATTTAGAATAGTGTAATATTTGATGAGGTGGGTCATTTTCTACACATCTTAATATATGTACATTGTACATGTGAATAATATTATCAAGATACACTAACTTCCCATTAGTATGTGTGAATAGTATATATAATCCAACCACTTCTTTATATGTGCATATATAGAAGCTAATCACTTCTATATATGCACATATATAGGACTACTTCCATATATACGCATATACATAAGGTGGATTTCAGATATGTGCATTTAAGGAAGTGGTCGACTTCTATATATGTGCATATACGTAAGTGGTCAAATTCCGTATACGTGCATATACGGAAGTGGTTGAATTTCATATATGCACATATATGGAAGCTGACCAATTTTGTATATGCACATATACAGAAGGTGGCTTTCATATATGCACATATACGAAATCTAGCCACTTTCGTATATGCACACATACGGATGTGGACAGCTTTCATATACATGGACATACAAAACTTGTCAACTTTCATATATGTGCATATATGGAAGCCACCTTCCATATATTCCTTAATGTCCAACTTCTGTATATGTGCATATATGGAAGTCTTCTGTATATGCTTTAATGGTGAGATTTTTTTATGCACATATACATAAGTTGAACAATTCCATATATGTGCATATATGGAAGTTGATGGCTTTTGTATATACTCACATATGGAAGTCGGTCAACTTGCGTATATGCACATATACTAAATCTKGCCCACTTATGTAAATGCGCATATATGAAATCCAACCACTTCCATATATGCACATATATGGAAGTGATCAGCTTCTGTATATGTGTATATATGGAAGTGGTTTCACTTTCATATATGCACATATATGGAAGTTGACCACTTCCAGATATGGGAATATATGGAAGCTGACCACTTCCATATATGGGCATATACGAAATCCAACCACTTCCATATATGTGCATATATGGAATCGAGCCACTTCTGTATATTCACATGTATGAAAGTCAACCACTTCCATATATGAACATATATGGAAGTGGCCAGCTTCTGTATATGTGCATTTATGGAAGTGGTCGAATTCGTATATGCACATATATAGAAGTGGTTGGCTTCCATATATGGGCATATACAAAAGTTGACCATTTATGTATATGTGCATATATAAAAGTGGTTGAATTCTGTATATGTTGATATACCGAGGCTAGCCACTTACCTATATGCGCATATAGGGAAGTTGACCACTTTTGTATATGTGAAGATATGTAAATCGACCACTTCTGTATATGGGCATATACAAAAGTGGTTGATTTTCATGTATGCACACATATGGAAGTGGTTGACTTTTGTATATGTGTATATACGAAAGTGGTAGGCTTCCATATATGTGCATATATGAAATCTGACCACTTTTGTATACGCACATATACAAAAGGTGGTTGTCATATATGCACAAATATGGAAGTCAACCACTTCCATATATACGCATATATGGAAGTGGCCCGATTCTGTATATTAACATATACGAGAGTGGTTGACTTTTGTATATGCATATATATGAAAGGTTTCTTTTGTATATGCGCATTTACAAAAGTTGTCAACTTTTGTATATGCACATATATAGAAGTGGTCAGCTTCTGTATAAGTGCATATACGGAAGCCACCTTCTGTATATGCATATATACGGAAGTGGTTGACTTCCCTATATGAGCATATATGAAATTCAGTGACTTCCATATATGCACATATAAGAAATTACGGACCTTCGTATATGTGCATATGTTAAAGTCGGTTGACTTTCGTATATGCACATATACGAAGGTCGCGTGACTTTCATATATTCGTATATATGGATGTGACTAACTTTCATATATTCACACATACATAAGTGGTCAAGTTTCATATATTCACATATACAGAAGAATGATATACAAAAGTGGTTGAATTTCATATATGCGCATATACGAAAGTGATTGGCTTTTGTATATTCCCATATATGAAAATGGTTTGATTCTATATATGAAAATATATGAATGGTGGCTTCCCTATATGCACATATATGGAACGGGGATAATTTTAAGGATGTAAATTTAAATTAAAATCTAGAAATGTGGGATAATCTTACTAGTCCTTAATATGCAAAATGTGAAATGTTTGGTGATAATTTTGTAAAAATATTCAAATTTCTAAGGATTTTATATAGTTTCTATAAAATTTTGGCAATTTTCAAGGTAAAATAATTTTATTCTATGGAATTTGGGCGAATCATTTTAGAAAAAAATGGAAATTGGTGATTTGTTTTTTGGGAAAAAACATGGAAAATTAGTCCATTAGTGAAATTTATCCCATGAAATCATATATGATATGGAATTGGTGAGATTTCATATATGCACATATACGAAAGTGATTAGATTTTATATACACGCATATATGAAATTTGACACATATACAAAAGCCACCTTCCATATATGCAAATATACGAAACTAGCCAACTTTCGTATATGCGGATATACAGAAGATGACCACTTAGTCTAGTTGATTAGGATACTCGAATCTCACACGAGAGACCCCGGTTCATGTCCTGACAGTGAAACCATTTTTTTGACGTATAAGTGATAAGACCAGGGTCCTTCTAAAGTTAACAACAAAAGGTACCGAAGTAGTCTAGAGTGTTGGCATTTTCATCTTCCTGGAAGGGATGAAGTTTCACCCGAAGCACAACCTAGACAAGAAAGAGAGGGAAGAGTAAGGAGAATACTTAGATAGACCTCTGAGCTATCAAGATTCATATTAGTCTTGTGCAAGATAGATTAAAGATGTAACATTTTTGGACATCTCCTAGCTAAGAATAAAGAGAATAGAGTTGCATTTCCATTCATAATGAAACAATTGAAGTATATCAGACGTAAAATATAGTACAGAGAAACATTTGATACATTCAGAAGACCAAATACACAAGATATATCCAAAATTTGGAGGTTCTAGCATAATTTAAGGGGATTATTCTCACATTGTACATTTTAATATTCCAGTAATTAAAACAATTTTCCATCTAATTAGAAATTTAAAGCTCAAACAACTATGAATTTTTCAATCCATCTAAAAGTATTTTTACTGAAATAAACAAAATCAAGAGAGAAGAAAAGTACCTTGAGATGAAACAACATGTATTTGAGTAAAGATATTTTAAATTAAAATAACAAAAAATGTCGTATGAAAGTCACCTTACTCCATATCTGTTGGATGTAGTGAGAGCCATAATCATTCCAGTTATATCAGTTTCTTTTAAATATCCTTGAGATATCTCCATGCATGTACACTACTCACATCAATTTCAAAAGTGACATTCATTGGTTGCAAACATGTCCACTCCCTTGCATCATGCTACAACCAATACAATATAAATATGTAGCTTGAGCATGCTATAAAGGTTGTTGGGCTTCTCAGTTTTGTGGAATATAAAAGATGTGCAAGCTATCTCTTATAATAGTGAAAAATCATACAATCATATTGGATGACATGCCTAACAACAACCTTGACAAGTTATGGCTAACAGCGACCTTAACATGTTATTGAGAAACTATATGTGATGAGTTTTTTCTATATAAAAATCATCAATACTTATTTTAGATTTTTGTTATTTGAATAAAATGCATTTGTTTCTAGGAAGAAATAAAATAATATACAAAAATATTTCAACTTCTTGATTGAAAAAGCATTAGAATATCATACTTGAAGTAAATTGGCGATTTGTTTACCCTGAATCCCAATGAGTTAACGTTCTTCACAATGATGAATGAATGATTCTTCTCTTATTTATGTCCATCTTATTAATATCATTGCCTTCTCTTTTAATTGGAGCTAACTTATCCATCCCATTTAAAACATCTTAACTAATGATATGGATATTTTTCTCTATTTTTTACATCGTTAGAAATATTTTCACTTTAAAAACTTGATATGTTTAAGATTAATTTAATAAATATAAAATTAAAATGGAACTACATATTATATATCTTTAAGATTAATGTAATAAATATAAAATTAAAATGAAACTACCTATTATATATCTTTAAGCTTAATGTAATAAATATAAAATTAAAATGAAAGTACTTATTATATATCTTTAAGATTAATTTAATAAATATAAAATTAAATTGGAACTACCTATTATTAATATAAGATGCAGACCTTAAAAAAAATTAAGATTAAGATAAATAAACATCAAATAAATAAATAGTTTGAAAACTTGAAAAAAGACAAATATAGCGTTTAGGAAAATATAGTGTAAAAGACAAATACAAAATAGCCTAAAAGAGTGTTTAGGAAAATATAGTGTAAAACAGTCTTTAGGAAAATATAGTGTAAAATAATCACCATTTGAAGGTAACACTATTTTTCATGACACAATTTCAAAAACATATTTAGTACATAATAAATAAATCTATATTTAGCCTTTTGCTTGAACCTTTTAATACAGAACTAGAATACGTTGTTTAATTCCATTTTTGCGAATTGCACTATCGAACCTTATTGTAAAAAATCACGACTTATTAGTCCATTTCACAGCTAGGGATTATAGCTTTATGTCATGTAGTCAAACTATGTTGACCTTATATTATTCACCCCAAATTCACAATGATATCCAACGTTTCTTTGAAATTCCATATTAATCTAATTTAATTTTAAAAACAAATTTATTTTTCTATTTACTAAATTTAATGAAATTTTTAATTCGTTGATTGGTTGATGTGATTTCATTTACCTCATGTGTGTTTGTTATTTTATTTTTACTGTTAAAATTAAAAAATAAAATTAAGAAAATAAATTTGTGAGTGGTTATGCAATTAGGCTATGAAAATGATATAGTCATGCTTTGAATATTGATGTAGTTGAGGCTTTGACCATCTTGACTCTTGTGGCTTTGACATTATGACTTTTAAACTGATAGGTATATCATTACAATGAAATACAAGTCCTTAACACTGACATGTATGCCACCACCCTCCACTTACACTTGGTATGGTAAGTTCCATGCAATAAGTAACATACATATTTTTACCAACTTCGGAGATACCTATCCTACAATATTTAGATAACAATAACACTAGAATTCCCTAATCATTGATTGCATCCAGACACATAGGAGAATACCGACTACAATACAAAGAAGAAAAGGAGAAGAAGTATTGCATTGAAGGAGTAAACAAAACAAAAATAAAACAACCCAAATGAAAACTACCTTGTATAAAGTTGTAGTTCTTCGACTAGGGTTATGACCTACGCAACCTATTTTTTTAGCTTACAAATCCTAATGGAAACCCCCAAGTACTTCCCCTAATTTTGAGGATGATAACTGGGGTAATCCCTATAATATTCAAGGCACAATTATGGTCAACAACAAGGCTTGAAGCCATTACAAAAACATAATAATTATGAGCTCACTTGCAGGGATTGATATTGGGTGGAGAGGATAAAAATTATTCCTCCCAACCACCCGAGATAAACCCAATTGACTATTACCTATGAAACCTGTAATAAAAAAATGATGTTTAAGAGTTGAAATCTCTAACAATGAATGTGTGCTACATGATCATTACCTCTTGTGAGGTACTTCATGCACCCTTTCACTGTCCTTTTGGGTTTCATTCCAATATATGTTTTTTCACGTGTAAGGATTCAATTTATATTACAATTATACCATATATGAAGGGTTCATCTCAGTGAAATAGCTACTCACCAAATTGGAGATAGAACAACAACCTTTGTAACTAGTGATTTTGTTGGTTATCTTGGTAGTTTCCCTACAATTACAAATACCTTATTCCTAGAGATGAAAAATATATCCTTACCCACTTTTACACTTGAAAAATTAATTGTACTAGTGCGTGAATAATCATGAAAATGGGATTGGATTTTGCATTAAGATTTAGAATTACATTATATAGGCATTACCTCTTSATTCAAGTGCTCTCTAAAATTGTTGAACTCAAGATAAAATGGCTCAGCCTTGACAATTTATCATAGTTCCCATGAGAAGTATGTCCTTTCCCATCATTCCAAATGGTTTTAGTGTCTTCAATGATCTAAATGGGATCAATATCAAAGAAGGAACACATACATTCATGAGAGACCCACCAACATTACAATATCTTTGTCATTTAGTGTAATAATGTCGACATTGGTTCACATTATAGTTATTTAAATATAAAAACTAAAGATACAGTAGGGTAGATGTGCTTCTCACCACATAATACTCCACCACATACGATTGATTGAGTTAGTGCAAGAGTGTCTGAGTGTGAATATTTATGCCACAACATCCCAACAATCCATGGAAGGAATGTGTGTTGTGATTGTTGCTCCTAGTTCCCAGAGATCTATGATATGGAATGTCCTATGGTCATTTTCAATGAACATGATTTAAGTGGCCACCCAAATAGCTTGGAATTTCCCCCAAAATCACTAGGATAAGCTCCATACTTGATCTAAGCTCCTCATGGAATGGGACCCTCTATAAAATTGTTTAAACGATGAAAAAACCTTATAGTTTTGACATTTTCAAATGAAGGGGGAATTGGAACCATTAAGAAATTTATCGATACATCTAAGAAAAACAACTTTCTTACATCATCACCTAATGTTGGATGGATCTCCCCTTCTAGAAAATTTCCATGAATATGGAGGACAACTAGATATTGTAAGGACCCTCAACTCTTAGGAATGGAAATCACATTGAACAAAATGGATTCTAAGTATGATATTTGGGCTATGTTAGAAGGATTCATGCCTATGAAATTGTTGTTGGCTAACTCTAGAAATTGAAGATGAGGAAATGGTACTGATAATATATTAGAAACAATGTTTGGAACTAGAAATGAGAGCACACTTGAGAAATGGTTTTAAAAGGGATGAAATTCCTTGAGACTTTTAAGGTTCAATTTAGAAGGAATGGGTCCAAATAGTTTATTTCCACTCAGGTCCAAATATTCCAGCTAGGGAACCAAGTATCCATTTGCTAGTTCAACCATGAGATGACTATATGGTGGTAGTAGGGGGTGAGAAGAATAATGGTCTCTAGCTAGATAAATACCACATGTGACTTAGGGGATAGATACATGTTTTGACATGTGGGAGTATGCATGGGAGAATTTAATGGATTTTCAGGGGACAGTGTAAGATGGAATAATGTTTTCAAATGACAAGGTGTTGCTCATAATAAGATGGTGAGGGAATATATGCATAAAATATTTACAGAACCGTCAACAAACACCCCAACCTAACATTATAAAATGTCATTGATGAGATAATATTTCATATTAGAAATTGCTACAGGGTTAAAAAAAGGTAAGGGGAAGTCATAGTCTCTCAATCCTCTCTCTTCTTATTGAGAACCACCATATGACATTGAGAACGATGGTTTTAGATTCTTATATTGATGACAACTTATGGGTTCTCAAAGGAAAGCACATCCACAAGTTATTAGAAATCCAAGCAAGGTTTTCTTCAATATCTTATGGCTAAATATGAATGACTGTGAATGTATATAAGTGAGGAAAACAGATCGACAAGTTATTAAAAATCTAAGGAAGGTTTTCTTCAAGATCTTATGGCTAACCACAAATGAATATAAATGCATAGAAGTGACTTCTTTTTTTATATAGAACCCAATATTAAAAATAAATAAAAACAAACATATAGTAAAAGCATTAAAATGAGTTTACAAACCATTGGGGAAAAGTGACAAGGGGTTTTGAGTTGCTCTGCAAACCCTAGTTCTTTTCTTCATCCCTGCTTCTATTCCATCTCAATTATTGTTCCAATGGCCTCTTTGGAACCAAATCCTCCTATGAATTTTGAAGATGAAGTTGTTTCTTTCAAGGCATTAGTTGGATCTATGGAAAACCCACCTTCCTGCCCAACGTTCTCTCAGTTTGTGAAGAAACTGAATCAAATTCCAGAAGTAGCTATTCCATGCATCGATGCTAGAATAAAATTCATGTCCATTGCCACCAGAGCGCTTGTCGATTAATTCATGGGGTTATTGTCGTCTCCTCATATAATACCCCTATTTTCCCCTTCTTGTAATTAATCATTAATTATGATTACCATGTTATTGCATGTGAACAATGTAAATTTATTATTGTTTAGATTGTCAATAACTGACTATGGGGTTGAAGGCTTGAAGTACTGGCCATGATATAACTATAGGAAAGAGTGGGGAAACTGTAGATAAGGTTAATTATGTAAAAATGACCCAAATTCTATTTTTTGAAATAATAGGCCTTATCCTAATCCCAAGGAAAAATTAGTTAATGAAAGAAGGACTGGTGTTTGAACATTCAACTATCCCCATGAATGGAATCATAGAGAGTCTCGCCGAGGAGACAAAAAATTGTTAGCCCGAAGTACCACAGAGTGCAATTTTCCTGCAGTCCCACATTGATCTGAGTTCCTTCTAACAGAAGGAACATGCTAGGTCCAAAACCTCCCTGGGGGGAAAAGGAGAGGGTGTGAACGAGAGGTAGGATATCATCTAGAAAGAGGAAGAGTGTGTGAGTCTCTCTAGATAAGAATACGAACTAAAGGATTAATTTGTTATGATTAAAGAGAGAGACCAAGAGAAAGGCTCTATGAGAGTTTGTAGAAAAAATGAACTAGGCATAAGGTCGGGAGGTTGATGCTGAGGGAGCATCTGATAAACCTCACCAACATTGTGATAGAGAAAGAACCTCTGAGAAACTGCAAAAGTTTCCTAGTGATATCATGGTTTGGGAAGGGGGTGGCTAGAGAGATAAGAATGAATTCCTCTAAGCCTATGGTTGGGTGGAAAGGTGAACAACCATATTCGGTTGGTTGCTGATCGACTGTAATAGATAAGTATTTAAGATACCATGTCTACTAGAATTGAAATGAGTGCATGGATCTCTTTGTCTATGAAGGAAATTTGCATTACATGATTAATATTAGTAATGCTTATTGTTATTTTGTGAACCCATGCATTTGAATGGTTTATGATTTTCTCTTCTTAGCAGCAAGAGAACTATTAGACATGGGTCTTCAAATGAAATTAGGAATAAGATTATGGTTTATGTGCTGGTTGGAAAATCCTTAAGGGGATTTTCCAAAGGAATGATTTTTTAATGTAAGATAGTCGGGGAAGAGTTCATTGGAATGTTTCAGTCCCGTTGATCCCTTGAAAATACCTTTCCCTGTTTTAGAACTTAAGTTCTATAAATGGAAGGTGATTTCTTCAAACTAGTCTTCCAAGAGACCAGAGGCTCATGCCCATGAACTTAACCAAATATTTTCTAAGATTTATGAGTGCAGCCTCCATAGCTTGACAAAGTTCCATAGGACCAGGTCCATGGAACCCTTCGATACACTTAAAAAGGAGATAAGTTATTCAAGAATCTAGGAGTCTGAAGCTTCGGGGTGAATGAAAATTGCAACTTCCAACTGCACTGAAGGAGACATGTCAAATTGGTAACTTGACAGTCGACCGACAGTTGGTGGTGATTTACCCGTCATCATGGGATTCATCCCCTTATTAAACTTCGATCCACTTCTTAGTCACAAAGTAACACGAGACATAGATTTGAGGTTATTCAGGATGTCCCCTAGTAGTTGGATCTACGTCGTGGTTATTCGTTGTTGACCTAATCCACGAGAAAAAGAGTGTTAAATGGGAAGAACCCCTGAACATCGAATTCATGAAGCAACGAGGATTGTTTATCTGAGGATGCTTCGAGATATCTCCTGATCATTGGATCTAGACCGTGGTCAGTCCATCGTTGACCTACTCCGAGAGAAAAAGAGTGTTAAAAGGGAACAACCCCTGAACGTTGAAGTCATGAAGCGATGAGGACCGTCGATGTGGGGATGCTTCCATATATTTTCTGACCGTTGGATCTAGATGGTGGTCAGTCTAGCATTGGTTTACTCTAGGAGAGAAAATGTGTTAAATATTCAGAACCTTCGAACGATGAAATCATAAATTAACGTGGACTGTGGATCTAAGGATCCTTCAGGACCCTTCTTGACCATTAGATAGAGCCTACTGATAGGATAGAATAAAGTACTCCGAAAAATTCTTAATCCTAGAGGTTTGACATGTTGGTGAATGAGAGTATCACTGAAGTGTCGAAGGTCAAAATGAAAGGGCATGCTAATGTCTCCTAGGGTGATGTGAACCCATAGTAGGTGTGCCACGTGTCACCTCTATTCATGAATTTCACATACCTTATGTGTAAAATAGAATTTGAGACATGTCACTAGTTGATTGGGCCACATGTCACCCTTGTCTTCTACCAAATGTCTTGTGTTGGATCAAACTAAGGAATATTATGGGCCAATCAATCATTATTCAGCTCTCTAGCTAAATACCACTTTAGGTAATTTAGGATGCAAGATGTGGAGTTTCCTCGAAGAACCAAAGGTCAGAGTGACATCAGAAGATGATGTGGACAAAGTACATGGTGGAATTTGACCATGTGACAAAGCCACCGCATGTCAACACAAGGTTAAGCCACATGTCTTACTGATTTATCATATATGGTATAGAGTTGGAGAGATGGATACCATGTGTCAATGTAACATCATCGCCAGGTATCTTCCAAGTGGAAGATGGTAGTAGGGATACCCGTGCAAAATKCCACTTATGTACGAGGGACCCACACTGGGAGCTCAGGACTTCGTAACTATGGGTGTTTGGAGTGATAAGATGCAAGCTTAAAAATGGGTTGAATGTTGGAGCCACGTGGTAGTGTTCTAGGGTTTCAGGATTCCGAAGGATATGAGAGTAGAGAATAGAGTGYTTAGTGTCAGAKCATTGAAGCATTGAATGACGAAATGCCTTAAGCCTATGCGTAGAACAAGGGAGAATTTTAGTTGTTGTATTTAATGGCGAATTGATCTCCCCYATAGATGTAGGAGTGCTAGGGAAATATGGGAATTTGGGACTCTAGGAATGTTTCACACATGGACAGGAAGAATGAAGGACCGAATGATCAGTAATCGTGAAGGCATGGGGAACATTCCTTGTAACTTCCCCTCCAGTGGCCATGCCATCACTAAAGGATGACAAACTTGGTCAAGTCTGTGCTAGGTGGGATGGTATGAATGAGGTGAATCCATGTTGGTGCCACATGGAGTTTGACCTATGATTCTCGAGGAGCTTCATAAGGGCATAAATTCCAATCCAAGGCTCATATTTGAGCATGGTAATAGCCATTGGAAAGATCTCGACGAAAAGAACTTAAAGTAGATCTTCGAAAGATGATTCAAGATGATTGAGAAGAGAGAAATTATTATTCCCCATCCCTTAAAAAGGTACTTATGGTTCAGGTGTGTTACACCTCGTCAAATAGATCTAGCAAGCACTAGAAGGGGCATTAAAGATTCCTCCAGTTCTTTGATTCGCTCCGTTAACCTTACATTCTCTACTTCAAGGCTTTCAATAGAGTTGTCTAGAGAATATCCAGTTTCTCAATGTATCTGGGAAATTTGGGAAGGTTGCATGTTTTGTAGGTTAATCTATGAGTGAAATTTCCCCTTATTATTCTTTACATTTATTTTATCAATATTCAAATTTTTGGATTCGCTGTAAAAAACAACGCTCTAAAATGTAAAAGACTCTTCTTCATCAAAGGTATCGGTCTCAATTATTTCCATCTGAGGGTTCTGGTGTGCCATGTTCTCTAGTTGGTTGACATTGGGGAACACTTTCTTAGTGTCAATTTCGAGTTCCATATCCTCAAGGGAGAGTTCGTGGATATAAATTTCTCCTTGAGGTCCCTCCTCTTCTTGTACAATGTTTTTTTCGTTTTTTCCTCAAGGGAATTTTATGAGAACTTTCAATTTTTTTGGAAGGAGGGTTCTTATCTCCTCCTCTGCCTGAAGAATTGTGGGTGACTTTCTTACTTGGGTAGGATGTTGGAGCGCTGCTCTGAGATGATATACTCTTTGGTGTGACAATCGGGGATTGGGCACTTTTTTCACCCGGGCCTTTTCCTCTTTGCTTGTATGAATCATTGGTGTTGATTATTGTCTCCAGGTTGTTGATTTCATGAGGGGAAGTTCCTGAGGAATTGTCTCCATCTTCATTTAGAATAGTGTTAATGAAAAAATTGTTGAAACCAATAGCCAATAGATGTTTTACAAAAATACCACTAGGGTCGAACCCTTTTAATTTTTCAACATATTTTAAATTGAGGTTGTGGAAGTGCCATGCAAATTCATCAATACTGTTCATATTTCTGAATATGAAATCCCTGACTTTCCAAGGCAGAGGTATGAATTTATTTTTTCTCTTTTCATGGAAAAAATGAAACCTGTAGGTGTACCGCCTTTCTATCTCAGCAACAAACATTTTTTCAGATACGTGGCTTGGAAGGAAGGAAGGTTTTTATTTGGATCAAAAATCTTTATAACTTTATAATTTTCCATTTGTTCTAGTGTCCCCTTCCTATCCAGGAACTTAATATCCTATTCAGACATCCGGAGAGCACTTTTTCCAAACAAAAACTCTTTAAAAAATGAGAAAAAATCATTAAAGACTTCATAAAAATGTTGGGAGGACTTGTTCCTCCACAATGATTGATACCAAAAGGTTACTAGGTCGAACTTAGAATTTACCTACCCATCGATAGATAATCTCAAGAATTGACAACAATGCGCTATCACAAAGACCACATAATATGACATAAAAAATTTCTTCTCCTTCTTGTATTGCACCAATTGGGAAAATACCTCAATGGAAATCAAATTACCCCAATCGAAGATGGCATGTTCCTTGGCTGTAAAATAAAGACTGTAAAGAATCATCCAGGAGATGTTGGCCATGGTTTCCTATCTTTCTATCATTGTAAAAATACATGCAATTTCCCATAAGGGATTTTTAAATGAACTAATATGCAATCTTGTGATGTCCTGGGGGACAACTATTGGGCTCTATAGGAATTTAGGTAAGAGGTCGAGTCCATTGTCATGATTTTTTAAGAACTCCCTGCAATCTTCACCTTTGAAGGTGAGAATTGTCTCGGGAAGCCTCAACATCTTACAGAAAACCTGAGGTGACAGAGAGATAGGGGAATGGTCCCACAACTAAATGATTTGATGGCTTGTAATGTATGTCTCAATGCACCAGGTGACCAACTCCTTACAATAAAAAAATTTCGAGAAAAACCCTACGTGCACAACTCCAGATGTCCATACTATTTCCTTCTAGGAAGAAGGGGATGAATAATAGGAATATGCCCTAGACCACTTAAAAATCTGATCCTCATGTCCAAAAATATTAAGTGTATCTCCACATAAATGTTGTTGACTTGCTGCCATAAATTGACGAGAACGTTACCTTGCTCGAAATTATGTTTGGAATGAATGCTGGTGGGAGATAATTGTTGGCCCTCGACCAAGGTTTGGAGAACCTTGGTCATGTTGTACTTCTTTTGGGACTTCGACAAGCTGGTCGAAGGCAAATCGCAAGTCGAAGAGAAGATCGTGAGATCTTGGCCCCTTTTTAGGGTAGTTTTGGGATTAGGGTTTATGTAACGGGTATGGGATGTCGACCCATGGGTTTACCCATGTTTAGGCCCATTTTGTAATGCATAAATAGATAGCTAGCCTATTTAATAAAGGGAGTTGTGTGATAGTTCAGATTGGATAGAATCAACTTAGTGAGGAGCTAGAGGCTTTGTGCATACTATGTGTTAAGACTTGCAGAGCTAAGTGTAAATTATTGTAAGAATATTGTGTGTAGATTGTCTAAGAAGGCTTGTGTTGTGGCCTAACTTAGGGGAGGAGGATCTGGTGAGGTGTGCGCAGATCTCCTATCCTATGCAGAGTGGGTTTTTTGGGCTCTGTGCTTGTAGAAGATTGATAGAAGATAATAAAGAAGAGAATATTTGGTGGATGTAGCCCCACATTGGGGTGAAACACGTATATCCTATGTTATGGTTTCTTTTTGCATTACGGTTGTTATATTGTTCATATGATTTAAGATTAGTGAAGTAATGAATGTTTAGATGAATCTGGTATGAAAGATTAAGTGCCTAGTGATGTGAATGAATGCTAGATATAATCTCTTTCCATATGATAAGTACTTAGATGTGTTAGATCCGGTTGAATACTGTGTTGTTATGTAATTAGGGTTTGGATTTTTGATGTAAATAGGGTTAAATACTGATGAGTGATAACTGCTAAGTGCTTTGTTATAGTGGTGTAATCACAGATCTGTGTCCCAGCTAGGTTGCAGAAATTTGAGTTTTACAACCACCCCTGCCTCTACCTCGGGTGAGACTTCATTTTCTTCGCAGGTGTTTCTGAAAGGGCTGGTTGTTAGGGTTTTTTTGGTGTGTTTTTGAAGTGTTGAACCCTAGGTCTTCCCCTATGCCAACAAATGGTTTTGTTTCCAAGACCTGAAACTGTAATTGCTAGGAACTGAAGAAAAGAAAGCTTTGTGCGTAGATCTGATACTTTAGTGCATAGTATTCTACTTGACTTGTGAAGATTTGTGCTAAGAAAAGAAGTCCAATCTGAATAAAAGAGGTAATATCTTGAAGCTTTGTGCTCTGAGAAAGGTAAGATAAGCGAAAAATTTGGTTTCGAAAGAATGAATCTAGGTATGTTTGATAAATTTTGTCCTAGTCTAAAAACTAGGGTACAACTAGAAGAAAGAAGATTTCATTGAATAGATCTAATAGAAATAATGAAATCTATGTTATCCCTATGCATAGAAATAATATTTGGACTAACAAATGGATGCAGGATCCTAGAAATAATTTTTTACAGGTTAGTTACTGTGATCCCAGAGCGCAGTATAGGAAAGGTTGGGGATCGTTTAAAAGAAAGAGAGGATTAACTCTTTTCTATAGTTGCAGAAGACTGAGAGATCTTGCTAAGGAATTCCCTGGTAGAGGTCCTAGTTGCCTTTGTTGTAAAACTATGGACCATGAAATTTTGGACTTCGCTAGAATGACTGCAAAAGTTGAAAAGATGAATATGAGACAAGAAAACTATGAGACAAGCCAAAGAAACTAAGGATATGATAGAACCCCAGAAAGAATTAGAGACTTTATTACTACAGATGAAAGAAAACCTAAACAATCATAGAGATATCAACTTATCAGAGGTCTTAAAAGAGAAAGAGTACATAGACACAAGAATAGGATACCTCGAAATAGACTATGTCTAGGATGAGGAAACACAGGTGAATATCATGACAGAAAGAACTTGGAAAATTTTGGGAAAGCCTCCTATGGTTCCTTCATTAGGTGGAATAGGATTATTTGGAGGAAATTTGATAATCCTATGTGGAAGACTTACCCATACATCTATGAGTGTTGATGGCACTTCGACAGAAGAAGAATTTGAGATCATTAAATTTGTTGAGAACAACGACCCATTTACTATCTTTCTAGGAAAAACCTAGATTGAGAAAGATCATATACGAAGGAAACAAGAAGAGGAGGATCTAGAACATAAAAAAATATAACTAAGAGATTTCATGGCTAGGAGAATAACACACTTAATGGAAGAACAAGAGAACTAGTCGAAGCTACTAACGACCAAAGATATCAAAGTTGAAAAGACACAGGAACACTGGAGACACCTATATTTATAAGAGAGTAGAGCACCTACCCCCAAAAGAGAAGAAGTATTACCCTTGAACCCTATGAAATACCCTCCATAGTGAAAAGTTATTATGCCAAGAGGAGATAAGAACGATAATGGAAAGAGGAAACTAGTGATTCAGATCACAAGAAAGAAGTCCAGAAAGCTCAGTAAGAAGAAAGAAAAGTTAGAAAAATTGCAAGAATTTCCAGGGAAGTCTTCGCAGAAGGAAGGTTTCCAGAACCTAAACTCCGCCAAAATATGAGTATAATTAATATTGGCACTTCACCACGGCGAAGCAATATTTCCATTGGAGGCATCATGACCATTAGAATGACACTCTGGGACAACTAGAAACGTAGTTATTGTCAGAATGTTCACTCTTGGACCATTGGGACCATGCCATAATGGATGGAACTGCATTGATTGAAGCATTCATGCCCGTTGGAAGAGTCCATTACGAGAATATCTATTTATCTTGTTGAGCATTGCATTGAGAACACTTTTTCCAATTGTGATCATCCGAGCCCACAGAGAACTAGTTGATTTCATGTAGTGATCATTGAGACCTTGCCATCCATTCTATTACATTGAGTATTATTCACCGACCTAAGATATCATATCTCGAGTGCGCATGTCGGACAAAATTAGCGCAGTAGGAAAATTCGTCGAAGAGGTTCTAATAAGCCTCATGGCTGAGAAGGTGATGTCTGCAGGCATCCAAGTGTCATCAACGAGAGGAGTGAAAGCATCCTCGTTGACTTCTCATGGATCTACACCATCCTGATCTATGACCAATAAACGAACCAAGCATCATGATGACTTGGCGAATGCGAAGCTAGTTCCATCCATCCTGCCCAACTACATCCCATGCATGACCGATGTAGTGAGTCGTGACAGTGTCCCGAGGGACTTTGACTACACAGTCATGATTGCGTACCTCCCGAAGGGAATACAAGAAGTCAGTCCATAGTTGGAGAGGATTCCAACCTTGAAGATCAGTGACTATAACCTAGGACACCGCAAGAGCTATGAAATGCTCGCACCTCACAAATATTTGACCAGGACCAAAGGGAAGAAGTTGAAAATCATCCCCCAGCCATGGACTATGGACATCGCAAGGTCCACTATCTTGAACGTGATGAAGATACCACACTTTGTAAGACAGAAGGAGGTTAACACATGCATTAAGCTCCTGATGTTATGCTTCCACGGTGGTTATCTATGGCTATATAGGTGTATCACCATCGATACGGCACTGATCCATAGGATCACCAGATTGAGCATGCAAGGACTAGACCCACAAGACTTTTATCCAGGGAAGGATGTAGATCGCACTCTGGCGTAGAATATTAAATACACCTATGGCGATGTCGAGAAGGGGAAGAGAGGCTACAAGGTATCCTCCATCTAGAATGGTGCAATGCACCTAGCCTATCAGTTGATCATTGTTAAGCTAGTAAGGAAGAATAGACCCACGCAGGTCACGAGGTTSATTGTTGACCTCGCAGGAAAATGCGTGGAAGGGTTATAGATGAACTGGGCGAGTTACCTCGTCAAATAGTTAGAAAAGGAGTGTCGTGAAGCTCAGGATCAATGCTATGAGTTCCATTTTAGCTGGCTTCTTAACCTCATCACGTTCATTGCTTGGGAGATGCCAGAAGGAGAGACCTTCCCTAAAATTGAGCCGTTCGAGCCACTAGCTGCAAAGTACACCACACTCCGGTATTCGAGCAATATGGGGAAACAATGGCATTCGAACGTGGTGTTCCATACCTACTCTCTGCAGTTAAAGAGGGATATTGAGTCTTTCCATCGTATGACGTCGAACACCCTG
>JASDQU010103914.1:356819-368956 GCA_032191745.1 Picea mariana
AATGCACCTAGCCTATCAGTTGATCATTGTTAAGCTAGTAAGGAAGAATAGACCCACGCAGGTCACGAGGTTGATTGTTGACCTCGCAGGAAAATGCGTGGAAGGGTTATAGATGAACTGGGCGAGTTACCTCGTCAAATAGTTAGAAAAGGAGTGTCGTGAAGCTCAGGATCAAGGCTATGAGTTCCATTTTAGCTGGCTTCTTAACCTCATCACGTTCATTGCTTGGGAGATGCCAGAAGGAGACACCTTCCCTAAAATTGAGCCGTTCGAGCCACTAGCTGCAAAGTCCACCACACTCCGGTATTCGAGCAATATGGGGAAACAATGGCATTCGAACGTGGTGTTCCATACCTACTCTCTGCAGTTAAAGAGGGATATTGAGTCTTTCCATCGTATGACGTCGAACACCCTGAACAGGTTCAGACTAGTTCTGAGGTTCCGCACAGATAGGAATTTTATATATATTACTGCACACAGAGACGAACATAAAGAAGAGCTTCTCTCACCAAGGAGGACATGGAGGAAATCACCAAGGAGTGGCCTGAAGAAATCCTAGTGCCAGTTAACCATGCAAAACTATCTGATGTTGACCTCACTGGAAGTCCRGTGGTTACTCGTGAATAATATGTTGCACCCAGCAATAGYAGGAAGAAAAATAAGGAAGATGTACAGGAAATACACAACACATCAGAGGAAATTGCATCAAATTCACCTAGCAGAGGAGGAGACGATGAAGTGGAGAAAGAAGAGAAATAAGGGGAAGAAGACAGGTAGAAGTAGGGCAAAGTAACACCACCACAAAATCCCCCTGATGACACAGAGACATCTAGGAAAAGAAAGGTTTCCCCAACGAAAGCTACATCGCGGAAGAAGCCCAAAGCTAGTAAGCTGAAGCTGTAGAGTATACTCACCTTCGATGACTTCTAATTCATTATCGTCGTTGTATCATATGCCTTAGAAGATATTTTGTAGAGAAATTAAGCAAAACAAGAAACCATGTATGAAAGAATTGAAGTAGAACTGAGAGGAGTACAACAAGCCCTTCACTCTAGCCGCACAGAATCCACTGCACCCCCGCCATCAAAATAAACAAAGTTGGGATATGAGCCTACCAAACTTCACAGAATAGATGATGTGACCGAAGCTTGCCTTCTTCGCATGAAGGAAGAAAAAGAACATGCCATAGTGGCCCTGAAGAAATCACAAGAGGAATTCATAGAGAAACGTCGAGTTGCACAACAAGCGAAGGGAGACCTGGAAATCAAGTTCATAGAGCATACAACACAAATCAAGAAAGAGAAAGAAAAATTGCTCACAGATCTGGTTGGAGTTAAAGAAGCAATGAACATAGCACTTTGCTCTGTGACAAGCTTATAACAAATAGAATAATACCTAGTAGAGAGCCAAGTAGCAAATCTTGCTGTGGCCATCTAACAACCTCAATAAAGAGTAGAAAAATTATAGTTACAAGAAGTACCACGCACTCTGTAGGAAGTGAGAGACCAGTGAGAAAAAACTGCCTGAAGTGTAGTCCAGAGAATCAAGGCATTAGCCTTGGAATGTAAACAAATTAGTAGTCAAAGTGCACAAAATTATGAATGCCTTACCGAGGACCCTGAACTAAAGACACTAGAGTCGCAGTTCCAGGAAGTAAAGAAGCAAGCAACAACTGTACAAGCGCAGTTTAATACCTTATTAGAAATCGAGCGAGTAAAAAGATCCTAAGAACAACGCATGGATTAGCAACAGGTCCATGCCATACAGATAAAAGTCATGGAAGTGACTCAGAAGCTCCAAACAATCCAGGATGCAACTTGCATACTTTTTGAGGAGATTGAAGGATGAGGAGAAGAACTAGAAAAAGAAGTCACTGTAGTCAAAAAATGATTGGAAGGACCTGTAACTGAGGCAGTTATTCAGGAGTTCATCGAGCAGGAGGCCTTGCCGAAGCAGCAGGTCGAAGCAGCTTGATCCAATATCAAGGCGTTTGAGGCAGAGTTACCCAGAGAAGGGTGACTTGGGACACGTCACAGTTGAGTGTTGGGGGCATGTTGGCCCTCGACCAAGTTTTGGAGAACCTTAGTCATTTTGACCTTCTTTTGGGACTTTGACAGGCTGGTTTAAGGCAGAGTTGTTATGGGACTAATCGGTAGGTGCAGACACTAACAAATCTCCCTAGATCCACCTGGATCTAGAACAAAACAGGACAGGACATGACTCTTTCCCTAAGTTTTGACCATTGAATTAACTAGTAGGGAGGAACAAGTAACATACCTTTGTATCACTTCCTAGGGTCTCTGTTGCTCCTGCTTCGCTCTGGTGCTCTCGTGAAGTCAATACCAAGACAACACAAACCAACCAAAGTGAAGATAGAAAAATATATTCAACTATCAACTTATGTGTATGATCAAGGAATTATAGAATAAAGTGAGAATGACTTTATGGGAAAAGGACATGCCACTATATCATATTAATCGAAAGTAGAAGATACAACATGATCGCCTTGATGTCACAAGATTTTTTTCAGTGGCTCTTGGCTCCAACACACCCACTTGCTCGATCCTTTCATGAAGAAGATCAAATCCTCTTGATAGACTTGCTAGAGTCTCCAAGCTCTTGTTCAAGCTAAGTCCTTCACACAATTCTTTCACCAATTATCCAATGAATCTTGCTTAACCTTTTCCATGAAAATTCCATCAATATATAGGAGAGAATGAGATGGTTACTTGGATAAGAATGATCCCACAATATCAGGGAAACCAGTACAAGGATAACCATTCGAATGCCAACTCATTCTTCTAGAAGATTCCCTTCTAGAACCATCGAGAATTCATCTTTTTCCAAGCTTTAGAACAAGTTCGCACCCTAGCTTAAGGTGGCCTATGAGAATGGGTCATTCTCGCACCCTAGGATATTAGCAACCTGCGAACTCTCTTCAAATGTAAGTTTTCTAGGAAGAGATGAATGTCACTTTTCTCAGAAGAAAGTTCTTTTGAGGAGCCTCAGTACACCATCATCAATACACCATCATGATGACCAAAATCATGGGTAACAGAATGCCCCCCAAAGTATGAGGCCGAAATTAGTGACAGCCGAAAGACTTTGTAAACTACATGTGTGTGTCGGAAACCAAGAGCACACCTAATCGGAAACCTGCGAACAACCAAGCATCTGCAGAATATCAAATATACTAATTCTGAGGTAGGCATTCCCATACTCAGATCATAGACGGATGAAATCATAGACATAAGTCATGGCCACCAATATTACACTATGGATCCATGCCTTCAAAATATAGCATAGACACCAAGAATACACTGTGGATCTATGTGAAAAAATTCAAATTGAGACGACATAGCCACGAGAAATACAAAGTGGATCTATGTGTTGCAAATTATACATACTCCATCGCAACCTGGACAAAGAGATGATATCCAGGGTCTTCAATCTCGTCACCCAAAAGTACGAATCTAACCATGTGATTACATGTGTTGAAGTCGAACATGGCAGAAACCACTTGATTACCGGTCATTGATGAAACCGTTAACAAGTGCAAGGGAAATTACCATTAATGTCAATGACTCCCAAGGTAATCTAGTACAATCCATCGAGTGTGAATGAATGAGTTGAAGTCAAACATTCAACAGAATCTTTCGATCAGGGGTCAATGATGTACACCCATTGTCAAAAGCGAGGAAACCTGCCATTGAGGTATGCAGGTTCCAAGGTACCAAAAATTTCTAAGTCTTGATTCCGGATAATGAGCTGAAGTCGACGGAACAAAAATCGTCACAGGAGGGCCTTGATGTATCCCCCATCAATGACAGAAAATGAGTAACAGATTTTGAAGGTGAAACAGAGTATGATGTAAGTTGGACTGGACACAGGGAAGGCCGACATGGAGAGAATGGACAACTACAGATGGCCAACTCAATATAGGTTTCAGATGGAATTTTCTTGAACATATGAACGACACGACCAATGATTTTGCAGCATTGACTCAGAGATGACACAGGGTATGAACTTGTAGCAAATCGAATGAGAGACAAATGGATTTTCCAAACCGGCTTCAAATAATGAATAGGGGGTGTCATGTTCAAGAGAGACACTTGCTGCCAATCAATATGAAGATGAGAACATATCCCTTTCCCAAATTTTCCCCACCATTTCTGGCGAGTACCTCTTTATTTTTACGCAAGCTTGAGGAGGATAACATATGCTTGTTGATATAAGATTATCTTTCAGATAAGTCCTTCGGAGTATGTTTAACGAACCCTAGGAAGGAGTGGTTCGGTCCCATTACGAGTCTGTCAATGTTTGTTTAACGAGTCCAGAGATAGAAAACTCGAAGGCTTTTCATGATTATAGAGTCTGGAAAAACACTTAAAAGAGAACTCTCTCAGTTCCTTTTTCATAAAATAGTCTGATGAGACCGAAAAAAAGATAAATTATCGCTCAACAGACGCTTTCTTCAAATACTTTATCGAGCGTGAAAATAGCAAGGTCGCTCGGCTATCTTTTCATGTTTAGAGAGTCTAAAAAGAGATTAAAGAGTACTCCAGGGGGGTTCCTTTTTTGTATAACCTTGTTGAGCCCGAAAAAGTGATAAAAGTATGCTCGATCACGTTCTCATGTATTTTCGAGCGTGAGAACGGACAAAGACCAAGCTCGAGCTTTTATGCAAAAACCATAAAAAATAATCAAAACATGTGATGAAGATGAAAAACTATGTCCGCATCCCTGTATATGAACATCGAAGTCATTACACCTGCAAACGTTACACTCAAAAGGGCATTACGGATTAGGCTTTAATAAATAAATAATTATAAAAATTCAATAACATGGTAAAAGTAAATATAAAGAAGTAAAAACTCTTTTTACCATATCATTTCAACTTTACCACTATTTGAGGCAAAAAACCCTCTTTTACCCTCGGAATTCGACATCAGATTGCGGGAGTTACGAGCATCCATTCGATGAGCTATCAGTGATAGTGAGGTAGGCTCTTTGTCCTCTACTCTTTCATGGTTTAATTTTTCATTTTCATTGGCAAAAACATATTTTTGAGTTGGTTTTGGGGGCTATTATTGTGCTCAGCCATTCTCACAGGTGAGCTACACGGGACCTGTGAGAATGGGTCATTCTCGCAGGTGATCCCAAAGGCTCCTGTAAGAACCTTTCACTGTGCCTAAAGGGCACCTATGAGAACCGCAAAGTGCAAAAGTTTTTTAAAAATTTGCCCAATGAAAAGATACCAATGTCTGAATAAAGTTATTAATCTTCTTATTGTGCTTCTTATGCAGGTATTTGGCCATCAAATTGGTTCTGGAATGGTGTGAAAGGGAGCATGAAGAAGATAATTCCATTGCCAAAAATCATCCGCCCATCATTTCCACTTTGAGAAACTATGGTCTTCTGAAGTACTTTTGTATCYCGGGCATGAGGGCCCAAATCAGGTTATYGGAGTACCTTGTGCATATGTGGGATCTCGATCAGCAAGTCTTTCATGTAGGGGTCCACACATTGTCCTTGGATATCGAGGACATTTACTTCTTGATAGGATTGTCACRGCATGGGTACCACGTGAGCCTGACTGGTAGCAGAGGTGGTGGGCTGTCCATGAGTGAGTACTGCCGCTTACACTGTGTTCCAGAGGTAGAGAGGAAGAAAGGGAAAGTAGCTATTTGGGGAGTGCAGGACTTGACCCTCTGCACTATTTTGTTCACCATTGCTCATATGGCTGGGAGCTCCACTCCTCACATGGTGCTCCAGAGTTCCTTTCAATATGCCATAGAGTGTACTAAGTCTCGAGTTTTTAACTGGGTAGATGCTTTGCTTCGTAGCATGAAAAGGCAGTTGACCAAATGCAGACGAGGTGACCTGGAGCAATTCAGGTACGGGTCTTTGTTAGTGTCCTTCATTCTCGAGAGGGTTCCCTTACTGAGGCTGCAAGTTGAGTGGGATTTACCAGCTCCCACAGATCCAAGAATGCTAATATGGTGTCAGCTCATGGCCCGACACGTAGCTGGACCAATTATCAAGTATGATGATACCTTCTTCGACTGGTTGTGACCATAGATGCTGATGGTCAACGATTATGCTTATGCAGGGTTGGATTTCTAAGGAGATCCAGACTTAGTCCTGCTTGAGAGTGCTCAGTGGGGGGAACTTAGTAAGAAGTACACATTTTTTTCTTTTTAAATGTTTTTATGAATTTAATCATATGCAAATGTTTTTTATATGCTCATCCAAAGACTAAATACAAAATTTGTTTTTGATGACACAGATGTGGGACCTTACCGACCTCTTGGTACTTCTTCTATTTAGCAGTGAGGAGAGGTAGCGCCAGTGCCATAATGGGACGCCGAAGAGTACCAAGCAATGGAACAAAACCTAGAGGGTTTGACAACAGATATTCCAGACATGCCTATTGGAGAGGTTCCACGATATTATCAACGTCACACAGTAGGAGTGTCAGAGTCCATTGGTCGACTGCTCTGTAGGGTTGCCCAGGCAGTCATGTGTTACCGTGAACGTCATCCATGACGTCACTTTGTAGAAGCTATGAGCTTCCGATTTTGACATTTTGGTCCTCAGACATAACTTTTTTGTAAAAACTCTTTTGATCGTTATATATACATACGACTTCTATCGGATTATCATGTGTTATGTGAAAATTGATGTGATTGATTTATAAATGATCTAAAACTCTGTCTAATACATAATTATCCAATGCATCAGTTATTGTATTTAGACATCTAGGAATATGTTGATATTCAATATAATCAAAATAACGTTCCAAGAGGCAAATTCACAAATACACCCGTAAAAAAGTAGGACTTTGAATAGTATAGACATTACTTAATTGTAGTACTACAAACTGTGAATCGAGTCGCACAACCAAATGACAGATTCCGAGCGAGATAGCATCAATCAACAATTCGATAACGACGCTATACTCTGCAATATTGTTGGTCACACGGCCGAGACACACACCTTGTAAGGAGACAAGTTCATTTGTTGGGGCATAAATTGCCCATGCAGCGGAAGCAAGGTTTTGAGTACTACGGCTAGCGCCATCAGCGAAGCCAATATAGGGTAGCGAAGACTCTGACATCTGGAAATAAAACACAATGTCACATAAGGGCAGAGACTAGATAACGATGAAATAAAGATATAGTAACACACAAGAAGTATGATACAATAAAAATACAAGTACTCGTGCATAGATGATTTTATGCATAGTACTTTTTCAAGTACAACCCATTCCTGGGTTCACTCAAAGGGATACCATCGTAATATACTAACTCATAAGCTCCTTTTCCAAAACTCATCGAACGATATAAGGACCTTGCCACATGGCTTCGAATTTTCCAGCTCCTAGCATATCTCGATCTTGTTCATGGAGGATAACGAGATCCCCTTCAAAGAAAACGCGAGGCTTGACATGTTTGTCGAATTGGGCCTTGACACATTTTTTTTGAGTTTCTATGACTAGGGTAGCATCGCGTCGAGTTTTGTCTAATCACATAAGATACAAAAGATGTTCTTCCTCAGCAGAAGTGTTTGGTAGGAGTTCGAAAACTAATTTTAAAGAGGGTATCTCGCATTCAATCTGGAGAGTGGCTTCCAAACCATAGACTAACCGAAAAGGTGTAAACCCAGTAGCGGACTTGACGGATGTCCGGTAAGCCCACAATGCCGAAAACAACATTGTGTGCCAACTTGTTTTATGAATCCCTATCATTCGTCAGAGCATAGTTATGATAACTTTGTTAATTGCTTCGACTTGGTCGTTGGCTTGTGGGTAATAGGGCATTGAGTTTTTATGGCGAAGACCCAACTTTTCAGTAAGTTCGGACATCATGAAATTTCTAAAATGGATACCATGATCAGTGACGATAGCTTATGGAACACCAAAATGAGCTATGATGTGATTAAAAATGAATAATGCTACGGTCTTTCCAGTGTTGTCAAATGTCGATATTGCCTCAGCCCATTTTGTAAAGTAATGGACGGCTACAATAATGTATCCATGCCCCCCGGCCGAGTGAGGGTGACATGTCATGAAATCAATGCCCCATTTCGCAAAGGGACCAACGGAGACCACAAGGTTAAGAGGAGCAAGATGTGACTGTATCTTGTTATTATAGGTCTCGCAAGCATGGAATTTTTGAACGGTGATTATGCAGTCGTTAAATAAAGAAGGCCGAAAATACCTTGCTCATAAGATCTTCTGGGCAGTAGCATACCCAGACATATGACCACCACATGCTCCAGAATGGCAGTCATTCAAAGCTTTCTCGACTTCATCGAACATTAGGAAGCGTCGAAAAACATAGTCAATCCCCCGACGATAAAGAGTATCCCCGAGGATAATGTATTGACGGTCTTGGTAGCGTATTCGATGTCGGTAAAGGAAATAATCATGACTGTAATTGGGGGGAAAGAGAAGCGGAGCACGTGTTAGGGACAATTTCAAAGCTTCAAAAGCATTGTTGGTGATGGTATCCCATACGAACTCAGACCCCTTTTTTAAGACCCGCATAAATCCACGAGTTATCTCGGCATAATTTGGGATAAAACAACGAAGAAAGTTTGCTTTCCCCTGCAAACTTTGTAACTGGCGAAGTGTAGAAGGAGGAGGGAGATTAAGGATCGCCTCAACCTTTAAAGGATCCACCCGGATCCCTTGACACGAAATGATAAAACCTAGAAGTCGGTCGGATTCCATGTAGACGCACTTATGAGGATTCAAACGTATACAGTAGAACTGATAGCGGATGAAAATGGCTCGGAGGTGGGTTGGATGATTGACTCAGTGCATTGAGTGAGTGGGTAAATCATCCAGATATGGTTGGATGATGTGCTTGATATTGTGGAAAGCATAAGACATAGTGCATTGAAAAGTTGCACCAGCATTCTTGATACCGAAAGGGAGTTTTCGATAGGCAAAAGTTCCCCAAGGACAAATAAAAATATTCTTATCTTGATCCTCGAGAACAATGTTGATTTGATTATACCCGGAGAAACCATCCATTAGAGAGAATATTTCACTTCCGGCGCAATCGTCGACAATCTGATCGACGAAGGGGGTAGGAAAGTTGTCTTTGGGACAAGCTTTGTTGATATCCCTATAATCAACGCATACACGAATTGTGCCTTATTTCTTGTCGATTGGGACAAGATTGGAAACCCAGTCAGTGAGAGCCACCGGATAAATAAAGCCATCTTTAAGAAGTTTCTTGACTTTGAGCCTGATAGCAGCCGCTTTATGTGGGTGAATTGGATGAAGGCATTGCTGGACGGGTTTAGCATCGGGGTATGTCTTGATCTCATGTATCACAATCTTAGGGTCGATACCCGACATTTCTTCGTAGCTCCAGGAGAAGATGTCACGAAACTCTTTGAAAAGGGATGTGTAGGTGATGATTTCGTCAGAAGAACATGAAGCTCCGATATGGACATTTTCGAACTCGATAATGGTTGAGATGACAACAACGGTTGACGGGGTGGAGATTCGTTGGTAGTTCTCAATGGTATGTTTCTCCAGAAAGAGGATGGAACGATGATGTCCATCATCCCAAGGGGTGTCTTCCATGACAGACATGATCATCTCGTTTGCGGGAAAAATGACCCGGAAAGGATCTGGAGATAACTCACCAAGAGAGGGGGTAGAAGGAGTTGCCGATTGAATGGCCTGATAGGCAGATTCGAACGGACTTAATGACATTTCGTCGCCATAACGAAGATGATATTCAGGGTCAAGTACTATCCAAGGGTCGTGAGACATAGGAAGTTCGTGAATTGAGGTGGAGATCATGTTGATTGAAGCAACGGAAGAGCGTGGAACATCAGGCGGTGGAATGGGGAAAGTACCCATTAACGAAGAGTCCTTTAGAAGGCCTACACCGACGTTCTCATAACCTGGTGGGGTTTTAGCGATGAATGGTACGTTGCCATTACGGGTATCAGAATTAAAAAAGGCTAATTGGTCGACGGTGACTATTGTCCCTTGATGTGGGAAACGTACCACACAGAAAAGGGTCGACACAACTACGTGCATGGAATTGATCCAGCTATGGCCAAGCAGAAGATTGTAATCAAGGGGAGCGTCAAAGACTTCCACTTCGAATTGGACCGTTTTGCCTTCTAACGTGATGGGCAACGAGGGAAGGACATCGTAGGGCTTAAAACTAGAGCCATTGAAGGCTTTGTGAGTATTATGGAATTCATTCAAAGAGGGAGAGCCAATGTCTTTCAAGAAGGTAAGAGACATAACACATGTCGAGGCACCCTCGTCGATAACAGTTAGACAAATGTTTTTGTCAGAGACAATCACTTGGATCTGGAACACGAGTTGAGGGGGTAACCTTGGAATGTGATCTTCCAAGTCAAAAATTATTAAATTCGTATCCGTCGGGTCGATTCCACCAATAGATTTCAACAGTGCCTTCTGTTGTGTGGGACAACTTTGAAGGACTTCGAGGGTTGAGATTGCAGAAGGTGCTTGGGCCAGATCTTCAACAATGTTGTAGTTTGGGCAGCACGAGCATGAGGATTGAAATATGATTTCTGAACAATGCCCTTTGGGGGGGGTCAAAGAACTATGTCGAGGCTCGATTGTTCGAGATGAAGAGGACCGTTGGTAGGTGGAGTCACGGGAGAGGGTTGTACCAAGGAAGGAGGTAGATAATCAACCTTCTCTTTAGAGGGAGAATAATCTTTGGCTCGAGTAGTGAGTGCAACGTCGCTCTGCTTTGAATCACCAGTACACATCAATACATAGGATGTAGTAGAAGATGAGGGTTGGTCATGAATGACCAATTGAGCCTGTTGTTGAGACGGGAAGGTTTGGGACAAAATGGCCGGAGCAGGTGGTTTTGGGGCTCCTTGAAGGAACTTAGTGACCTTGGCACGTCATGGACAAACCTTCATGTAGTGATCATCACCACAAATAAGACAAGGGTATAGAGGTTTGCGCTTATCCCGATCGTCAACAGGTGTATTTTTGGTTCGCTCCGCTTGAGAAGTATTTTTTTCCTCCTTATTCTTACCCCTTCCCTTTTTAGATTTGTTTTTACTGGCTGGGGTAGATTGAACTGCATTTACCTCAGAATTCTTGTCTATGGGAGGGACGGGAGAAGGAGCATTTTGAACATTAGAAGAAGCAGGTTTGGGGTTGGTGCTTGAGGTGGAATGTGGTTGGGCCTGGAAAGTGCCAATCACACCGTCAGCTACATGCGAAGCAGCTGGAGTAGTTGAAGTGGCAGAAGTGGAAGGATGAGGTAAGTCAGGTAGTAAGTCATAAAGGGTACCTGTTTATGAGTAAATGAGGTCAAGGTATTGAGCATGACTTATGGCCTGCTCTTCCATGACTACTTCACCCATGGCGATGTCGCGACCAATGTCGTTCACAAATGATTTTGTGAACCACTCTGCCAGCAACTGATCGAGGAGTTGGAGTTTAATGAGACGTCATCTCCATCGCCACTCATGAATGTGATCAGATATATGAGTGGCTTTGTTTTGTTTGAAAGAACTCAAAATCTCAGTTCCCATTTCATAACGAATCGGTAACTAGTAGTGTGTGAGGAAAGCCATAGCTAGGGTGTTGAATTCAGCGAAGAAACCTCGTGGTAATTTGATATACCACTTCGCAGTAGAACCTGTTAGGTTTCGTTGAAAAATACGTAAAGGAATAGTGTCATCCATCAACGAGTTGGATGAACAATAGAGGTGAAAAGTCATGATGTGATTGTCCGGGTCCTCTCCTGCTTTTCCATCGAAATTAGGTATGTCCGAAGGTAGCTTGGTTGGTATAGTAGGCCATTGGGGAGAGTGATGAAATGGATCATTTAAAATCCTTGACAAATCTGGAAGATCCAAAGTGGCCAAAAAGGGTAACTGTCGATTCACCTGCGGGTACTGGTGGCTTTCGGGAGGAAGCTTCGTTGGCAAACCAATAGGACCATAAGCAGTCTGCATATAATGTGAAGACCCAGGTAGATCCGGTGGTGGTTGGAGAGGATAGTAGCTCATGGGATTGTATCCTAGAATAGGGATGTGAGTTTGAGCATTCGAGCCCCAAATGGGATTGAACGTACCTGGATATGGTTGGCCTATACTAGGGG
>JASDQU010103915.1:6187-32519 GCA_032191745.1 Picea mariana
AAGGTAATCCATTCCTTGGAATGTTTTAATTCCTTTTTCAAATGCACATTTTAGAATAGCCATAAATAATAGAATTTTTCTCTATTATTAGTCCCTAGAATTACTGTATACTTACTTCATACTTGAAAGAGAAATTATAATTGTACATGATATGTATGTTTTTATATGTACATATATTTGTTTTAGTAGTGAGTATTTATAGAGATACTCACTTCTAAGATTTTATGAGTATATAAATTTTATGAACATGAAAAATCACTTTTATTGACACAGTTTATTAGGTAATTCATGTTAAATATTAAAGCTTACAATATATCCCTTTGTATATATTAAATATTAAAGTAAGCTCCCTAAGGAAATCCGCGATAGAGTATACCATAAGGAATATAATTTTTATTTATTATTAGTCCCTAGACTCACTGCATACTTGAAAGATAAATTATAATTGTACATGATATGTATGTTTTTATATGTGCATATATTTGTTCTACTAGTGAGCATTTATAGAGATACTAATTTCTAGGATTTTATGGGTATATAAACCTTATGAATATGGATAATCACCTTTATTGATGCAATTTATTAGGTAATTTATGTTAAATACTAAAACTTACAATATATCCCTTTGCATATATTAAATATTAAATTAAGCTCCTGGGGTGTAGGGTAGTCCATGATAGAGTGTACCATAAAGAATACAATTTTTCTCTGTTATTAGTCCCTAGACTTACTGCATACTTGAAAGAGAAATCATAATTGTACATGATATGTATGTGTTTATATGTGCATATATTTGTTCTAGTAGTGAGCATTTATAGAGATACTAACTTCTGGGATTTGATAGGTATGTAAACTTTATGAACATGGAAAATCACCTTTATTAATGTAGTTTATTAGGTAATTCATGTTAAATACTAAAGCTTACAATATATCCCTTTGCATATATTAAAAACTAATTTAATCTCTCGGGGTGTAGGGCAGTCTGTGATAGAGTGTACCATAAGGAATATAATTTTTTTCTATTATTAGTCCCTAGACTTATTGCATACTTGAAAGAGAAATTATAATTGTACACGATATGTATGTGTTTATGTGTTCATATATTTGATCTAGTAGTGAGTATTTATAGAGATATTGACTTTTAGGATTTGATGGGTATATCAACTTTATGAACATGGAAAATCACCTGTATTGATGCAGTTTATCAGGTAATTCATGTTAAATACTAAATCTTACAATATATCCCTTTGCATATAAATTAAATATTAAATTAATCTCTTGGGGTGTATGGTAGTAAGTGATAGAGTGTACCATAAGAAATATAATTTTTCTCTATTATTAGTCCCTAGACTTACTGCATACTTGAAAGAAAAATTATAATTGTACATGATATGTATGTATATGTGCATATATTTGTTCTAGTAGTGCGCATTTATAGAGATACTGACATCTAGGATTTGATGGGTATATAAATTTTATGAACATGGAAAATCACCTTTATTTATGCAATTTATTAGGTAATTCATGTTAAATACTAAAGCTTGCATTATATCCCTTTGCATATATTAAATATTAAATTAACCTCCCGAGGTGTAGGGCAGTCCGCGATAGAGTGTACTATAAGGAATATATTTTTCTCTATTATTAGTCCCTAGACTTATTGCATACTTGAAAGAGAAATTATAATTGTACATGATATTATGTATGTGTTTATATGTGCATATATGTTTTTTAGTAGTGAGCATTTATAGACATACTAACTTCTAGGATTCGATGGGTATATAAACTTTATGAATATGGAAAATCACCTTTATTGATGCAATTTATTAGGTAATTCATGTTAAATATCAAAGCTTACAATATATTCCTTTGTATATATTAAATATTAAATTAAGTTCTCGGGGTGTAGGGCAGTCCGTGATAGAGTGTTCCATAAGGAATATAATTTTTCTCTATTATTAATCCCTAGACTTACTGCATACTTGAAAGAGAAATTATAATTGTACATGATATGTATGTGTTTATATGTGCATATATATTTTCTACCAGTAGTGAGCATTTATAGAGATATTGACTTCTAGGATTTGATGGGTATATAAATATTATGAACAAGGAAAATCACCTTTATTGATGCAGTTTATTAACTAATTCATGTTAAATACTAAATATTATAATATATCCCTTTGCATATATTAAATATTAAGTTAAGCTCCCGAGGTGTAGGGTAGTCCGTGATAGAGTGTACCATAAGGAATATATTTTTTCTCTATTATTAGTCCCTAGAATTACTGCATACGTGAAAGAGAAATTATAATTGTACATGATATGTATGTGTTTATATGTGCATATATTTTCTCTAGTAGTGAGCATTTGTAGAGATACTGACTTCTAGGATTTAATGGGTATATAAACTTTATGAACATGGAAAATCACCTTTATTGATGCAATTTATTAGGTAATTCATGTTAAATACTAAAGCTTACAATATATCCCTTTGCATATATTAAATATTAAATTAAGCTCTCGGGGTGTAGGGCATTCCTTGATAGAGTGTACCATAAGGAATATAATTTTTCTCTATTATTAGTCCCTAGACTTACTACATACTTGAAAGGGAAATTATAATTGTACATGATATGTATGTGTTTATATGTTCATATATTTATTCTAGTAGTGAGCATTTATAAAGATACTGATTTCTAGGATTTGATGGATATATAAACTTTATGAACATGGAAAATCACCTTTATTGATGCAATTTATTATGTAATTCATGTTAAATACTAAAGCTTACAATATATCCCTTTGCATATATTAAATATTAAACTAAGCTCCCTCGGTGTAGGGAAATCCGTGATAGAGTGTACCATAAGGAATGCAATTTTTCTTTATTATTAGTCCATAAACTTACTGCATACTTGAAAGAGAAATTATAATTGTACATGATATGTATGTGTTTATATGTGCATATATTTGTTCTAGTAGTGAGCATTTATAGAGATACTAACTTCTAGGATTTTATGGGTGTATAAACGTTATGAACATGGAAAATCACATTTATTGATGTAGTTTATTAGGTAATTCATGTTAAATACTAAAGCTTACAATATATCCATTTGCATATATTAAATATTAAATTAAGCTCTCGGGGTGTAGGGTAGTCCTTGATAGAGTGTACCATAAGGAATATAATTTTTCTCTATTATTAGTCCCTAGACTTACTGCATACTTGAAAGAGAAGTTATAATTGTACATGATATGTATGTGTTTATATGTGCATATAATTGTTCTAGTAGTGAAAATTTATAGAGATACCGACTTCTAGGATTCGATGGGTATATAAACTTTATGAACATGGAAAATCACCTTTATTGATGAAGTTTATTAGGTAATTCATGTTAAATACTAAATCTTACAATATATCTCTTTGCATATATTAAATATTAAGGTTCGAAACCTCGGATTACCTTGTGTGTCGCGTATGGGGCATCATGGGCACACCTAGAAGTTATAGTGGTAGTAGTTGGATAACACGACCCCATGTCTCGCAAATACGTGCCCAACTAGGTGTTGATTCTACAAGTCACAAATAAATAAATAAATAAAAATCATTTGAATATATGTTTACAATTGTTGAATATATATTTACATTTCAATGTTTATTGAATAAACCATTATTGATGCAATTTATAATATAGTTAATGTTAAATGCTAAAACTTACAACATAATCTTTTCCATGGTTGTAAATATTAAACTCAAATAATTAAACATATCTTTAAAACTATATATATATATATATATATATATATATATNTTTTTTTTTTTTTTTTCTTCAAAGTTTGTTGCATGAACATTTTGACCTTTGAAATTAATACGGTAGCAAAACATACATCAATATTCTTATTTATGAGGTTAATATTTTCTTATATTGTGAGACAACTAAATAATATTTAAATAGTGTAAAAATTGTATTTCGAAGTATACATGATTTAGGACATTGTTTTATTTGATTAAAATGTGTTATGTAAAACTTGTTTTACTCGTTTTTGGGATTGTACACTTTATTTTAAATGCTATCACTTGAAACTATGTGATCACTACCCACGCCAAGTAGTGAGGTGATCAAGTTTGTACTAACATGTAGGCTTAGTTTCAAAACCACCCAAGTGGGTGTGGATGATGCTAGGTGGAAGTTTTGGTGACTGTGATAACATAGATATCCCTCTCTTAATGCGACATTGTAGCAAAAAATGTTCAATAAGAAGTATTTTTCAAAAAAATAAAAAAACAATGTGATAACAAGGTAACTAGGAATGAAATCACTATCATCATGATCTAGTTCCTGTACACTTTGGGTTAACATGTACTAGTCATGGGAGGGACTTCCTCAATGATCTAAAGGATACAATGTGAATGTTAATCTACTAAATAAACTTAGATATACAAAACAACTTGCTATAGATTAAATTATTGCATAATAAATGAGTAAAGAATTAAATAAGAAGAACATATTTACACTTGAATTGATCTCTCAACCTCATTTTCCATGTAAATATATGAGATGTATATTCAAACCTGCAAATGCAACCTATAGGGATGAAGTAACATTGATTTAAAATGCTCAATAAATGTTGTTTATTTTTTTAAATGGATCGATGCTAAAATCCCAATGGAGATATGGAGTCAAGAAAAAATAAAATTGCACAAGCAAATGCTAAATCTGAATTATATGAATAGGAAAAGACTAAAACCAACAAACTAAAACATCCATAGGATAGTTGCATGCCAATAATATCTCACATTTATTCTAGAGATGTAAACACAATTTTCTGAAATCCAAATTACATATCCATATAAGTCACGAGAATTTCCAAGTGCTTTACTATTTCCAAAAAAACATGATACAATTAAGGCTTCTCCACAAAATCAACCTCCATTATATCACCAATAATGCACTCACTCACTTGATCTTTAATTGAATAGAAATGTGGAAGAATGAAAAAGCTCCAGCAAAATCAGGTTCAACCCCATTTTATCAATCACTCCATACTTATAGATGAGTATGTGAGTGAAAAATAGAGTATTTCCGAAAAAAGAATGAGAAAATGTATGGAATAGGGACCAAAAAGGGCACCCTACTCATGCTCGCAATAGAATATGTGTAAAAAATAGAAGCTCTAAGAATAGTCTCCATATAAAGCACATCAATTGGAATTGATAGACGCCCGAAAAAAAAAAAAAAAAATACATGCAACTTCTCTATGGTGGGAACCTTCATATTACTAAGATATGGGGATTACATGCCAAGAATAACTCGCCTATGTAACTCACCCTCACTACCAAATAAAGTGCATGAGGTATCTTATAACAAATAGTAATGATAAACACGGTCATGAATATATTGTCAAATTTATAAGTAAAACAAACAGACACGGTCATAATATATTGTCAAATTTATGAGTAAAACAACAAATTTAGGGAATTTAGGAAAATCTTTCATAAATTCCCAAAAAAAAATGAAATAAAAGAGAATTTAGGATAATATTTCTTAAATATTAAAAAAAACATGAAAATATATTACTCCCAACATTTGGAGTGGACAAGATATTAAAAATAGAAAAGAGAGAGTCATCAATTACTATTTATAAGATCAAAATATTAAATTAGCCATTTGTACTAAAAATAAATAGAATGGGAGACTAGGCCATTATGACATAATAAACAAAAATAAATAGAATGGAAGACTAGGCCATTATGACATAATAAACAAAAATAAATAGAATGGGAGACTAGGCCATTATGACATAATAAACAATTGTATATGATTAAGATGTTTGGTTAGTCAATTGTATTAGAAATAAAATAGGAGATTTTATTTTTAAAACAAATAAAATATATAAAAATAGTTACTTTACAAATGATTAATATAAACAAGAATTTCATAAAAAAAAATATGTTATTTTAAAAAATGTTTATTAAAACAATAAACGCATTTTAAATAAGTGGTTTTGAAAATTTTAAAATTTAAAAAATGACAATTATAATGAAAAAATTCATTTATTTATGTTAAAGAAGAGTCAAACAAGTTTTCTTATCCTAACACTTTTTCATTTGAAACATTATTATTGACAATTAAATTTGATGGCCCTCCAACTTCAATTTCATTTTATTTTTTTGTGTGTTGAGAGTGYTAGTACTCTGTAAATATGTTTGGTTGATAAATAGACGACAGAGGTAACTATTTCAACCAACTTTGAGATTCGAACTAGCCTTTCGAACCTGGAGAGGGCTCTCTCAAGAGACTTTGTCTCGATATAGGATATGGCTTTAAAGTTGTTGGCTAGATTTAACACCTTTGAAATAATGGGTTCTGGTTATATTGGAGCAAGAGAGCAAGACCTTGGGCTATGGAGTCGGTTCGAGAAAACAATAGAAACAAATGACTCAGTGACTGCTCCAACTTCAATTTCATTTTATTTTTTTGTGTGTTGAGAGTGTTAGTACTCTGTAAATATGTTTGGTTGATAAATAGACGACAGAGGTAACTATTTCAACCAACTTTGAGATTCGAACTAGCCTTTCGAACCTGGAGAGGGCTCTCTCAAGAGACTTTGTCTCGATATAGGATATGGCTTTAAAGTTGTTGGCTAGATTTAACACCTTTGAAATAATGGGTTCTGGTTATATTGGAGCAAGAGAGCAAGACCTTGGGCTATGGAGTCGGTTCGAGAAAACAATAGAAACAAATGACTCAGTGACTGAACTTGAGAGGATAAAGGCTAAGCGAGAAACAATCTTCAGTGTACAATCGTTGTGTGAGGCGGGGAGAAAATACAGAAAGCAACTCGGAGCACCGTTGAGGATGAATTCAGAGTTTAACTTAGAGAAAAACATTTTGTCTAAATGGTGCAAATCACGAGGAACTGCGCAATGAATCCCAGGTTCGAAAATACGTTCCAATTTAGACATAAATAGATATGAATAAAGAGTACATGAAGTGCGTATGCAAATAAAGGAAACAATACATCCAACTGCTACAATTAGAATCTTTTAATCAAAGCTTTAGGAATTTTGCATTAAATTTCGATCAGACTCAAACTACATTCAATAGACACTATCTACACTAATTTTTTTCCAACCAACCTGGATTACATCAAAAATATCAAATATATGGGTGAGAGAATCGCTTGGGCTGCCCTACTCTTCTAACTAATATTTTTAAAAACTAGGAAACTGACTGTCTGTGCTAAATGACTCTTTGCATGCCGCTTTTCCAAAAATAGACTACAGATACATCTTGCTACATCATGACTGTTTGTAATCCACCACGGGGATTCGGTTATCGATCATGTCTCGTCATGAGAGAGTGATGTGTCAATGCTTTCCTTCGATTAGATATTTGAACAAACAAGTGTTTGTCAGAGTTCTGCTATCTACTATAACGACTTTAATTTTTGTCGCGTGATCATTTGATAGGGGAATGTGCGCGGCAAGTGGTTGTCGACTGTCATGGTTGTTATCAAAACAAAAAAATGTATTAGGGAGATGTCTCCTTCAAAAATTTCAATATTTTCTTTCTGTTTGCGGATATAGGAACACACTCAGTTAATCTTGTTTCTTTTGTTTGCTAGCAAGAGCTGCACAGGCTTTCTCCTCAGTCGCTTCACATTCTCTAGAATGCTTTGCATAGCTTTCTTCTGACCGCCTATCTGGTTCGCGTAGCTTTACAATTGTATCTTGCGCCTCTCTGAGTTGTCTTTTGAGCCACATCACGTTCTCTTCACAGCCTTGCGTTGCTGACACTTCAATGGTCTTTGTCGCTAGTTGTTGTCTCAGCTCCCTGTTTTCCTGGTAAAGTTCGACGATGGCTAGTTTCACCTGCTTCATCTGGTGAGATGGCTCTTGATCATTTTTACCTGCAACATCCATCCTTCTCATTCTGCTCCCACTTTATCGACTTGTACCTTCAATAGGTTCTAGCCGAACAACCCTCATAAGCAGTTTTTCAGTAATCGATCTTGCACGCGACTCGTTTGGGATTCAGGTTTCCCCAGTTCCCTATTTTTTTTGGCCTGCCACTTCTCCGAGGTATCTGTTGTTGGGGAGACAGGGCTTCTAATATCCTTCCTTCCTGCGCAGGTCCTTCCACTCCAGGTTCCGCGTGGTGTGATATCATCATTTACGTGGGTAAAGGGAAAACTCCCTTTGTATCCTTGGGGATGCCTGTTGTGAGTGAGAACAAATCCCAGTCGCTTTGGGGATCAGGACTGGTGATTTTTCCACTTTGCATGCCCTTCCTTATGTTTTGGGAGGTCTCCATGGTGCGACCACTATTTATATTGTGTGCAGTGGATTTGGTGAATGGCCAAGGCGAAGAATTCGATCAACCTAGGCTTGAGAGAAAATTTACAGACAAAGCATGAATCTGATTTCGCAAATAAAATGGGTGCAGAGCATCTAAAATTTATAACAGATCGAGCGGGAGGAGGAATCGTTCCAAGGAACACTGAATTCATGGTGAATGGATGTTTCGAATTGAGCTGCATATTTTCCATAGCACATCCCCGCGTGTAAGGTATAGGTGATAAGGGTTGCAGGGCATGCATGATACGAACGTCGTGATTTTTCATTCTCCCAACCTTCATAATGATATGATAATGGTTACTACACTCGCCGACGCGACTTCTATTAACTACTTGACTCGACCTGGGGTGCATAGAGACTCCCCTTTTAATATAACCCGACTCTCTAGGAACAACATACCCATACCATTTACACATGTTTCGACTCTGACATCCCTTCCCGTTTCCAAGGGCCAACCGACCACTTGCTCACTTCGAACCTTCTGTTGTTAAGTACCTAACCTCATGTACTTTGACACACAAGCCATGACATAACCAAAGGAAAATGGCGGTGCTAGCAACTATCTCCAACGGGGATGCTATCCTCCTTGCGAGGTAGAAAAGAACAGTAGACCAAGTTCCTGACCATTGGGCCTCACTTAAATTTTATACATATGACATATGAAGAACTAGATGTAACCTTTCTTATCGATGCAACTCCTAAATAGACTCAGCATAAACTCAAGGCCTTCACCTCGGGCTTCAATTTTCTACTGACTTATTGACTCAACACAAAAACAAAATGACTATTTACAATGGTGTGTGATTTAAACAGACTTTAATTCACCAAATAATGTTTGAGGAACATGTTCTTTACGTGCCCCCAACCAACGGATTCTCCATTTAATTCTTCCAAAAAATAAGCATTATTTCCACAATATGCATCGATTTTGAAAGGGCCCATCCAAAGATTGTCTAACTTTCTGTGCTTTCCTTTATCTTCATTTCTCGCATCCAATTTCAACACCAGATCCACCAACTAAAACTAATATTGCTTAGAATTCTTATCAAAGGCTTTCTTCATCCTCTCCTGGTGGAGCTACGATCGATTGTACACATGTTCCCTCATATGTTGTGTGTGAATTAGCTGATTTATTCTCATCTGTGTGCCATCTGGTTTCGACCTCCTGCTCCTGTAGAAACTTTCTGACGGGAAACCCCAGTGAGGTAGGGAAAATTGCATCTGCACCATACATAATATGGAAAGGCGACGTTGAGATAGACTTCTTGGTGGTGACCCTGTCTGACTACAGCACGTAAATAATCTTTTTATGCCAGACCCTCTTGTTGTCTTGTAGGAGCCTCTTGATGATCTTGGTCAAGATTTTGTTCAAAGATTCAACCAACCCATTTCCTTGTGGATAATATGTTGTAGAGTTCCCCAGGGTTATATTGTAATCCTAACAGAAATTCTCCATCTTTTTGGATTTGAATGCGGACGCGTTGTCTGTTATGATATTAATAGGGCATCTGAATCTCAAGAAGATGTTTGTCTCCTAAAGTTGGATGATGACTGTGTCGGTAGCTTGCTTCATGGGGATCAGTTCTATCCATTTAGTGAAGTAGTTTTTGGTCGTGAGTATCCATTTGTGTTGTGCTGAAGATGGCGGATTTATTTCCCCTATGAAATCCAAACCCCACTGCATGAAAGGTGCTTCAACTGAGATCGGCTTTAGTGGCAAGGGTTGCAACTTCCTTTTCCCGTCGAAAATAGGACAATAGTAACCCGCTCTCAGGATTTTGTGGGCGGTGGTTTTCCAATAGTGGTTCCCTCCGCAATTGCCTTTATGAAATTCTTCTATGGCTCGCTTCACATCCTCTACTAGCAAGCATTTCAACAATATTCCCCCAGGATCTTTCCAGTAGAGTGAGTTATCCAAGATGCAGAACCTAACCACTTTGAGCCTTAATAATCTAGCCTTGGTATTACTTAAACCTTGAGGGGCCTGTAGATTTCTCAACACATAGATGATGTCTGCATACCACAAAAAATCGACGAGCTTTTGAGACACCTGCGCAGTTTCTTCTTCCTGAGGAATTTCCGAGATATTGGCGATGAAGTTGATCCCCACGGTGTCGCAGTCCGCCTGCACCATCAACTTTGCGAAGCCCTACCCTTTGATCAAATTCCTTGGCTTGATTTCAAGATCATATTCTAGCATGGTTGTTATCCATTTGCCTCTCCTTCCCTCTGGGTCTGACTGAGTCAAGATATCATTGACTGAATTATTGGGCACATAAGCGATAATGTGGGAGTGTAATATGTATGTTATGAACTCCTTTAGGGCCTTCACTAAGGTGTATCATTGTTTTTTCATAATGTCGTACCTTAGTGGAGCATCCCTCAGCGTTCGGATGAAACAGGCTATGGGATTCTCGAAGTTCTGCTTGTCTTTCTACAATAGCACGTTGGTAATCATGTACTCCGAGGCGAATGAAAACATGATGAAATCTTTCGTGAAGTCTAGACTAGCTAGCACACTAGCACATGAGCTCTAGTCAGCATCACCTTGATATCTTCAAATGAATTATTGGCTTCCAAGTTCCACTTGATCTCATTCCCCTTTCTGAGCATGTAGGTGATATGTTTTATAATCTCTGCCAGGTTTGGGATGAATCTCCTCAGAAAGTTTACTTTTCCCAGGAAGGATTGCACTTTCTTCTTACTGCGTGGAGTGTCGATTTTCAGGATTCGTTCAACCCTATTGGGGTCTATCCTAATGCCTTATTTTTAGATAATGTGCCCCAACAGCTTCCCTTCTTCCATCCTGAAATGTGATTTATTTGGATTTAGCGATATGCCGAACTTCTTGCACTTTTGGAAAACCCTTTTCAGATGCCTAAGGTGTTGTTCGTTGGAGTCAGAGTAGACTATGATGTCATCCAAATAGATTACAATAAAATTGTCCTTTTCTTCAGAAAATGCGATGTGCATTTCCCTCTAGAAAGTGGCTCCGACGTTCATCAGGCCAAAAGGAATCTTGGCGTACATGAACGTCCCCCATAGAGTCGTGAAAGCCATTTTTCTCTGTCTTCTGGGTGGACCATGATCTGATTATACCCCAAAAAACGTCTAACATGGAAATATTCTGGGACACTACCACCTTTTACAGGATATAATCCATTTTAGGGAGAGGGTAGTGGTCCTTTAGGGACTCTTTGTTCAATTTTCAGAAGTCCACACACAGTCTTATTGCATTTCTCTTCTTTCTTATAGGTACCAAATTAGATACCCATTTCTAGAATATTAAAGAAACGATAATCTTAGCTTCGAACAGTTTCTTTACCTCCTTTTTGATCAACAACAGTAGCAGGGGATTTATCCATATCAGCTTATGTTTGAAAGGCTTCTGGTCATCTTTGAGAGGGATGACATGCTGAATTACTTTAGTGTCATACACCTTCAAGTCGTCATAGCTCCACGTGAAAACATCATGGAAATCCTTCATGAGCTTGATATAGTCTTGTTTGACCTCTGGACTGAGTGTTTTCGAAAATTTGATTATTTTTGGGTTCTCCTCAGTCCTGATGTTGCAGTCTTTGACATCCTCATCATTTGCAACGATTTTTGGATTTCTAGCCACGTCATTTTCGCCAAACAACTTTTCCAACGGAACTAGCCCCTTTGGGATGATGTTGTTCTTCAATTGTACTATGTCCCTTCCCACTATTTGGTTCTGGAAAGGGTCTTCATTACTACATGCATACACGCTCTCGTCTTCATCACAACAACACTCATCATCAATGTTTATGTTAGCGAACTCGTCGCTCATTTGAAGAAATCTCTCTACCTTCTTGTCGTCCTCAAACACCTACCAATGTTTGATATTATCGAGTACTATCGGCCCATGTTTGACTTCGATCTCGTATTTTCTATTTGGGAATATGGGGATTTTAAAAATCGAGGCTGGGGTGGCCAATGCATCGACGATCTGATTTTTCTCCCTTGGGATAGCAGATAGATCATACTCTGAAAATTCTTCGAGGAGGTCCAGTGCCAACTTTTTGTATGCTCTCAGCCTAGGGTGTTTGGACTGATATATGCCTTTCACTTGGTATATAATCAGCTCAGAGTCTCCATGCACTACTATCCTCTTTGCGCCCATTTATTTCAAAATATTCAAACCCAAGATCACTGCCTCATACTCAACCATGTTGTTTGTACATTCGAATGCAAGATTGTATGGCATAGCTTTGTGCCCACCTCGAGGGGGGGTTATCCATACGTCGACACCTGCTCCTTCCTTATTGATAGAGCCATAAAAACTCATGTTCCATGTCTCATTTTCCATGCAGTTCTTTGGGTTGATGCACTATGCTACTTGACACATGATTTCCTCGTCGATTGTCATGATGGTTGTCGACTCCTCCTCTTCAAAGCTCAAGTCATTATAGAATATAGAGGAACCAACTTCAGTGTCGACGAAGTATATAGGATGGTTATTTGGTTGCGTCTTATTGCTTACCATGTATTTCATCAACACTTCTCTGTACAATCGTCTATCCTATCCAAATATAGGAATGGTGGCATATGACATGTCCATTTGTAGGGTCCCCTTTAAATTTGTAGCCCACGACCTGGACAACAACATGCCAAACTTAGGGGTTATTTCCACCACGACCACGTCCATCGCCATGTTCTTCAAAGGAATTTGGGCCAATGACACGACCAAGTCCTTGATGAGACCCAAGCACTTGACTTTCCTCAAGTCAAAAGAGAAAAGGTCCTTATAAGGTCTGGTGACGTCCAAACCCAATTTGTCCATGATCACCTTTGGAATGAGGTTGTGTGATGCACCCAAATCCAGCATGGAGTTATGAAGGGTCATGTCATGAACCTTTAGACTGACATAGAATGGAGGGACGTCCTCAGTATCACTTGTCTCCTCGATGCATGGACCAAACAAAATAGCAGGGTGATCGTCTTGGACATTCAAAGTGTCGGGAGTTTGGCCCATTTTAAGGATTTTGATAATTTTCTCCCGGTATTCACTCTTTCTGATAAGTTCTTTAAAAAGGACAAAGATTTTGATCTTGGCCAATTCATGCTCAAAGTTAAAAGGAGGACAAGCCTTCTCTACATCTTTTCCACTCGCTTCTCGGCTTGCTTCCAGCATTTTCTTCGGGGCCTCCTCTTTTGAATTTTCTTTTTCAGTCGTATCCTTGGTCTTGTTGTTCGACCTTGGTCAACTTGTGGAATGGGTGTCTAGAGGAGGTTTTATTATGGGTTTTTTTTTTTAGCTTTGGTGTGCACCTCCTTGTTCATGAGGTTATATTTCTTCTAAAACTGCATGATGTCATTCTGGTAACCCTTTCTAAACTCTTTTTTTTCCCAGGATAGCGCATCATCTGTTTCCCCAAACCATGCATCATTTGTCTCCATCATAAAATTGTCGTTTTGGATCATGTATCGATCATGTTCGCTCTTTATCAAAAACACACACGGGTTCTTGTCGTCACAACAATGCATTTGTTCTTCGAACATTTGATCGAAATCCTCGTCCACATAGTTGTTTTGAAATGGAGGCCTTGTCTACTGGTTTCCTTGATCTCTCTGCTCCCTATGTTCCCCCTATCTGATCTGAGGAATTTGACCCCTTCTAAGGTTCTAATTCTTGGGGTGGGGGTCATGTTGTTCTCGGGCAACAGGTCTGTTTACCACATAAATTTTCTCCATTAGCTTCTCCATGGTTCTCATCATTAAGTTGAATTTGTTGTCTTTGGATCTCGACGTGGATGGTTGCACATATCCTTGGGGTCTCTTATCACCCCCGTTGAATCTCTATTTGATCTTCCACGATGCCATCATGTTTAATTCGACTTTGATTGCATCGCTCATCATTGCGTTTAAATTTGTTGATCTTCTTTCTTTCAAAAGCAGGGCGAAATCATTGTCGAAAGATTCTTCATATCGCAGTTGTGTGGCCCCAGCAGGTGGCTAAACTTCTGCAGGGATTGAGTTATAAACCCTCATGAAACGAGCCGAGAATTCTTGCACCATATCCTCCGATGCCCTCTTCATATTATTATACTACGTCAATAGCTCTAAGGGGTTCTTCTTTTCTCCCCATCTGGTAATGAAGGTCACTTTGAATGCGGCAAAGTTTTAGATACTTGTTGTTCATAGGGCTTTGAACCACTTCCTCACCTCCCCACAAAACTCTTCATGCACAACCTCATTTTCGTGTCTGCATAGTCTACCTCTTCTAGGTCGACAAAATTATTGAACCAATCCAAATGCTTATGGGATGAAACGTTCCCTTCAACATCATAGAGCTTAATCCTCTCGCTGTAATTCTGGGGAAAATCATGCAGTTGGGTTGGCAGAATGAGGGGGGTGAATTTGGCGTCCATGGCTCTAGGAGGGTTGGGTATTTGAGGGATATTATTAGACACTAGGACTTGGAATCTCTTCTGGTCGAAAACTATATCATCCAAGCTGGTTTCTGAATTAGACTTGAACAGGGTTTGTTCAAATAATGCGTCAAATTCAATATAGTCAATGCTTTGCACACCATATTTGGGTAAGGATAGGCTTCTATCCAGGTAATAGAATGGGTCCGACGCTTGCTCTCTAGTCCTGTGCAGAATTTTCTCAGGGTCGTACACAGGCTTTGCAGGGTTTGGGTCAGGATTTTTTCTGGTATAGATCATCTTCGGAGCCAAGGTTCCTGAACTGTGCTACTTGGAGCTATTGGTCTTTTTGAATGGATTCACCAGGGTAAAGGCTTCAGCTGGTACAGATGTTTGTCCCTATGTTACCCTCAGGGGTAAAACTACAACGTTACTCATTCTCCCAGGGGAAATCTATTCAATTTCGTCCCCGACAACAGTGCCAAAATGTTAGCACTCTGTAATATATTTGGCTAATAAATAGACGACATAGGTAACTATTTCAACCAAATTTGAGATCTGAAACTAGCCTTTCAGACCTGGAGAGGGCTCTCTCGGGAGACTTTGTCTGGGTACAGAATATGGATTTAAATTTGTTGGCTAGATTTAACACCTTTGAAATAATGGGTTCTGGTTATATTGACGCAAGAGAGAAAAACCTTGGGCTATGGATTAGGTTTGAGAAAATGATAGAAACAAATGACTTAGTGACTGAACTTGAGAGGATAAAGGATAAGCGAGCAACAGTCTTCAGTGTAAAATCATTGTGTGAGGCAGGGAGAAAATACATAAAGCAACTCGGAGCACTGCTAAGGATGAATTCAGAGTTTAACTTAGAGGAAAATGTTTTGTCTAAATGGCACGAATCCCAGGGCACTGTGCAGTGAATCCCAAGTTCAGAAATACATTCCTATTTAGACAGAAAGAGATATGAATAAAGAGTATAGGAAGTACGTACACAAAGAAAGGAAACAATACATCCAACTGCTACAATTAGAATCTTTTCATCAAAGCTTTAGGACTTTTGCATTAAATTTTGATCGGACTCAAACTACATTCAATAGACACTACCCATACTAATTTTTTTCCAACCAACCTAGCATACATCGAAAAGATCAAATATATGGGCGAGGGAATTTCTTGGGCTGCCCTACTCTTCTAACTAATATCTCTAAAAACTAGGAAACTGATTGTCTATGCTAAATGACTCTTCACATGACACTTTTCCAAAAATAGACAACATATACATCTGGCTACATCATGACTATTTGTAATCCACCACGAGGATTTGGTTATCGATCAGGTCTCATCATGAGAGAGTGATGTGTCAATGCTTTCCTTCGATCAGATATATGAATGGACAAGTGTTTGTCAGAGTCCCGCTATCTACTATAACAGCTTGAATTTTTTTCGTGCGCTCATTTGCTGGGGGAATGTGCACGACAAGTGGTTGTTGACTGTCATGGCCATTATCAAAATGAAAAAATGTCTTAGGGAAATGTCTCCTTCAAAACTGTCAATATTTTCTTTCTGTTTGCGGATATAGGAACAAACTGAGTTAATCTTGTTTCTTCTATTCGCTGGCGAGAGCTACGCGGGCTTTCTCCTCAGATGCTTCACATTCTCTAGAATGATTTGCATACCTTTCTTCTGACAACCTCTATGCTTCGTGTAGGTGTACAATTGTATCCTGCACCTCTTTGAGTTGTCTTTTGAGCCACGTCACATTCCCTTCGCGTCCTTGCGCTGCTACCACTTCAATGGTCTTTGTCACTAGTTGTTGTCTCATCTCCCTGTTTTCCTAGTAAAGTTCGACGATAGCTAGTTTCACCTGCTGAGATGGATCTTGATCATTTTTACCCGTGGCATCCATCCTTCTCATTCTGCTCCCACTTTCTCGGCTTGTACCTTCAACAAGTTCCAACTGAACAAGGTGCATAAGTAATTTTTCAGCAACCGATCTTGCGCGCGGCTCGTCTGGGATTCAGGTTTCCCCAGCTTCCCTATTTTTCTTTGTCCTGCCCCTTATCTGAGGTATATGTTGTTAGGGAGGCAGGGCTTCTAATATCCTTCCTTCCTATGTAGGTCCTTCCACTCTAAGTTCTACGTGGTGTGATATCATCGCTTCTGTGGGTAAAGAGAAAACTCCCTCTGTATCCTTGGGGATGCCTGTTGTGAGTGAGAACGAATCCCAGTCGCTTTGGGGCTCTGGCCTGAAGATTCTATGACTTCAGGCGCCCTTCCTTTTGTTTTGGGAGTTCGCCATGGTGTGACCACTATTTATCTTGCGCGCGATGGATCCGGCGAATGCCTAAAGCGGATAATTCGATCAACCTGGGCTTGCGAGAAAATTTACAGACAGAGCATGAATTTGATTTCGTGAATAAAATGGGTGCAGAGCATCTGGAATTTATAATAGATCGGGAGGAAGGAGGAATCGTGGCAAGGAACACTGAATTCATGGCAACTAGATTTTTCAAATCGAACTGCAGATTTTCCATAGCACATCCCTACGTGTAAGGTACAAGAGATAAGGGTTGTAGGGCATACATGATACGAATGCCACAATTTTTCATTCTACGGGCCTTCGTAATGAGTTGATAATGGTTATTTCACTCTCCGACGAGACTTCTATTAACTACTTGACTCGACCTAGGGCGCATAGAGACTTCCCTTTTAATATGACCCGACTCTCTAGGAACAACATACCCATAACATTTACACATATTTCGAATCTGACTTCCCATCCCGTTTCCAAGGGACAACTGACCACTTTCTGACTTTGACCCTTCTGTTGTTAAGTACCTGACCTCATGTACTTTGACACACAAGCCATGACTCAACTAAAACGATCCTAACCAAAGGAAAATGGTGACGCTAACAGAGAGCAAATTATTGATTGAGTAGTATAGTGAAACTAATGATGAGGTTCCATATACATCATAATTAGTGGATCTCTTTCAACTTAAGACTACTAGTTCTCCTTAGGTATTTTCAACATAAATTTTAAATCTAGCTTATATTAATGATAAATTCTATGTCAAATGCAAATTTATAAAAAATGGTTATGAATTAAAAGTTAAGTTCCAAGGTGAGATCATTAATAAATGACAAGTTAAATAAAACAATGTGAATATAAAAACAAGTTTATGATCATAACAACAACGTTATAAAATCTAGAAGAATCAATCTTCCTATACATGAAAAAGCCATAGTCTAAATGTTTTACCAAATGACTTTTTTTCGGGGATATTTTTCAGGATCCTTTTCCCAATCCAGTGAGAAATTGTTAGATCCCCATATTTGAATGATTATTTTTGTATAATACTAGTGCCCCAAAGATTTTCCATCTTGTTGAATCCATTTATACATTCATAAATGAATTTTATACAGTAAAAAATAGTGATTTAGTGCAGATTTATGTCATCGGATTCCGACAAAAAAAATCATTTTGTAGAACAGTGCCATGAAAAATCCCTATTTTTAGGAGAATCTCTTTTGGAAATTTTTTTCCTTAAATTTTAAAATGATTTTATATGAAATATGTTAATTTTTCATTAAAAAAATTAAATGAAAAAAATATTCCTTTTAAAAGATTATGTTAATTGTTAATAAGAAAAAATATCAACTCTTTACAAAAAAAAAACGCTATGTTGCTAACATTATAATATTCTATTTGAATCATTAAAAGTAAAAAGAATCCTATCATTTTTAGGTAAAGGAGAGGAAATATAAATTATATTAATTATTTTTAAATATTATGAATCCTTCTTTTTTTTTTCACTTATTATTTTTACTTAAATTTATTGTTGGATTACTGAGAGGCAAGGTGAATTAGTAATAGAAAAATTCAATCCTTTTTAAACACAATATGCAAGTGTTATATCAATGTAGCATTACCAGCCAATAGTTGCAAAGTAAATAAACAATGAACAAATGAGCCATCACACACATACACAATACATCAGTGTTTTATGTGTAAACCCAAAGTGGGAGAAAACCACATAATTGTTTTTCTTATATGTCTTTAAGAATTACATTCATTGGAAGCACCAACTTCCTTTGTTTTCCAGCTGCAACTGGAAGGAGGTTCCAACCCCCTAGTTTCTCAGGCTACAACCCGAGGGAAGCTCCAACTCCCCAATTTTTTGACCACAATAAGAAGGAGGATGCAACCCCCTATGCTCTTCGGCTACAGCCAAAAGGTGGCTACAACCACCTGTCCTTGCTCCATCCAACCGCCTTGGCGTATAAGTAGAATGATGGAACCACTGTGAGATATACTGTTGTAAACCTATACCAATCAACCTACACCAAACAACTTGTACCAATAACCTGAAGCATGCATCAACTTATACCTCAACCTGTAATCAACCCGTACCATAAACAAGTGCATCAAACATGCACCAACCTATACCAAACAACCTGTAATCAAATTGTACCATAAACAACTGCATCAACCATGCACCAACCTATACCTCAACCTATACCATGAACAAGTGCATCAACCATGCACCAAAGCTGTACAAATAACCTTTCACAACAACATGTCCAAACAACCTATCACAACAACCTGTCTCACCAATCTTATCAACCAAATCAGATCTACTCACCAAGATCAATCACCAAGACAACTCTCAAAGATTTGCATCAACCAAGCATAACACAACAACTCATAATCATCACCAAGATCAATATTTGGTTCTAATAATATACCAATACAAGTATGCTACATCATCCATAAACCATGTGTCAACAATACTACTAACAAGTGCCTTCAACCATGTACCAAGCATGTACCAATCATGTATCAACTACTCATCAACAATGAATCATCAAGATGTACCAACATTATCAACTATACATGTTAATCCCTAAATAGTGGCACATTACCCCTTAATTGGGGCATATTACATTAGTAATGTTATTTTATATATGTCGGCTTGGGTCCATTAGTTGTAATTGTACCTCCTAGTCTCCTATATATACCAAGGAGACATTTTCATTTGGAATCATACTGTCTTTGGACATTTATGTGGTGTATAAGGAGGTTTCCCCCTCGAAGATGCTTATTATCTGGATTTCTCTCTTTTTCAAGTCGTTGAGTACTTATTCTGAGGTTTTTCTATGCTATATTGATATTTGGTTCTTAACATATGGTATCAAAGCTCAAGGTCTTGGGGTTTCGTTGCTACATCTGAGACACCTTGGAATTTTCGCTATAACGTTTTTCTACAACATTTCAGAATAAACCCCTTGGAGGATATTTAATAGACGGATCAAGGTACGTTGGGTTCAAATTTAAGCTCCATAGGCCTTATACTTTCAGAAATACAACCTATGTAAGATAGGGTTCTGGAATCATCCTGAATTGATTCATCGCTGAATTTTCTCTATAAAAAATTTTCTGTAACGTTTCAGACTTCGAAATCCGTAGGATATTCACAAAAATTATTAAAGTATCTATGATAAAAAAAATTGTCTTCTAGATCATCTTACATTTTTAGATACACCATGTGGAAGATAGGGTATATGACTAGTCTCAAGCAGGTGTTCCGGGTAAAAAAATCATAAATTATTGCTAGAGTATACAAATTGAGTGAGACCAGTTGCATTGGATAGTGGATAGTTTGTATTATTTATGGTACAATTTTCAGAATTTATATCAATTATTTTGTGCGGTGCACGCTATACAAGTGAGATCTCCTGGAAAGGCAAAAAATAAGCAAGTTGTGGGGAAGTTACCATAAATTCCACCTGGAACATCCAATTTTGGTCAAACCTGTGGCATTGTAGAGAATAAATATCAAAGAATTACAAAAAAGAAATTTTCATACCTAGAAGGGCCGAAATTTTGGAGATACAACAGAAGAAAGATTGTCTAGTAGAACCACCTCAAAATTAAGGTTTAAAATTGATACTTGGCCAACATGCCACCCGAAAAGGGAACTTCTACACCAAATAAGCCTTCAGATAGTCCTACTTGGACTCTTGATGAAGGTGAAGAAACACGTAGAGACATAAATGACTTACAAAAGAAGACAGTGACAAAAGATGAACTACAAGGGATGATGGATGGATTAAAAAGGGATATCATGGAAGGATTGAAAAATTTCCTAATAGAGAGGACACCTGAAAATGAAAATGTATCCCATGAAATTCATGATAAGGACACAAGGAATATGAATCAATAATGGAGAAACTCCAACTTTGGATTGAAGACCAACCATGTTCCTCAGATCGATATGAGGAAGTTTGATGGCAAGGACCCAATCACATGGATACTTCAGATGGAGCAATTCTTTGATCTACATGATGTGCCACATACACAAAAGGTACGAATTAATTCTTTATATTTAGAACCCAATCAATTTGTGTGGTATCGATGGTTTTTTTCTCGCAAATCACTTATCAGTTAGACAATTTTCACGGAAGAAAAGATAGCACACTATGAGGATACAAGGAGCAATACCTTCTTTAGCCAATTGATAAATCTCAAGCAAAAGGGTTCAGTTATAGAGCACATTGAGAACTTCCAAAGATTAAATATAAAGGTAACATATATTCCATATGATAACTTGATTGATGTATTCATAGGAAATTTAAGGGATAACATTCAACATGAGGTTCGCCTTTGGGAACCCAAATAATTGGAGAATGCATTTAGGGTGGAACGCAATGTTGAAAGTAAAAATATGGCTATGGATACTAGAAGGACCACTCCTAACATCTATTGAAAGAATAATGCTCCTTCTTCTAAAACACCTCAACCTACAAGGTTGACACCTCAACAATTGGAGGAAAGAAAAGAAAAAGGTTTTTGCTTTAATTGTGATAGTAAGTATATTAAGGGACATAAGTGTGGTGAGAAGAAATTATTCTACATAGATTGTGAAGAGGAAGAAGAAAAAGAACAAGAACCATCTCAAGATGAAAACGTAGAAGCGATTTCTTCTGAAGAGTTGACTCCCGCGATATCGTGTAATGCATTGGCTGTAATTAGCACTCCTCAAACCCTCAAGATCGAAGGATATATCAAAAAGAAAAAGGTAATAATTCTAATTGATTCTGGTAGTACTCATAATTTCATTCACTATAAATTAGCCAAAGCTCTCAATTGCTTTGTATATCCAGTGCTAGATTTTTAAGTAATGATTACAGATGAAGGAACTATCAATTGCTCAAGAAAATGCAATAAGATCAATATTACTATGGGGGAATATGTAATGAATAGTCGAATTATTTCTATACCCATGGGTGGTGTTGTTGTCGTATTAGGAATCCAATGGTTACAATCATTGGGAACAATGGCTTTTAATTTTCAAGAACTTTTCATGAAATTTTCATTGGAAGGAAAATAAATTGAGTTAAGAGGTATCACAGGGAAACCCAATAAGGTGATAATCTCTAATGGCATGAAAAAATTATTGAAAAAGGGGCATCAAGATATAATTTCACAACTATGCTCACTGGATGTTCAAACATCTAAGCCATTTATTCCTCTAGATCTCCAAGGGATCATTGATAAGAATTCCAAAGTATTTGAAGATATCCCCAAAGGTCTTCCACCCACTCGAATTCATGATCATGTTATTCACCTAATTCCTGGGATTTTTACTCATAACATCAGGCCGTACAGATACCCTTATTCCCAGTAGAGTGAAATTGAGCGTAAGGTTGACGAAATGTTAGAGGCTAGCATTATTATACCTAGCCAAAGTTCTTACTCTGCACCGATGGTAATGGTACTCAAGAAAGATGGCTCATGGCGTATGTGCCCAGATTATAGAGAGCTCAACAAGATCACTATTAAAGATAAGTTTCCCATTCCCATCATTGATGAATTGTAAGATGAACTACATGGAGCAATCTATTTTACAAAGTTGGATCTTCATTCAGGGTATCATCAAATTAGAATGAAGGAAGAAGATATCCCAAAAACAACATTCCGAACTCATGAAGGCCATTATGAATTTTTTTTTCATGCCTTTTGGCCTTACAAATGCACCTTCCACATTCCAAGGGTTGATGAATTCCATTTTCAATCCCTTCCTTTGAAAATTTGTGGTAGTATTTTTTGATGATATACTAATCTATAGAAAGTCTTGGGAGGATCATGTGTGACATGTTGACAAGGTGCTACAACTACTAAATGAGAAACAACTATATGCCAAACCATCCCAATGTTTCTTCGGGGTGAAAGAGGTAGAGTATTTGGGTCATACTGTATCTCATGAAGGTGTTAAGGTAGACCCTAACAAGATTAAGGCCATGATGGACTAGTTGATTCCCAAAACATTGCAGAATATTAGAGGATTTTTGGGTTTGACAGGTTACTACCGCAAGTTTTTTCGGCGCTATGGAAGAATAGCAGCACCTTTAATGACACTAAATAAGAAGGATGCATTTTCATGGACTCCGGAGGCAACCAAAGATTTTGAACAACTTAAAAAGGTAATGTGAAAAGCTCATGTCTTGACCACTCCAGACTTCATAAAAACCTTTATTGTGGAATGTGATGCCTCGGGAAATGGAATTGGTGTTGTCCTAATGCAAGAAGGAAGGCCCCTGGCTTTTGAAAGTCGGCTAGTCAAGGGAAAGGACTTACACAAACCCATTTATGAGAAGGAAATGATGGAAATACTACATGCATTGAAGAAATGGCACCCTTAACTAATAGGTAGGCACTTCAAGGTCAAAACAGATCATGATAGTCTTAAATACTTCTTGGAACAAAGACTATCTTTAGAAGAACAACAAAAATGGGTGACCAAGATATTGAGTTATGATTTTGAAATCGTATATAAAAAGGGGAAGCAAAATGTTGTGGAAAATGCACTCTTAAGAAAGGATGAAGATGTTGAGGCCTTTCTCTGGGTTATATTGATCATCCAACCCGATTGGATAATAGAAGCAAGGGATGAATGGAAGAATGACGAAAACGTGTGGACTCTCATTCAAAGGTTGCAGCAGGATTCCAGTGCATCAGATACATTTGCATGGAAAAATGATTCACTATGGTACAAAGATCGTTTATATTTATGTAATAGATACCAACTCAAACAAAATGTACTATTGGAATTTCACACCTCTCCGATAGGAGGGCACTCGATATTTTTGAAAACCTACCATAGGGTCAAGAAGGAATTTTTTTGGGATGGCCTTAAAACTGATGTTCAAAGGTTTGTGGAAAAATGTTTGGTTTTTCAACAAAATAAGGTGGAAAAAATTAAGAACCCAGGTCTTTTACAACCATTAGTCATCCCAAGTCAGCATTGGGAGGAGGTTTCCATGGATTTCATCACAGGGTTACCGAAGTCTGGAGGAAATAGTGTCATCATGGTGAATGTTGATAGACTGACCAAGTACGCATGCTTTTGTGAACTCTCTAATCCCTTCAAAGCCAGTACAGTTTCCACTGCATTCATGGAGACAGTTCAAAAGCTACATGGAATCCCAAAGATTATTGTAAGTGATAGAGATCCCATCTTCACTGAACATTTTTGGATAGAATTATTTTCTTGTTTGGGTACTCAATTGGCTCTTAGCTCATCCTATCATCCTCAATCTGATGGACAAACCGAGATAGTGAAAAAATGTCTAGAAGGAAACCTTCATTGCTTTGTCTCTGATAAACAAACACAATGGTTAAAATGGTTACCCTTGGAAGAATGGTGGTATAACACTTCCTTTCATAGTGCAACAAAAATGACACCATTTATGGCACTCTATGGATACCACCCTCCTTCCATCACTTCTTCTCTAAAAGAAAAATCTAAGGTTCAAGCAGTGGAAGATCACATCGAGCATCAACAACAAGTTCTCCAAATCTTAAATGACAACCTAACCATGGCATAGAATCGCATGAAACAACAATCATGTCAACATCGTAGTGAAAGAAGTTTTGAATTAGGGGATTGGGTGTTTTTAAGACTACAACCATATAAACAGATGTCCCTTAAGCAAGCCAAGAAGGATAATAAATTATCACCAAAGTACTATGGCCCTTATAAGGTGTTGTAAAATATTGGTACTATGGCATACAAATTGGAGTTTCCTTCATCTTCACGAGTACACCTAGTTTTCCATGTTTCATACTTAAAGAAGGTTATAGGTGAGAAGATATCGGTTCAAACTATATTGTCAGAACTTGAAAAGGAAGGAAAAATCATATGGGATCCTGAAGCCATAACTGACACAAGAATTCGCTAGCTGAGGAATAGATCCATTTCAGAGTATCTCATTAAATGGAGAAAACTACCAGCTGAAGAATCCACTTGGGAAGATGAGTCTTTTATACAGAAGCATCCAAAGTTACTCAAGCGTTGCAGACAACACTTGTCTCAAGGGGAGGGGCATGTTAAGCCCTAAATAGTGGCACATTACCCCTTAATTGGGGCATATCACATTAGTAATCTTATTTTATTTATGTCAGCTTGGGTCCATTAGTTGTAATTGTACCTCCTAGTCTCCTATATATACCAAGGAGACATTTTCATTTGGAATCATCTTGTATTTGGACATTTATGTGGTGTATAAGGAGGTTGCCCCCTCGAAGAGGCTTATTATCTAAATTTCTCTCTTTTTCAAGTCATTAAGTACTTATTCTGAGGTTTTTCTATGCTATATTGATATTTGGTTCTTAACAATACACCTCATGTATGTGCCAACTCATCAACTACTTGTCTCAACCATGTACCCAACATGTACCTCAACCAAAATCCCTCATAAATTTCATCTTCCAAATTTGATTTTTAAGTCTGTAATAGACCTGGTGTATAATATCACATACCTACAAACCTTCCTTAACTTTAACAACAAGAGACTAGCATTTTCATCAAACATTACTTTAGTCTCACATGACTAGTTTTGGATTAGTCAACAACCCTAACTTGAAATAATCATAACTATGTACTTGTAATGAATAAAGATATGAAAATAGTACACAATGCTCTTCAATGTATTTTATGAAATTCATCAAGGTGTCACTACTTGGAACCTCTCAGAAAAAGAGTTATAGCAAAAATGGCATACCTTGTTGAATGTTGGCTTATTCTAGAGAGTGAACGTGTAGAGTGTGCCCTGCACAGAATATTTTTTGTATGGATCTGAAAATTGTACACGAAATACTACAGACTTTAATATAACCAAAATATTTGGGCTTGTTATCCCTGCTATCTAGGGATAACTAGGAGATCATGTCTCGAGGCCCACATCGTCCTAGGCATGGAGTACCGAGAGCAGGAGTGACCTGAGCATGGCCCTGTAGGGCCCATCTTCTTCTCAGCCAGACTTGTCCTATCAGCAGTACCAGCCCCCATCACTACCGGCCTGGGCTTGCATCAGAGAGGACTCTTGCTTCATGAGGTAATTGGTCCGAGGTATCATGGTATGTGTCATATTTGATCATTATAACCTTCTTATGTATGCATTAGGTTCCTTTCATTTCGGATGACTGCTTGGATCTTACACTAATCCACTTGACCACTGTTGGGGTGATTGATGGGGTAGCTTAGCAAGTTGGTATTCATGGGTT
>JASDQU010103915.1:41019-79395 GCA_032191745.1 Picea mariana
TAAGCCATTTGATTTGAGAAGTTTTAGCCTAGCCATAGCTACACTAGACTTCCTCTTATCTTGAGTTAGTTTTGAGCACAAATTGAAGAAAGAAAGCGTCCTAGGCCTAATTTAGTTTACACCTAGGGTTTGCTTCTAGGGTTTTGAAAAGCCTGGTCTCCTAAACAACACTTTTCAGCCATAGGTTTGTGCTTTTAAGCTAGCCGTTTTTCCAAAGAAGTCTTAAGGAGAGAAGAGGAAGCTTTAGGCCTAGCCTAAGCTACACCTAGGTAAGTCTTTCCTTCTTAGGGTTTTAGGATTTGGTGGCCTTGCCATAGCAACACCATCAAACCCTAACCCTCTTGTCCTTAAGTTTAAGTTTCTCCTAAACCATTAGTCTCACTTCAAATTGACTCCATTAACCCAAGGCACTAGTCTAGAAGTAATCTTGAGCTTGTTTATGTTTCAAATCTCTTTCAAACACTTTTAAATTGAAACCCTAACTAACCTAGCATCTAACCCTAGCGATTTGAACTAACCCTAATAAAGATGACGTCTTGCTGATTTTGAACTTGTGTTTGGATAGAAAAGTGCGGCCTAGTCATCTTATCATAGCCATAGAGGTTTCATAAGTTTTCATTGGTTGAAATAGCTGAGACGTCCACTTCTTGGCTAGCTAACCCTTAACTGCAACAGAAATTATATAGGTGACGTCACACCTTTTAGATCTCTTTTTTTGGCATATAACGTTGTGATATTTGTCATCTATCTCGATAGACATTGAGTTATTAAATGCATCTATAAGCTTACTTAAGAAAACGTTTCACTCTTTGTCTTTATTTTGACCTGTTGAATTATGCTTGACGTCACATCCATAGCAGCAACAATATAGGTGACGCAACAACATTATCTATTATGAGAAGATTTGATATTTGTAGCATTGTGACATGATAAAGATCTGATTTTGCACATTGAATGCTCTTATCTCCTGGTGTACTTATTGAAGAAGTGACATAAGGTATTTATCTTTGTTTAATAATCATTGCTCATATGTATATTTGAGGATAGTCATTGATATTATGAAGTACTAACCCACTGCAAGCACATTTCTAGTTTTATTTTTTTTTGTCTCGCAAACAGGTGCCATCCAGTGGAACAACATCTTCTTTGAATATCTCTCTTTGGGCAGTAATCTGTGAAAGGGAATCACTTACCTTGATCCTTTAAACCCTTAGCCTTTCAAGAACCCAGATTACATAGGGACGTCTCCCTTGGACTAGCCCTCCTAAATAGAAAGAGCTCCCCATTGAGGTGACAGTGGGTGGGGAATCTCCTGTTACGCCGGTTTCAAGCCTTGACTCAAGCTCCTTAAACCTTTCCTACAAACCATGCGATAACAGGGCTTACTGAATTTGGATCTATTATGAATAATTTATGACGTTGTTACCCGGAACACCTGTTTTAGACTAGTTTCAGGACTAGCCACAAACCCTATTTTCCACGGAGTGTAACTCCAAAGATACAATGACCCACAAGCTGAAATTTTTACCATGGATACTTGGATATTTTTCCTCAATGGCCTCCCAATTTCATGGTCTGAATCATTCTAGAAAAAAAATTATTGCGAAAATGGTGAGATGACCTATAAATAACATAACTTAGAAAGCATTATCAAAATAATTTATCCTCCCTTGAATTTCAGCCTTCTTTATTTCACCTTCCCTCTGAAATTTGGCTTAGATATCCTTTGGTTACCTCAATCACTGTAGATATTCAATATGCTCAAGTGTGATTAAAATGAGAGAGTTTTTCCTCTTATTTATACTTTTATGTAGTTTCCTCAAAGGGTTACCTTTTAACCATCTTAACCCACTTTCCTTATTTTAGGGTTAACCCACTTCTAACCACTTGTCTAGTTAGTAATTTATCCATTAACTTTATTATTTAAATAATTTATTTTGTATCCACTTTGACTTATAGTACACTCATCACTTCACTTCACCTCAAGGGGTTACCTTCTAACCATCTTAATCCACTTTCTTTATTTTAGGGCTAACCCACTTCTAACCACTTGTCCACTTAGTAATTTCTCCATTAAATTTATTATTTAAATAATTTATTCTTTGCAAACACTTTGACTACTTTGACTTTTTGGGGCTTCTAGATGACTCATGAGGGTTCTCCAACTTCACATGGCCATAACTCTCTAACCATGAGGAGTTATGTGACGTTCCACATACCAATGGAAATGGCATGACATGTAATATCCATCTAGAATAGTATTTCCTGCAAATATATCAAAATTCGTACCATTATCCATTAAAAAAAACTTGGGTCCATTACCCAAACGTGGGTTCTCCAACTTCACATGGCCATAACTCTCTAACCATGAGGAGTTATGTGATGTTCCACATACCACCAAAAATAGAATGACATGTAATATCCATATAGAATAGTATTACATTCAAATATATTAAAACTCATACTGTTATACATCAAACAAACTTGGGTCCATTACCTAAACCTTTGTGCTACTGGAATTTGCTACCGAACTTTCTCCAAGGGTTGACATCAATCTACAATATTACTCTCCAATGGTTGACATCAATGACAAGAAACAATCCATACCAATTGTCCATCAACCTAAGCCAATTGTATGACAATCTCCCCATTTGGCATTGATGGCAACACCAACATTAATGGCAACACTTAGTATCAATTTTTCTATCTCTCCCCCTTTAACATCAATGGAAAAGGGTATCTCCCTTTGGGGTTGCTCCCCCTGACTGAACTCTCTTTGGGGTTGCTCCCCCTGTCTACATGCCTTTGTTCTCTCTCTCCAAGCATTTATGTCATGCATATGATAAATCTCTCTCCCTTTTCCATCAATGGCAAAGGTATCTTTCCATCTGGGGTTGCTCCCCCTAACTGAACTGTCCTTGGGGATACTCCCCCTGATTCGACTCTTCCTAAAAATGATCTCCCAACCTGAATTGTCCTCTTTATGGTGCTTCCTCATGTAAATGTAATACATATAAGATAAACATTCAAAGGAATTCATTTGGGAGTACAAATTACTCTGAGTCTCTGGCGAAGATACTCAAAGGATTCCCATGGAAGAGGTTTTGTAAATATGTTTGCCACTTGTTATTTTGTGCCCACATATTCAACTCTGATGTTCTTGTCTGCAACCTGTTCCCGTAGAAAGTGATACTTGATTGGAATGTGCTTCATTTTGGAGGGAATCATCGGGTTCTTTGAGATATTGATGGTGTTGGTATTATCACAATAGATTGGAATGGGATCATCATACTCAACCTATATATATGTCAGAGTTTTTTTCATCCATAAAACCTGTGTACAACATGATGTTGTTGCAATATACTCTGCCTTAGCTATAGATAAGGATATCAATGATTGTTTCTTGCTAAACCATGATACTAAACACTCACCCAAGTAGAACGTTGCTCCAATGGTGCTTCGTCGGTCATCAATGCAACCTGCCCAATCTGCATCTATGTAGGAAATAAGTGATAGATCCTTTCCTTTTGGATACCATAATCCAAGCTCTTATGTTCCTTTGAGATATCTGAAAATTCTTTTCACTGCTAATACATGTGATTGCTTTGGTGTTGCTTGAAATCATGCCACCTGTCTAACTGCCTCCATTACATCTGATCTGGATGTTGTCACATATAGTAAGGTACAATCATTGACATGTATTTCCTCTGGTCTGTAGACTTTGAATCATCATCTTTTCTCAACTTGCAACTGGTTTGCATAGGAGTGGTAACTAGTTTTCAATCTTCCATTCCAAACCTCTTTAGAATTTCTCTGATATACTTAGTTTGAGAAATAAAAATTCCTTGGTTGCTTTGACATATCTGAAGACCCAGAAAGAAGGATAGTTCTCCAAGTAATGACATTTCAAATTAATTTTTCATATCCTTTGCAAATTTCTGGCTTAACCTGTCATTAGTACTTCCAAAAACAATATCATCAACATAAATTTAAATTAATAAAATACTACCTTGAGTTACCTTGATGTAGAGGTTGTTGTATGCGCTTCCTTTCCAGGGATTTTTGTCATTGTTCTTTCTGAGAATTACTCTATTTTGAATGTGAAATGTTGTATGCACTGCATGTGTAAAAAACATATCTGTCAATTTGTAATCCATTAGCATTGTTCGATCCATTTAATGTGTAATTATCATCCATTATGATAATGTTCCTTTGTCCCTGAACCACTCTATGAACCAATATATGAATCCATTCTCTCGTCCATTGTCATATATATGTCCAAACCTACTAAGTATTCTCATGAATCCATCTCTGTCCATACTTTCCAAGACTCTACTTGTGCAACTATCCATAATGCTGACCCATTTATCACTATACTATCAGGTAGTCTTGATTAATCTATCAAATTGTACTTCTGCTAACCGACTACTCTAGATCTGTCTTCTCAAACTCTGCAAGTTTCTCGAAGGATGGTTATTTGGTCTGTCACAACTATCGCATAGACTCCCCCTATCTAATATTCATATTACCTGCGAGTCTCTAACTTGGATGGCTCAGAACAATTCTTGCTCTAATTTGTATTCATCATCATCTTCATTGGTAGATTCATCATCATTTTCATTGGTAGATTCATCATCTCTCTAAGCTCTAACTTCTTTTTTTTCTGTCTATGGATTCATCTTTCACTAAAATTCTTGAAAGTACAATCTCTTGAACTTGTTCCTTATTTATCTGTCCTTCTTTTCTTTTAGTTATTTTCCAAACCTTTTTGTTTCTGACATCTTTCTTTTTCTCTGTAGAATTTTCTTCATCTCGTTTTATTGCCAATCTTGCAATCTCTAGGAGCTGGTATTTGTTCACCTGTTCTTCGTGTTTCCTTATCAACACTTTCTTACATCTGATATCGGTGTTCTCTTTCATGGAACTATCGATCATTCTTCTACAATCACTAGCTATATTTCCATAGTTATGACATTTGTAACATTCAATGTTACGTGGGGCCACATAGGCATTTCTTGCTTGAACATTTATTTTATAATCCCTGCAATATGCAACCTTATGTCCAAATTTAGTACAATAAAAACAATGACCATAAAATAAATTTGCATACCTAGGAGTGAATGTTCTTCTTTGTAGAGTAGTCATTCCGAATTTTTTCCTTGACTGATCATGATCATGATTGAAGCTTCTTTGTGGCTTGAACATGTATGGTCTTATTTAATATGTATCTTCAATATTTTTCTTATATTATGGTTGACCATGATTCCTTCCTTTGAGTACTTCTGTATAACTCTTTCTATTTTCTTCATTCTTCTTTTCTAGCAACCTAGAGTGCTTCTCTTTATTCTCTATAAATGATGTGGATGTTTTTGTCTCTTCAACGTTCTTGTTGAGCTTGATGATTTTACTTCTCAATGTGACAACATATTCTTCAATCTTATCAATCTCTTCTTCTTTCTTCATTATCTGAGACTTCATGTCTTCTTCTGTTATTTTCACTTCTTCAAGCTGAATTTTTAATGTGATTATTTCTTCTTCAAGTCCTTTCTCTTCTTGAAAAAACTCTACCTCAAGCTGGTTTAGATCGTTAGTTCTTTACTTAAGATGATCTGTCAATATCTTCTCTCTCATTTCTACTTCTTCCTTATGTGATTCTATGTTGGCTTCCAAATATGTCTTTTGATATTCAAGATTTTCTTCGATCTTTCTAGCTTCTTCTAGTTGAGTTCTTAAGTTCTTGATGACCTGTTGGACTTATTCAAAAATGTGAACACTTTCCTTTTGTTTCATCAATTCTTTCTTGAGTAACTTGTTTTCTTCTGTTAGTTCATCTAAATCACTAATCAATTACGCTTCATAATTGTCTTCCTTTTCAATTAGTTTTTCTATCTCATTTCCTTCATGGAATTTTATTTCAAGATATCCACGTTTTTCACAATTAAATAAAAACAACATACTTTTGGTGATTGTGTACTCTTCATCTTCTGAATCTTTTTGACACAGTGAAAATAATTCTTCTTGATTTGTATCTGCATCTTCTTTGAGATTTTATGAATCTACAATGGGTGAATAATATATGTCAGGTAAATTATCCCAACGATCTTTGGTTTATGAACATTTACAAACCTTTTCTCTTACCAGATTAGGTAATCCTTCCCAAATGAAATCCATTGTTGTTTTGTTATTATTCTTCGATTCTGTCTTGGTTGCAACCTTTTCCCTTTTTGAACTATCATATCCTGTAACAGCTGATAGCCAAATATAATGTCCCTGTGCCTGTAAAAATACTTTCCTCCTTCTTCTTCACATCTCATACTTAAAACCATATTGACCATTAAACATTGGTACTCCATTCTCAGAATAATCCATGATCTCCTTCCAGTGATTAAAATGTTTCGTAAAGGAATATCTCTCTAATACCAATTGTTGGATTACTGAGAGGGGGGTTGAATCAGTAATAGAGCAATTCAACCCTTTATAACCACAATGTGAAAGTGTTATATGAATTTATCATTATCATCCAATAGTTGCAGAGTAAATAAAAAATGAACAAATGAGCAATCACACACATACACAATACACCAGTGTTTTACGTAGAATCTCAAAGCGGGAAAAAACCACATAAATCATTTTCTTATATCTCTTTAAGAATTACATTCATTGGAAGCACCAACTTCCTTTGTTTTCCAGCTGAAACTGGAAGGAGGATCCAACCCCCTAGTTTATCAGGATACAACCTAAGGGAAGCTCCAACTCCCCAATTCTCTGGATACAACCAAAAGGAGGCTACAACCCCTTATGTTCTCTGGATACAACTAGAAGGTGGCCACCACCACTTTCCCTTGCCTCTTCCAACTTCCCTGACGTACAAGTAGAATGATGGAACCACTGCCACACTATCACTATTAGATATACTGTTGTAAACATGTACCAATCAACCTACACCAAACAACTTGTACCAATAACTTGAACCATGCATCAACCATGCATAAACCTGTACCTAAACCTGTAATCAACTTGTACCATAAACAAGTGCATCAAACATGCACCAACCTGTACCAAACAACCTGTAATCAACTTGCACCATAAACAAGTGCATCAGCCATGCACCAACCTATACCTCAACCTGTACCATGAACCAAACCTGTATGAATAACCCGTCACAAAAACCTGTCCAAATAACCTATCACAACAACCTTTCTCACCAATCTTATCAACCAAATCAGCTCTACTCACCAAGACCAATCACCAAGACAGCTCTCAAAGATGTGCATCAACCAAGCATAACACAACAACTCATAATCATCACTAAGATGAATATTTGAATCTAATAATATACCAATACAAGTATGTTACATCATCCATAAACCATGTGTCAACAATACTACTAACAAGTGCCTCCAACCATTTACCAAGTATGTACCAATCATGTGTCAACTACTCATCAACTATGACTCATCAAGATGTACCAACATCATCAACTATACACCTCATGTATGTGCCAACTCATCAACTACTTGTCTCAACGATGTACCCAACATGTACCTCAACCAAAATCCCTCATCAATTCCATCATCCAAATCTGATTTGTAACTTTGTAATAGACCTGGTGTACAATATCACATACCTGCAAACCTTCCTTAACTTTAACAACAAGACACTAGCATTGTCATCAAAATTTATTTTAGTCTTGTTGATGAATGCAACTATGTGATACATTCTCCATCTTACAAACCTGTGGGATGTGGATCATGGAAGCTATGCGAGTATTTCTCTCAGCTTACAAACCTGGGATAAATCACCCAAGAAGGGTAAGTGGTTCCTTCCTGAGATAGATATAGGAACGTAGAGATGAACTCCTCCATTCAGAGAGTTGAGAAGAAATCCAGATGATTATCCAGTGGGAAAGGCGATTTTTTGAGTTAGACGTGCCTATGGCTGAGCACAAGGTGAACGTGTGAAATCCCAAAGTGTTGGGTGCATCGTCATGTGAACAAAAATGAATATGATGTATTATCCTCCTCTGAGAAGTAGATTTGATGAGAAAACTCCAGATGATTCTTCTATGTGAGGCAGTGGGAAAGAAGATCTCTAGAGTGGATGTGCCTGTGGACGAGCACAGTTGAACGTGTGAAGATCTATTTCTTCTGTGTAATGCAGTGAGCGAGAGATATGAGATCCCTATGGATGTGACCCTAGTGGATGAGAACTATTGGGTGTATCATATCCCTTGCTATATGTTGTTCAAGAGTCAGACATGCCTGTAACCCTAATTGTAATATAAAGGATATAGGTAGGCCCTACCTCAATGTGATTAATAATAAATGTAAAAGATAATTAATCTGGATGATATTAATTATTATTATTATTATTATATGATTTAGAGAGGTCGGCCTTGTTGAGCCAATAGACACTTCAGTTGATAGGACAATTCTAATATAAGTAAAGGAAAATTCCCCATTGTCGAATAATATCTTTCATGTGAGTTTAGAAATTTCAGCAAGTACATTTACTTGGAAAAGTGTGCACCTCTCTTGGGCGCTAGTATTCTAGGGTTTGAGAACCCTCTTGTGTGCTATGTCTTTCCTGGTGGAGAAGGTATTTCTCTTGAAGAATATAGCAAAGGATTTGGCTGGGTTTTATTCCCATGTTGAGAAGGGTTTCCCAGGATACTTCTTGTGTTGCATGGTGTTTCTTCTTGTGATCTTGGTTGCTACAACATTATTGTCTATGGTTAAGTTAAATGATAAAATGGAGTGAAATTCATGCTTAACCTAGCTTATTGAAAAATCAACATGGTATCATAGCATAGGTCTTGAAGAACCCATTACAAAAGCTACAAACTTTTACCATTCACCCCTCCTCTTCTGCAGAACCGTACGACCCTCCTAGAGTTTCCAGAAAATCTATATGGCCCTCTTATTTTGAGTGTTTCAACCTTTAAAACTTGGACATTGAGGAAATTTTTTGCATGGGAGAGTATGGACTTCTCCAGCACACCTCTAGAGACTCTCAGAATGAATTTCCGATCATTTTGAAATTTTGGCCCTAGGGTTTCTATGGTTTCGCAATTTTCTGCAGATTTCTATTTTTAGGGTTTCTGCAACTCTTTAAAGAATCCTTCAAGATTACCCGTGTTCTTATAACTTTCAAGGATTATTTTTGATAGTCATAAGCCCAAAAAAAACTAAGGTTTCTAGCCTAGCCTAATCGTTAGGTTTTCTAGACCATTTAACAAGGGTTTGTGAAGAATCTAAAATATGATGAACAAGGCTATTGATGAATGGAAGGAAGATGATGACAAGACAAAGAAGCCAATCATCTATAGAAACTCTTACATTGAAGGGCCAACTTTAAATTAGCAATATGACAAATAGTGACACCGTGACTACCTTCTTCATGAAGATCTCAGAGGACAAAGATCAACCAAGTGCCATTGGAGAAATCATATCAGCACCCTCAGGTATGCACTTATATATTTATCATTTGTATCATTGTCATAAGGGTAATTGCAGGAGGAAGGAACCTTTTTTCTAAAGTCATGGATCGAGAGGGATCTCAGTGCATTTAGAGTAACAACACACTGGAAGTGAAGACTCCAGGTTTGATTGTTATAATTGTCATTCATCTAACCTATATTTCTAAAGTTTGATACATTATAAGTAGGTGTTGTAGCCGTGACAACATTCCTTAAATTGTTTTGATTCTAGAGATGTACTCATTATTCTCCTTTAGGAGATATTCTTTTGTTGTTGTTTTTTTTCTTGTTCCAGATAGGTTAAAAATAAAACAAGATGTCTATCCCTCAGAGGGAGTCACTTGACTTAGAGGGAGTCAAAACTATTTGAGAAAGAGGAAGAATAAAACCATCATTTAGGCAATCAATGCAATAATGCATAATCATAATCCTTCTATGATTCTATGGGCAAAAGCATGCATGAAACAGTATATGTTTAGAACAAGAGTCTTCACCAGAATTTGAAAAACATAACTCCCGAAGAAGTCTTCACCAGAATAAATCTTGAGATTAAACACTTCAGGTTATTTGGGTGCCCAGTGTATTTTCATGTACCCAAAGAGAAGAAGTCCAAGCTAGATCCTTTAGAAAGAAAGGATACAATTAATCTTCAAAGACATTCCAGATCAACATCCCTAGTTAGGTATAGATTGAGACAAGCAGAGACGTTGCCCTTAAAGAAGAGACAAACCTTCAAAGATCTAGAGAATCTCAGATGGATATTGACAGTAAGACAATACCTTCCCCTCTTCAGCAGTTCAGAGGGAGACAAACATTATTTTAGTTGATCCAAATTCTTGAGTTGATATGTTCAGAGATATTGCAGTAGGGCATAAAAGGCCTACCTAGACTCACTCTGTAAGAGGCAGAGAAACATACAAGCCTCTCAAGGCACATCCCGAGAAATAAAAAGAGATTTTTGAGTTGTCCTTCAGTCATGAGCCACTTCATGAATGTTGAGCTTCTTGGTCTTAGAGAAGCAACAGGAGAACAGGTATGGCAAGATGCCATAACAGAAGAAAACCAGTATATCTTAAAGAATGATCTATAAGACATTATTCAGGGACCAGAAGGGAAGTTAGTGGTAACTTCCAAGTGGATCTATAAGATCAAGCATACAGTTGATGGAAGTGTTGAGAAATACAAAACAAAATCTATAGCCAGAGGTTTCTCACAAACAGAGGAATTGTCTATGATGAAACACTTGATCCAGTAAACTCGATACACTTCCATCTGTACTACCATCCATGAGTTGGAAACTATATCAGATAGATATATTCTTTATGAATTTGTATTTCAGCAAGAGTGTTGTTGATCCAAACCTATATCATTACAATGTTGGTGATGAGAGCCTGATCATGATGACTTATTCAGAAAGCCTTGTTGTTGGATACAAGTAATCCTTGAATTCTGAATTCGAGATGAAGAATCTGAGTATGATGCACTACTTCTTAGGACAAGAAGTATGACAGAGGACTAATGAGATTTTCATGAGTCAAGGAAAATATACAGTGAAAATATTAAAGAAGTTCAGTATGATAGAATGAAAAATCCATCGTGATGGATTTAAAGAAGAATATTGATTATGATTCAGACAAGACTGATCCACAGCTGATTGGATCACCGATGTATCTAGTTAACACCAGACTTGATTCATGCCATGTAGTGAATGTGCTTAGTCATTTCATGAGTCAACCGAGACAAACTCACTAGACAACAACAAAAAATGTATTGAGATATATACGAGGTATGGCCTGAGATATGCCTCCAGTGTGAAATTGATTGTGCAAGATATGCCGATTCAGATTGAGTAGAAAGAACATTGAATATGAAAAGCACATCCGACTGATGTTCTATCATGAAGTTTTCCATGGTTTCCTAATGCAGCAGGAAACAAAACTTTGTGGCCCTGAGTACCACAGAGGCAAAGTATATAGCATCGAGTGTGTGAAGCAATGTGGTTTCACAAGCTTCTGACAGATTTACTTGACCATGAGATGGATCCTATGATGACAACCAAGAGTCATGAGTAAAGCTCCTTGAGAACCCAGTGTTTCCTGATGGATTGAAACACGATGAGATGAAATATCCTTATATCAGATATATGATGCAGAGGAAAACTGTACACATGCAGTACCTTCCTACACATAAGCAAATTGTAGATATCTTCACTAAATTAACGTCATGAAGAATGGCTCCCTAGTTGAGAGGGAGTGTCGATAACTCTAGCCAAGACAAAATTCAAAATACATCTGTGTGAGACTTGGCATGATAAATAATTCCTCCGTAGCTGAGAGGGAGTTTTGATGAATACGGCTATGTGAGACATTCTTCATCTTACAAACCTGTGAGATGTGGATCTAGGCAGCTATGTGAGTCTTTCTCTCAGCTTAAAAACCTAGGAGAAATCCCCTAAGAAGGGTATGTGGTTCCTTCCTAAGACAGAGCTAGGAACATAGATATGACCTCCTCCATTCAGAGAGTTGAGAAGAACTCCACATGATTATCCAGTGGGAAAGGAGATCTATTGAGTTAGACGTGCATGTGGCTGAGCACAAGGTGAACGTGTGAAATCCCAAAGTGTTGGGTGCATCATCATGTGAATAGAAATGAAGATGATGTACTATCCTCCTCTGAGAAGCAGAGTTGATGAGAAAACTCCAAATTATTCTCCTGTGTGAAGCAATGGGAAGGAATATCTGTAAAGTGGACATGCCTCTGGAAGAGCATAGGTGAATGTGTGAAGATTTGGTTCTTCTGTGTAATCCAGTGAGCCAGAGATATGACATACCTATGGATGTGACCCTAGTGGATGAGCACTAGTGGGTGTATCAGATCCCTTATTATATGTTTTTCAAGAGTTAGACCTGCATGTAACCCTAATTGTGATGTAAAGGATACAAGTCGACCCTACCTCAATGTAATTAATAATAAATGTAAAAGATAATTAATCTAGATAATATTAATTGTAATAATAATAATAATATGATTTAGAGAGGTCGACCCTGTTGAGCTAATAGACACTTTAGTTGATAGGACAAGTCTAATATAAGTAAAGGGAAATTCCCCATTGTGGAATAATATCTTTCATGTCAATTTGGAAATTTCATCAAGTACATTTACTTGGGAAAAGTGCGCACTTCTCTTGGGTGCTAGTCTTTTAGGGCTCGAGCACCCTCTTGTGTGCTAGGTATTTCCTAGTGGTGAAGGTCTTTCTCTTTAAGAATATAGCAAAGGATTTAGTTGGGTTTTCTTCCCTTGTTGAGAAGGGTTTCCCAGGATACTTCTTGTGTTCTTGTGCATGGTGTTTCTTCTTGTGATCTTGTTTGTTGCAACATTATTGTCTATGGTTAAGTTAAATGCTAAAATGGAATGAACTTCATGCTTAACCTAGCTTATTGAAAAATCAACAAGTCTCACATTACTAGTTTTGGATTAGTCAACAACCCTAACTTGAAATAATCATAACTATGTACCTGTAATGAATAAATATCTGAAAATAGTACACAATGGTCTTCAGTGTGTTTTATGCAATTCCTCCAGGTGTCACTACTTACAACCTCTCAGAAAAGGATTTATAGAAAAAATGGCATACCTTGTTGAATTTTGGATTATTTTAGAGAGTGAACTTGTAGAGCGTGCCCTGCACGAAATATTTGTTGTATGGATCTGAAAATTGTACACAGAATATTACAAAGTGTACTCTAACCAACACATTTCTTCTTATTGAAATTGTATATGTTATGAACAAGTTATGAGGTTTTTATTCGAAACACCTATTTTAGACTAGTTTCAGGACTAGCCACAAACACATTTTCCACGGAGTGTAACTCCAAAAATACAAGGACCCACAAGCTTAAATTTGTACCAAAGATACTTGGATATTTTTCATCAATGGGCTCTCAATTTCATGGTCTAAATCATTCTAGAAAAAATGTTATTGCAAAATTGGTGAGATGACCTGTAAATAACATACCTTAGAAAGCATCATCAAAAGAATTTATCCTCCCTTGAATTTTGGCCTTCTTTACTTCACCTTCCCTCTTAAATTCGGCTTAGATATCCCTTGGTTGCCTCAATCAGCTATAGATATTCAATATGCTCAAGTGTCATTCAAATGAGAGAGCTTTTCCTCTTATTTATACTTTCATGTAGTTTCCTCAAGGGGTTACATTTTAACCATCTTAACCCACTTTCCTTATTTTAGGGTTAACCCACTTCTAACCACTTGTCCAATTAGTAATTTATTCATTAAATTTATTATTTAACTAATTTATATTGTATCCACTTTGACTTATAGTACACTCATCACTTCACTTTACCTCAAGGGGTTACCTTTTAACCATCTTAAACCACTTTCCTTATTTTAGGGCTAACCCACTTCTAACCACTTGTCCACTTAGTAATTTCTCCATTAAATTTATAATTTAAATAATTTCTTCTTTGCAAAAACTTTGACTACTTTGACTTTTTGGGGCTTCTAGATGACTCATGAGGGTTCTCCAACTTCACATGGCCATAACTCTCAAACCATGAGGAGTTATGTGACGTTCCACATACCACTGGAAATGGCATGACATGTAATATCCATATAGAATAGCCTTTCCTACAAATATATCAAAAGTTGTACCATTATCCATCAAAGTAACTTGTGTCCATTACCCAAACCTAGGTTCTTCAACTTCACATGCCCATAACTCTCTAACCATGAGGAGTTATGTGATGTTCCACATACCACCGGAAATGACATGACATGTACTATCCATATACAATAGTATTACCTTAAAATATATTAAAACTCATACCGTTATACATCAAACAAACTTGGGTCCATTACCCAAACCTTTGTGCTACCGAAATTCGCTACCAGACTTTCTCCAAGGGTTGATCTCAATCACTAAGGGTTGACATCAATCTACAATATCACTCTCCAATGATTGACATCAATGAAAACCAACAATCCATACCAATTGTCCATTAAACTAAGACAAATGTCTGACATTTATTATTTTAAATCATCCTTTAATATTATGATTTTATTTATTTATTCATTTACATTATTAATTTATATTCACTTAAAAATTTAATTTAAAAAATAACCAAAACGTTTTCCATACATCATCCTAACCTACATCAACCTTTGGTTTTAATTCTATGCTTTTTATTTTAATAATATTAATATTTATTTATATTATACCATGGCATAGTGAATTATGTGATTTCCACTCTCAATTATTTTATCCATTTTCATTTCCCTTAGCTTATTCTTTCATATGTGCATAGAGACACATTATAAAAGAGAAAAAATTCATACACATTTATGCCATGGTCCACACTCATCTTCTCTATATTCTTTAGTGACTTATATTATTGACACTTTATTATTTAATCCATTTGCATCTCCTTTAACTTATTATTTTATATGTGTGCATTACATACGAAAACAATACATGCACATCTCTGCCATGGTCCACACACATCTTCTCTTCATCTTCCTATTGGATAAATCTTACTTTTTTTCAAAAGTTAAGAGAATTATTCTTTAACTATTGATAGTAGTTATGTATATGGCTGAAAAGAATTCTTAATTTATAATATGGTGACTTTAAACACTTTTGTGAAGAGATGATAAATTTATTTTATAAATATTAAGAGCGGTAATAAGAGATCTATTTTTATAACTATTAAGAGTAATTATGTAATCTGCTTAAAAAGAGTGTGTTCTTCTTAACTATGGTATGAAATTAGTTATTACAAAAATAGGTGTGCTCATTTTACCATACACAATATCTCAATATTGTCACCCAATCATAGGCACAATGGCCATTCCTGAGCATCTTAACTTTGTGTAATGACCCTTTTTTTATTTAATATGAATAATTTCATATATAATCCTAAACATTAGCTAATTATAGTTAATTATTATATAACCTTAATTAATTATATGTTGTTAATTAATTATTTTTTTTACTATGATTAGCTTAAGTATGACTAACTCTTTGATTAAGGGTTAATGAATGATTAATTAGTAAGTGAGTCATTAGTTAATTAATTATTAAATTAATGGTTAGTGATTAATTGATTATTAATTAGAGTAATTGATTAATTGTGTATTAAAATGGGGAAAATAAAATATGAGGCTAAATGGGTTACGTATCCCATAAGGGATAACGTAACCCATACGTAAAATAAGCATTAAGTAAAGGATAAGCCCATTTAATAGAAATAAATGTATGGATAAGGTTTGGTGGGGAGTGAAGGTTCGGGGGGTGAAGGAGGCATAAGGGGAAGGAGGAGGATTCATTCATGGAGTTAGACGAGAGGAGATTTTTGGGATCTTTGAGACTGATTTAGAACAGTGGGATTTACAGTGCACACCGGGGCTGAGGGGTTTTGGGCTCGGAGGGCTAGGACGTCCATAGATGTCCTAGGGCCAGGCGTACTGGTCGGCAGGGTGGCTGGTTTGGGGTGTCTTCAGGAGCAAGCTGTGGAAGAGGAGCGAAAGAGAAGATTCAAGCAAAGGGAGACAGCATCAGAACGAGGTATTCCACTTGTTATGCATTTTGTTATGTAAATTTAGCTTGTTAGGCAAATGATTATGTAAATTGTTAATTTATTTATAAAATAAAATGGGAGCGAATATGCTAGATTAAATAAAAATTTAGTAAATTACAAATTTACTGTTCTATTTTACTTTTCTGGTAGTTTAATGAAATCCCGGTCCCTACACTTTGACAGAGATAATAATCCTGGAAGCAAAACCTAGAACCAATAGCCAACCAAGGTAGTGTACCTCTATCCAGATATAGCGTGCCAAGCAGAAAGTCCAAACCATAACGAAGAGAAACTCCAAGCCAAAACCGAAATGCCACTTGCAGTATATGTTATTGCAACTCCTCTCTAAACTTGCGCACCACTGGTCTTATGAAGTTGTGAGAGTGAGAGTGACAAATGAGCTCTAGCGCCCTCTTATTTATAGTCCTCCAAGTGACCTAACTGGGCCGAATTATACTTCTGGGGGCTAATAACTCAATAATAAATATTCTCTTGATTCAACTTGTCTCCTAGGGTTATTATCCAACATTTTAGGGTTTCTCTTGCTTCTCAAAATATTCTAGTCTCGTCAAGGTTACATGTAGATTTGAATACCTCTCGTAGCTACCATAATATCAACACTCCTTTCTATCTAGGGAGGTATTAAAGAAAATGGTCTTGAGCACAAACAGACCATTCAACTGATAGCATCATCATAACCACATAGGATATCTCATGGTCAAATCATGAGCACCATCATCACTATCAGTAACATCTGATAGCATCAACTACATCATCTCTCGAAGCCATACTCCATCTGAGTAATTGGGAATGATGTTGAATAAGTCACTCACTCCACAAAGTGATACAAAAATCATTCTTCTAATCTAGACATACTTCCTAGAAGAATGATTGTCCTGGACCATTTTCAACAGGTAGAATATCTGCCCATCAACATACTGATTATCCATCTAGCTAGCAATCATCTCCAACACTAGTGATAGTCTCCATGGCAATCAGAACAATTCCATCCAATAGAACACAATTGCTTCTATCCGTAGTAGTACACAACTACTACCCAATGGTACACAACCACTCCTAGTAGCACACGGCTACTAACCAGTGACACACAATCACTACCAGTGGATCACATCCACCACAAAAACATACAACTACTTTCCAGAGACATACAGTCTCCACAACAATCATATCATATGATATTAACTTGCATAAAACAATATCATGATACAAACTAAGTCATCTGGGCCATTCTTCCACTCACATTTGTGAGATCTGGAAGAGCATTTGTCCTCAGAAGGTAATTATCATCCATGGGCTATCTAGACTATTCTTCCCAAGTAGAGAAGAATAATTGTTGCTGATTTATGATCCTGGACCATTCACCTAACTAGGTCATTCCTCCAACACTAATCATAGTGAAACCTGGAGAGAATGAGTCTTCTCTAGTGAATGCATGTCCCTGATTGCTCAACCTGGACCATTCACCTATCTGTGCCATTCCACCAACACTAGTCACAGTGCAACCTGGAGAGAATGACTTTGCCCTAGGGAATGACTATCTAGACCATTTCCTATGGAAATTACTATCCAACACCAACCTCCAAAATAGTCCATTCTTTGAAATTGCTCACAACTATGAACTTTGAAAGAATGACTGCTCAGTGAGGTAGACCATTCTACTAACCACTATTATTTCTTGGAATCTTCATGTTCTTCCTCATGTTCCTCTTTAGCTTTTGGGTCCATGGAGTATTCTATAGATTTTATGCCCTTCCTTCCTGAATATTCTAACTTCTTCCTTTCATGGATGTAGATGGACAACAAAGGATATTTAAGACTTCTTTTCAAAGAATACTTCTTCTAGATTCAAACTGAACATGTGATTCTTATCATGTCTGCTACTTTTGATGGGAACATGGAAAGATAATTCATAATCTTCATGGATTCTTCAATGGATCATATCATTTAGGGTTAGCTCCCTCCTAATCCTTGCTTCATGCATGAATGCATGCTCTTCTTTTGGAATTCTATAATCAGCTCCCTCCATCTAAGAGAGTCCATGCTTTTGTCTGCATCCTTATTGTCTTATGAAAAGTCTCACAAGTCTTAGTCTAATTTCTTCTTGATTACTAACTTCTTTCTGATTTGACTCCTTCTGGGTCTCTTCAGGTTTGATTCTGATTTTGTCCTATCTGACAGTTGTTACTTATATAATAGATTCCTCAAGAATTTGCCAACATACTTCATCTTCTTGTAGTCATCATAATAGCAATTCTTATCTTGTTAGTATTTCATAGGTATTGTTTCACTGACCATATTTTCTTCTAAGAAATATATATGCATGATATGTACATGAACTATGTAAACATGGTATGTAAAAGAGATATTTTATAGAATAATAATGTTACCTTGACTAGAAGAAGAAGTCGGTTTTATCCTACTTGGATTTCTTTGAGGGTTGCCTTTCTTCGACAACTGTTGCTTCATTTTTTCCTTCTTTTTCTTTAACTCGGGACAGTGGTTCCTATAGTGACCATATTTTCGACAATTGAAGCATTGTCTTTTGACATATCCTTTTCTTGATTTGGTTTCTTCCTTAAGACAAACTTCCTCTTATTCTTGAAATTCTTGAATTTTTTTGTGAAGGCTTGATCATCATATTTCTTTTGGGATTTCTCTTTTGTGTAATCCTTGATTCTTCTTGTGCATAGAAATTCCAAAGTTCTTCAAATGTGGGATACTCCTTTCTTATGTTCATGCTTGTGGAAAATGCATCCCATGTCTTGGGAAGGCCATTAAGTACTATATTTACTAGTTCCTTTTCTGAAATGATTTCTTCAATAGCTTGCAGTTGATCTCTTAAATGGGATATTCTTACAAAGTATGATGTTATGATATCATCATCATTCATTTTCATGTAATGGAGCTCATTCTTCAGACTCATTACTTGTCCAATGTTTCTTACTGAGAAGAGGTTAGTTAGGGCATCGTACATCTTTTTAGATGAGTCAAGATGCAATATGTGGGGTATAAAGAGGTATTTTACAGAGTCCACTATGATACTCATAGCGTTGATGTCATTTTCCTTGAACTTCTCCATAGCTGCAACGTTCTGACGTTCCTTCTCTTTTCCCACTTCAAATTGTGGCTCCATGATCTTGCCTTTCACAATATCCAACACTTTATTCTTGGCAAGGATGAGTTAAATCCTTCTCTTCCATGCTCTGAAGTTATAAGCCCCTTCTAACTTGTTTTCTGACTTCATATAGTAATTCATGACTTCTTTGACTTGGTCAACCTTTGACTTTGACCAAAAACTCAAACTTGACATCTTGGCTTGCTGAGAGTACTAGGAGGTGCACTAGGCTAGGGTGCATTGGGCTATCTAGGAATTAGGTCAAGCTCTTCACTTAAGGTGCCTTAACAAGAGGGTTAGGGTTTCATTGTTGCAACAAAAATTTGATTGTAACTACAACTATAACTGAGAAAATACTCCCAATCTATCTTCTAATGGTTAGACTGTCCGAAAATAGTGTGGGCTCATAACCTGTTATAAAAATAGGTGTGCTCATTTCACCATAGACAATATCTCAATATTGTCACCCAACCATAGGCACAAATTCCACCCCCGATCACCTTAACCTTGACAGAGAGAATAATTCTGGAAGCAAAACCTAGAACCAATATCCAACCAAGGTAGCATACCTCTCTCCAGAGCTAGCATACCAAGAAGAAATTACAAACCATAACCAAGAGAAATTCCAAGCCAAAATCGAAATGCTAGTTGCAGCAACTGCAACTACAACTCCTTCAACTTTGTGCACCATTGGTCTTATGTTGTTGTGAGAGTGAGAGTGAAAAATGAGCTCTAGCTCCCTCTTATTTATAGTCCTCCAAGTGACCTAACTGGATTGACTTCTACTTCTAGAGGCTAATAACTCAATAGTAAATATTCTCTTGAGTCGACTTGTCTCCTAGGGTTACTATCCAATGTTTTAGGGTTTCTCTTGCTTCCCTGAATATTCTAGTCTCGACAGGGTTACATGTAGAGATTAATATCTCCCATAGATACCATAATATCAACACTAGCATGGTTCCAACCAAAAAGAAACAAAATTTTTATAATCACTTAGTTTATTATTCCCCTATTTCCACAAAAGGACCAAATCACCAACTTAAAAATCTTTATCATTGGATTCGCTATAAAACACAACCTTGATATACTCTTAGTATCTTGTATATTCATCATATGTATTCTTATTAATTTCATGTAAACCCATCAAGTCATTGATTCTTTCACCTAAGACCTCTTCATATGTAGTGAATCCTTAAATAAGCATGTAGTAGATCAAGATTAATAGGTAAAGAAGCATCCATCCCAAGAATCCCTCAAAAGGGAAATCGGTTGCCTTTTTTGATTTAATCATATTGGTCCATAGAGAAAACTTAAACTTACTATCCCTAATGCACTTGTTCTCTCCAAACGTCTTCTTAATTATACTAATACAATTTTGTTGTTGGGATCTATAAAACCATTTACTAGTAGTTTAATATTTAGAATATTGAGATAAAATGATATCATATTTTGAACAAAGATCTATTATTTCTATAGAATCAAAAGCTTTTGCATTATAAATAACAAGTTTTAAAGGAGTGTCAAATCTAGTGATAATGTTATCCTCTAAGAACTTGATAATAACATTAACATTATAATTTTAGTAGGAACTACCTTGATCCATCTTGTGAAATAATATGTAGTTGTAAAGATCCACTTTAACACATTGTTGAAGTTCTTGTGAATTTCACAATGAAATATAATCCCCACTATTGAAATAGGGCCTAGACTACTACCAGTTCCAAAGGAAAAGATGGTAGTTACTACCTGCCAATGGAAATATGGCACTCTCCACAAGTACTCATGTATGAATACACATATGCAAATAAAGTAGGCCAATGGTAGCCTACTTGAATAATCTTGTGAGAAATTTCCTTGGAAAAAAATGGTCACAATACAAACCACCATGCAATTGATCTAAGATATACTATAACTCCTTTTTATTCACACAATGCAATATAGCTCCATCTGTTTTCCTCCATGATGCATGGATTTTCCAAGGATCGTAATTTTTTACTCGGTTATCTGTTTGGGATGAAATTTTACAGGGAATCGTGTCTCAAATATTTCACTGTTGTGTCGATCTGATCCTTTAAAATGGACATCATTTAGAGACTTTTCTCGGGGAAAATTCCTTCATATAAGAACTCATTGGGTTTTTAGTGTTTTTACAGGAATTTTTAAATTTGTAATTATGAATTATCTCTTAGTTTATGGACCTAATCAAGAAAGTGAGTTTAAAAATAGTGTCGCTCTAGTTAGCTCTTAGTTATTGGTTAGTTTTAGAGTCATGCAATAATTTCCTAAACTTAGTTCTTTTTCCAAAATTAGTTGTTTTCAAAAATCTCATATAGCAGTTATAAGGGGTTGAACTTCCATTGTAATAGTTAGGATGGAGAAGGAATAAAAGAGAGTAATTTTCCATTCTCATGTGTTTGCATGGTTTTTAGATCTATGAATACATCTAAGTTAATTGTATACAACATATGGTATCGAAGAAGGAAGATGGCTGGGAGAGGAAGAGGAAGAGCAAGGTATCTTACTCAAATGCATAGAGATATGAAAACCCTCCAAAGGCAAGTAGAAGATCTTACAAACGTGTTGGCTAGTCAAAGAATAATACAAAGAGAAGTTTTTGATGAGGATATAGACCAAGGAGATGTAGCTCAACATATAGAACATGAAGAAAAACAATTAGAGCACATGAATTTTGAAGAAAGGATGCTCAAGGCTATAGAAGGGATAAATGATGGGATCAAAATGGAAGTTTCAGAATATGTAGGGAGTCTTAAACCAGAGGAGTTAATAGATTGGTTGAATTCCATGGAAAAAAAAATTGAATGGAATTCGATGACATAAGAAAAGAAGGTGAAATTTACATGCACCAAGTTGAAGGGTCACACCATGATCTGGTGGGATCATGTGGAGAAAGACAGATCAAAAAAAGGAAAAGACAAAATTAGGACTTGGAGCACGATGGAGAAAAAAATGCAAGAATTTTTTTTTCTTTTGGACTATGCCCAACCTTTTTCGTATATTTTAGAACTTGAAGAAAAACTTCTCCACCATGGAGGAACTCACAAATGAGTTTTATCAGTTGTCCATTCATGTGGATCACCGGGAAACTGATGGGTTACTACCTGTAAGGTATGTGAATTGTTTAAAATTTTCTATTCAAGATGAATTCAACATGCATAAGGTTTGTAGCATGGAAGAGGCATACCAATTATCCTTAAAGGTCGAGGAAAAACAAAACCGGAAATTTTCTCAAAGGAATAGAATAGAAAGGAGGGGTACATCATCTGCCTCACAGGGTGGTTTTAACTATGGTAGAGGCAATCATCCCAAGGATCTGAGAAAGAAGAAGATACTCGACAAGGTAACCTGAATCAACCACAAGGAATAGTATTTTAGAGGGGTAGAGGTTACGATGGTGGAAGAGGAGGACCTTATGTGTGTTTCAGGTGTGGTATAGAGGGTCATTGACCATTTGAATACTGAAATTATAGCATGCAAGAGTCGAAGCAAGGACAATAGCCTAGTTTAAACTTGGTCCAAGATGAGAATGAAGACGAAGGATTTGAATCTGAAGTCCCTCCTAATATGGGGGAGAGTCTCATGATACATTGGTCAATGGTGATTCCAAAAACAAATCAAAGTTTGAGTAGCGAAAATGAATATTCTTAGCTTTGGATAAATATTTTTCGAACCAGATGCACTTCCAGGGGAAAGGTATGTCAAGTTATTGTTTATAGTGGCAGTTGTGAGAATATGGTTTCCAAAGAGATGGTAGATATGTTAAAATTGTGTTTTGAAACACATCCCCATCCTTACCAAATTGCATGGTTCAATAAGGGGAATGAAGTCACCATTAATAAAAGATGTTTGATCAAGTTTTCCATTGGTAAGACTTATAAAGATGAAGTATGGTGAGATGTCATTATGATGGATGCATGTCATCTGTTATTGGGAAGGCCTTGGAAATACGAAAGAAAAGTCATGCATGATGGAGGAAATAATACCTACACCTTTTGGAAGATTGGATCAAAAGTCATCTTATTTCCCCTTAAGGATGAGGGTAAAACTAAGAATATGTTGTCATAAAGAGATTTTGTTAAGGAAACAAAGGAAACAAGATTTTTCTATGCATTAATGGTGAAAAAAGGAGTCGTAGAATACGTACCAATTCCTATTGAAGTGGATGTTATCCCTAATGAACTACCTAATGGTATTCCACCAAAGAGAGATATTCAGAAAAATATGACAGAAAATTCATGCATTATGGAGGAAAGAATACCTACACCTTTTGGAAGGATGGATCAAAAGTCGTCTTATTTCCCCTTAAGGATGAGGGTAAAAATGAGAATATGTTGTCAGAAAGAGAGCTTGTTAAGGAAACAAAAGAAACAAGATTTTTGTATGCATTAACAGTGCAAAAAGGAGTCGTGGAAGATGTACCAAAGAGGGATATTCAATATCACATTGATATAATCCTATGATCATCTTTACCTAATCAGGAAGCCTATAGGATGAGTCCTACAAAATATGCAAAGATCAACCAACAAATGATAGAAATTATAAAGAAATGTTTGATAAGCGAAAGCATGATTCCATGTGTTGTACCGATATTGTTGACTCCAAAAAAGGATAACACATGTAGAATGTGCATAGAGAGTAGAGAAATCAATAAAATTACCATCCAATATCGATTTCCTATACCTCTCTTGGACGACATGATGGATGTGCTAATCGGAGCTAAATATTTTAGTAAGATTTATTTGCGAAGTGGATACCACCAGATCTATATTCGTGAAGGGGATGAATGAAAAACTGCCTTCAAGACCAAGGATGGACTATATGAATGGATGGTGATGACATTTGGGTTGTCCAATGCACCTAGTACTTTCATGTGGTTGATGAATCTTGTGCTTCGACCTTTTATTGGTAAGTTTGTTGTCGTTTATTTCGATGACATCCTAGTTTTCAATGACAATAAATAGGATCACTTGCAACATTCAAAAATTATATTGGATGCATTGAGAAAACATCAACTTTATGCAAACCTAAAGAAATGTAGGTTCCTGCAAGAAATTTTGGTATTTATGGGTTTTTTCATCTCTACAGAAGGAGTCAAGACGGATTCCGAGAAGTTCAGAGAAGTTTTGGAGTGCCCTAGTCCTAGGAGAATAACATAGGTAAGAAGTTTTCATGGGTTGGCCACTTTTTACCGAAAATTTATTCAAAATTTTAGCAATATTGTAGCACCTATAACATATTGCACCAAAGGAAAGACATTCATGTGGACCAATGAAGTTGAGGAAATTTTTAAGTTTCTAAAGAAGAAGGTAACTAAGGCACCCATATTATCCTTACCGTATTTTGATAAAGTGTTTGAGGTAGACTGTGATGCTTCACATGTAGGCATTGGATTTGTACTTAGCCAAGCAGGTAGACCAATTGCATTCTTTAGTGAAAAGTTGAATGAGGTAAGAAAGAACTACTTCACATATGATGTAGAATTTTATGAAATTATACAACATTATGACATTGGAGGCTTTACTTAGTTCCATTTTGTGTTATTTACTAATCACATTGCATTAAAATGAAAGAAATTGAACAGTAGACATGAAAAATGGGTCTCTTTATTACAAGGCTACACCTTTGTTTTGAAGCACAAATTAGGACAGCGGAATCAAGTTGTAGATGCTTTGAGTCGATGCACTGTTCTTTTGACAACCATAGAAAATCAAGTAATTGGGTTTGTGCATTAAAGGATCTCTATGTGTCTAATAACTATTTTTGGGAGATTGTGGAACAATTGAAGAATCCAGTCGATGGGAACATGGATCTTACTAAGGGTGAATATTTTATGCAATATGTCTACCTCTTCAAAGGAAAACAACTATTCATTCCAATTGGTTCAATGAGGGAAAATATTATCAGAGAACTTCACAGCAGTGGTTTGGCATGAAATTTTGGAAAGGATAAGACACTAGCCATAAATTGAATATAAGTATTATTGGCCAAAGATGAAAAACGATATAATCAGGTATGTAGCATGGTGTAGGATTTTTCAAATGGCTAAAGGACACTCACAGAACATAGGGTTGTATATGTCATTACCAATGCCAAAAATCCCATGGACAGATATGAGCATGGATTTTGTGTTGGGGATCCCAAACACACAGCAAGATAATGATTATATATTATTTCTTTTTGATAGGTTCTCTAAAATGGATCATTTAATTGCTTGCAAGAAAACTAGTCATGCATCGAGGGTGGCATAATTGTTTTTTTTAATAAATTGTTAGATTGCATGGGGTTCCAAAAAATATTACCTCTGATAGCGATACTCGGTTCTAGGGTCATTTTTGGAGGACTTTATGGAAGAAGATGGGGAATGTTTACATTTCAGTAGTGTTTATCACCCCCAAACAGATGGGAAAACCAAGGTAGTAAATCGGAGTTTGGGAAACCTATTACGGAGCATTGTTGGAGAGAATCCCAAGCAATGGAATTTGGATTTACCTCAAGTAGAATTTGCCTACAATAGTTCAATGAATATATCTACAGGTAAATACCCATTTCATTTTGTTTACAATATAAATATTATGGGTTTCCTAGATTTGGTACAACCACCACTTGGGGATAGGATCAGTGAAGATGGGGAAGCATTTGCAGAACAAATTCAAGAGGTGAGACAAAACTTGTAGGCCAGTAATGAACAGAAAAAAAATATAAAATATGCTCATTGACGATACCAGGTGTTCAATCAAGGTGATTTGGTGATGGTTTATTTACGGAAAGAGTGGTTTCCTAGAGGAACCTACTGCAAATTGAAGTATAAGAAAATTGGTCATTGCAAGATTCTCAAGAAAATTAACAACAATGCTTATAAGGTCAATTTACCATCTGATCTCGATATTTCCATTGTGTTTAACATTTATTATTTGTATATATTCCATGGGGACGATATGGGTGATGATAGTGAGGTGGAGGTGGATTGGAAGTAGGACATTCTGAGAAAGAAAAAAGAAAATATTGTTCATATTTTAGATAAGAAGACCCTTCATACTTGGAAAGGCCAATACAACCAATATCTAGTCCAATGGAAAGGCATAGCACTAGAAGAGAGTACATGGATTATAGAGGGGGACTTGTTGTTATCGGATAAATCAGTAGGTGCGAACACTAACAGATCTCCCTAGATCCACCTGGATATAGAACAAAACAGGACAGGACACGACTCTTTCCCTAAGTTGTAGTCATTGAATCTACTAGTAAGAAGGAATGAGTGACATACCTTTATATCGCTTCCTTAGGTCTCTATTGTTCTTGCTTCACTCCGATGCTCTTGTGAAATCAGGTCCAAGACGACACAAACCAACCAAATTGAAGATAACAAAGTATATTCAATGTCAACCTATGCATATGATCAAGGAGTTATGTAATAAAATAAGAGTGATTTTATGGGAAAGGGACATGCCGCTGTATTATTTTAAATGAAAGTAGAAGATACAACCAGACCACCTTGATGTTGCAAGCTTCCTTTTAGTGACCCTTGGTTCCAACACACACACTTGCTCTATCTTTGTATGAAGAAGATCCAATACAAATTGATAGACCAAAAAGAGTCTCCAAGCTTCTATCCAAGCAGGGTTCTTCACACAATTCTTTCACCAATTTTTCATTCAATCTTGCTTAACCTTTTCCATGAAAAACACTTGAATATATAGGAGAAGGAGGGATGGTTACATGGATTAGGATGATCCCACTAAATCTGGGAAGTCAATAGGATGCCAACCATGCGGATGACAACTCATTTTATAGAAGATTCCCTTCTAGAACCTTCGTGACCTCTTCTCTTTCTAAGCTTAAAAACAGGTTCGCACCCTATCTATAGAGAAGACTACGAATAGTTCGCACCCCAAGTGTGGGTTGCCTGCGAGAATGGAGGATTTCCGCACCCTGTAATATAGGCAGCCTGCAAGCTCATCTTAAAAATGTGTTTTTGGAAGAAGACAACAGTCACTTTTCTCAGGCAAAAAGTCTTTGTGGGAGCTTGAGTACATCACTAGTAGAGACATCACCAGAGTGACCAAAATCATGTGTAACAGAATTCCCCCCAAAGTATGAGGCCGAAACTTGTGACAGCCGAAATACTTTGTAAAATGTGTGTGTGTGTCATAAACAAGGAGCACACCTAATCGGAAACCTATAAACAACCAAGCATCTGTAGAATAGAATACCAGTTCTGAGGTAGGCATTCCCATGCTCAGATCACAAATGAATGGAATCATAAACGTATTTCACGGCCACCAATCATACACTGTGGATCCATGTCGTCAAAATGCTACATAGCCACCAGGAATACACTGTGGATCTATGTGAGAAGACTTGAATTAAGACATAGCCACGTAACATACAAAGTGGATCTATGTGCCGATACAAAACATACATACTCCATCGCATCCTAGATAAAAAAGATGAGACCCAGGGTCTTCAATCCCCATCACCTGAAAGTACGAATCTAGCCATGTGATTACATGTGTTGACGTCGAACATGGTAGAAACCACTTGATTACCGGTCATTAATAAAAATCGTTAACAAGTATGAGGGAAATCACCATTGATGTCAATGACTCCCACGGTACCGAAGTACAATCCGAACGAATGGGAATGAATGAGCTGAAGTCGAGCACTCGACAAAATCTCTTAATCAGGGATCAATAGTGTGAAACCCCTGTCGAAAGCGAAGAGACCCGCCATTAAGGCATGCAGGTTCCAAGGTACTAAATGATTTCTAAGTCTCATTTCTAGATAATGAGTTGGAGTCGACGGAACAAGACTCATAATAGGAGGGCCTTGATGTATCCCCCATCAATGAAACGAAATAAGTAACATATTTTGAGGGTGAATCAAAGTATGAACAAGGGTTGAAACAGACACAGGGAAGGTCGACATAGTAAGAATGGACAACTGCAGTTGGCCGACTCAATAGAGGGCTCATTTGGACTTCTCTTGAACATATGAATGATCAACCACTCCTTCCTAGGGTTCGTTAAATATACTCTGAGGGACTCATCCGAAGGATGAGCTTACATCAGAAAGCATATGTTATCCTCCTCAAGCTTGCATAAAAATAAAGAGGTGCTTGCGTAAAAATAAAGAGGTACTCGCCAGAAATGGTGGGGGAAATTTTGGGAAAGGGATGTGTTTTCGTAATCATATTAATGGCAGTAAGCGTCGCTCTTGAACATGACACCCCCTATTCATCATTTGAATCCAGGTTGGGAAATCCATTTGTCTCTCGTTCGACTTGCTACAAGGTCATATCTTGGGTTGTCTTTGAGTCGGTGCTGCCAAGTCCTTGGTTGTGTGTCCTTGTCTGCTAGGGAAACTTTGTCGCCTGCCCCTTCTAAGGAATGAAGGTATTTATTGGGGCCTTTATGACTGTTGTGTCTTCCATATCCTGAGTTTTCTTGATGGAATCATGTAATGTGTGTGGCCTAAAATCCTTAACCCAACCCTTCAAGGGTTCAGTTATCCCCTCTGTAAATAACATCACTAACCTTTTTTCTAATATATTAGTTACCTTGAAAACCAACCTTTGAAACTCTATGATCAATGCCTCTAATGTCCCTGTCTGTCTCAATTGGGCCAACTCCATGAAATACATTTTAGGATCCTTTCTTTCGAACCTGTCCATCACCCTCTGGGTGAATTATACATATGATGTAGTGTTAGCATGTCCAAGGGTGACCAACACATGATTCCACCGTTCATGGGCCTCCCCATCCAAATGTAAGGTGGAAATATTGATTTCCTTTGCCTTAGTCATTGGGTTGATCCAGAGGTAAGTGTCCATCTTCTACACCCAAGCGCTAGCTGAACACTTAGTTGATCTATCGAAAGATGGAATAGTTAAGCTTCCCACCCTATGCATAAGATCATAGTTTTGTTGGTATTACACTGCTTTGTTCCATTCCCTTGGTTTGTTCCTATATTTAGCATTGTAATAGTCTTGCAAATAAAATATTCCTAGAAACCTTCTAGTGTGGCTAGGTACTCTTCATAACCCTTAAGGGGATTACCATCTTGGTCTTGTTTTTTTAGAAATTTTTCCTGTTGCTCCTTAATAAATTGTGGTAATGATGACCTTGGTATTTTATTACTACCAGTCGGTGAACCACTCTGTATTGGAATATGAGTGTTGTTATTCTCCCTATAGGCCCTAGTACTTTGTTGACTTCCCTATATCTGATTCCCATTGTATCCTCCTTGGATTTGAATGATTTGTGTCAGGAGTTATATTGTCTCTTGTTGGCTAGCAGTCATCGGTAGTTGTCCTGCATCTATAGATTCCAACAATTGTTGGACATTATCTTCACCCTGGTTTCCCATGCTTCCTTCAAGTTATGATTCTGATGGGATTTATTCTGAATTCCTCTCTGGTGATTTGTTAGAGGGTTGTCCTCCACCCCCCTTCTTCCTCGGCATTACAGGCTGGCAGAATCACCAGCGCTGATACCACTATAATATCCGTGACCCAAATTAATAATTCTTCCTATGTGAAAATGATATTAAACCCTTATAATAATTTTATCAATGAGGAATATTATCAAACACATGGAAAACACACATAAATAGAGAAGAATAATATGGCATCTTATTATGAATGGGAATAACAATACAAATATCTCTAGTGGCTGTAAAAATGGATGCAGAACAAGACTAGGAATATAAATTATTGGTTGTTAGGCAGCAACACAATCTGCTACAAAACACACAAGAAAACCTGGTATGATGCCAACATTATTATAGGAGAATCCCCCTACGGACAAGTGGATTCCCTCTTGAACCCTAAATCTCTAAGATCAAGATAGAAAGGTGCTAACGTTGGTCACTGACATCCCTTTAAAACTAGCTAAACTAATCTATAGAGAAGAGGAAGAAGATGTACCTTTTTACAATGTTTGTCCTTGCCCGGTTCCAAGTTGAGATCTGATCCACAAGCTCTTTGACAGGTCCTGCAATCCAATCAAAGACAAAACATGCTTCCTATTCTACTATGATTAGTCTGAAACTAGATCTATCCATTAAAGACAAGTTCATGAAGGCATACACAATCTTGAAGAAAACATGCCAAGCACATGTATTAATGAGAACTTGATATCAATACTTACAGACCTTTGATGAAGATGCAGGAGCCTCACCAAACTCTCCTTGTCCAACCCCTTGCTCAAATGATCCACAAACAAAATGACTATGCTTCACTGATTATATCCCTTATGAGATCATAAGTTTGATGCCTTCAATGGCCCCCTTCCTTATGAGATCATAAGTTAGGTATCTCTCAATATCTCCATCTCTTTCACCATGAGAAGGCATCCTTATATAAGCTTAGATAGACCCAACCACCTTAGAGATTCTTGGGATAGGTTGAGGATATTTCTCCATCAGTTGTGGATCCTCCCTAAGATCCAGCCTTGACCTCGTATTCGAATCCAACCTGTTAACGCTCTGTAAATTTCCTAGAGGTTGTCAGAAAAGAAGAAATCTATGAGAGGTAACTTTATCCAACCACTTCGAAACTGGGATCTAGCCCTACCAGCTTCAGAGAGGGATCTCTCTGTATGATTTAGATATGTTTCAAATTTAAAATATTAGGCTAGGTACATAAAATATGTTTGTTTTGTTTGTTGTCGTTTTCATTGGTTTGGCTGAGAGAGCTTTACACATCCATTGGGCTATGGGGTCTGTATCATGAAATAAAATCTAAACCAGAAAACAAAGAAACCTTTCACAGGGCGAGGTAATGCAATTGTTGGATTCTTTTAGCAACATAAATGAGGAATAGCAGAAAAGGCGAGAATGTCAATTACAACAAAGAAGCAGTTAAGAATTTCTTTATCGTAAAATCAGAAGATGAAACACTAAAATCTTTTAAAGTCAGAAACAGTGTATACAAAGATAAATCCTGCAACGTTCATTACTTTCAAAGATTAGATTTAGAAAACAGTGTGATAACTAAGCAAGAATAACATTTAACTTAGAAAGGAAAACATCACCAATGAGTACACGCAAGAATCCTGTGGAAATGCCTCTTTGTATTAATGGAAGATCTCTTGAAAAATATTACAGTCTAGTAACTCACAGGGCGTAAAGATCAACCCTCAATACTTCGAAAAATGAAGTATTTATAACCAAAATTACAAACGATCCTGTCATTAAAGATTAGGACGTGGTAAATCTATTTTTAGCTTAACTGACTTAACAAACTACAAAAATCTAGGAAACTGTTTGATGATGTTTCAAAGTTTCATGTTGTTTTCTGGGTGAGCCATTAGTGAGGCCTCTGCATGACCTAGTCTGACTGGATAGTTGACTGGGTTGGGACAACTCATCGACTACTCGATCAGATTGCAAAGCTCTTCCCATCGAAGATGACTGGGAACGTTGACTTTGAGTAACCTTCGGTAGACTTCATCCATCTCTGTGTACTTGGAAAAAGTTGGCTTGATGATGAAGATGTACCAGATCTCATGTTGTATGTTGATGTCCAACTGTAGAGCATCTAGGAATGCTTTGCCAATGATACTGCCTTGTATTCCTAAAAATTTCAAACTATCCTTAGCCACATCGGCTAGTCTCTTTTTGTAATCGGGGAGCGTCATCAATTTGTCATTTATCACCTTCAAACCAGGAAGACCCTTCTTATGTAGAGCCTCTATCTTGCTGAAAAACCTTTTCACCCCTAGGTCCATAGCCTAAAACTTTTCTTCTAGCTATAGCATCAGTCCTCTCTTGTTCAGGACTCTCTTGACCTCAAGGATGGTCTTGGTTCTATCCTCGATTCTCAGATCTTCCAACTCCTCTCTGGTTTTAGAATTCAGGAATTTGATGATTTCATTAGCCTCTGTGGGCATCTCTCCCAGTTCTGATCTAATCTTCTCGATGGCTTGTTTACTTATTTGTACCAATTTATTTTTCTCAAACATAATCTGTAACATTGGCCATATTTCATTCATAGACTTGGTGATGTTTTTCCAGACACTTTCTTTGACTTCGGCCAATGTTTTGCCTGCCACTGTTTGCTTCCGAAGCTGTTGTAACTCTTGTTTGAGCTAGTCTGACACTTGTTTTTCCTTGGAGTAGTTGGTTTAGTAAGAAGATTTGAATTCCTGGAGGTTCTCAATCTCCTTTTTGAGCCTGCTAATCTTTGTTTCCTGCAGATTCATCTCTTCCATAGATTTATCCAATTCAACATTCTTTTCCAAATACGTCAGTGGATTTGCCGATGGAATTTCTGCAAGTGACGTTGTGCTCACTCCTGAGAGTGGAACTGCACTCAATGGAATGACTTCCATGGGTTTTGACTACTCTTTCTCTTTCATTAGTTTCTCCAGTTCAGCTTCCATTTCCTTCAATTGTGCATTCTGCTCCATGATCAACTTAAGCATCTCATATTTTTCTCCTTCTGTCTCCGCTATTTCCTTTGCCTGAGAGTCTACTATTGGTAGCAGCTTCAATTGTTTCCTCAAAGACGTTACGTCAGCATTTTTCTTCTTGATCATCTCATCGACTGCTTTCACGTTCGAGGGATCATATCCGATCTTGAGGACCAGTTCCTCCAATGTCTTAATCCTGTTATCTTTGGGAAAGGATGATATTTTATCCAACTTCAACTGTGTCTGGACATTATTCAGGGACACTTGTAATTTTGAGGCAGCAGTGGAAGCATGTGCCAACGTGGAGAAAACAATTTCTCCAGTTTTCCTGTGAAGATCCATTTGATTAGCAGGATGCACGTCCTTAGTCTGGAATTCAAAAGTTTCCCTTTTGTAATTGGTGATTACCTTTGGGTTTGGCACCTTTGCTTGGAGAAATGCCATGTGTATTCTTCTCTTCTCAGTGTCGAATGTCGATAGCAATCTGTGTTGTGCAGTCGACATCTGCTTCCAAAACTGGGTGTATGTGTTGCTAGTCAAAGTATGATTCTTTTTCTTGATCAAATCGTATTTCTCAAAGATACTCAGCTTCGGTCCTGTCTTGCTTGGCTGGTTGACTGGTGGAGTATCTGTGGGCTTCTTTGGTAATATTGAGGTTATGATCTGCTTGCTGCTTGTACTGAGGAGCAATCGATCAACCTCCAATGTGGAAGTGGATTGCATTCCCTTTTCACCAGCCGTGTCGAGTACCAGACTAGCTTTTGGCCTCTTGGTATGTAGTCAAAACTCTTCAGATGATACTTTAGTGATAGGAGGTGACAGATCCTACCTAGGCCTTTTCTCCTTGGGGGCTTGTGATGTGGTCATCTGTGATACAGTGACTGGCAGTTCCTGTTGTTCTGTCTCAACCAAAGTATTTGGCTCCCATTCTGTCTGGTTGGAAAAAATTCTACCTCAGGCCTAGATATGTGAACATACGAGATATTCTTATTTTTTATCCTCATCTCGGAAATTATCCCGCACGGATCATAGTGCCATGCGAAACTAACAAAGAATTTAATTTCCTTTAGAAGTCTATCTGCTTCCTCCCCAGCACCTCAACTATTGCAGATGAAAGACCAAATCTTCCCTTTGATTCTAAGCTGTTGTTTTTTCTTCAAAGACACAAAATGTATATCGTCCGAGTTTATCATCTACCTTATGTATTCCAGGGAGAAAATTCTAATAGGTAAGTACTTGGGTAGTTTATATGGGGCCAACTTGCACCCATAGACTTCGATCTCAGTATGATTTTGGTACAGGTACGAATCACCAGTCTTTGTAAGGTCCGAGAGATGTAGGATCCTCTGAACTTCGTCATTAATTCTAGGTTCAGGTCTGCCGCTGAGCATACTCACCACTAGGTGGTAGAACTGCTCGATGAACTACTTGAAACTTAATTCCATGGAGTTATGTATGAGCAAAGAAGTCCATGTTGTTACTGCCTGGGGTCTACCATCTTCGTCCATCTTCTGCATAGAAAAAGCAAATTTTTCCGCTTGGAAGAAAATGAACAGGTATGCCAGTATTGAAGAATACCGGAACATGCCTTCTGTGGAGAAATTTATTAATTGCTCATGAATGTTGTCTTCCAGGAACGTGCTGAAGTCGAACTGTGTAGTGGGTTTCTCATCAATGGAGAGAATAGACAGAAATCCCAAAATGGGTTTATCTACCCATTGATTTGAAAAATAACCAAGCAAGGCACATAGTGATGTGATGACCTGGTTTCCTTTTGTTGAGAACAGGGAGGAAGGATAAGGGGGGGTTGTAGTGGGGAGCTGAGCAGATTGTGGAAGAAAAAGATCAAAAATCTTATCCCTTTGAAGAAATGACAGCTTCTGGTATAGCTCTATGATGATTTCGAGGTTAAAAGGTGAGGCGGAGTCAGCTCAGGATATTTGCATCATTTGGTCAATGGTTTCTGGTGTGATGAGGAAAAGAATTTCCCTGTACGAGGAAAAAATGGCTCTTTGCCCAGGGATATAATGGGCTTAGCACTTGAGGGAGAATTCTGGAAAGTGGTGAATCTAGGGGAAAATATACAAGGGTAGGTTGGACTCCCAAAGCCCAATTTCATCACTCTAGTCCAGGAAGACTTCTTTAAGCCATGACTGTAGGTCTGCGAAGTTGAAATCACATTTTGTGTCTATGATTAAGTAGTCTTTTTTGGCCAGAGGAATCCTGTCGAGGTCGACAGGAGGCTAGAGAAACGGATTCTCCTCACCTTATGTTCGCTTTGACTTTGGCACCATTACTGTAACAATACCTACAAATAAAACAAAAGTTAGAGGGGACAACTGTAGATGTGGGCGACTGACTATAATGGAGAGGAAAATGGGGTAAATTCTCTAGTGCGATGGCTGGGTAAATGGTGAGGGAGTGAAGGGTGAGAGTAGTTTTGAGTAAACGGGTATCCGTTGAGTGCGAGAGATAGGTCAGCTAGTTAACGGATAAGTTACCCAGTAATAAATGGCCAACGGGCCATTTAGAGCGTGAGATGGCATGTGGCAATGAATGAAGCATACAGTTGATTGACGTGGCGGGTATTGATTGGGGGAAAATACCATGGTGAAGGGACTTTCCATGGGTGAACGAGGGAGAAAAACTGACAGAGTTATGGGAGATGACTTTTACAGAAATGGTGGATAATAACATCAGGAGGTGACAAGGTATGTCAGACAGTAAAAGGCGGTGGGGTTCAGGACCAATGGATTCATGCCACATATAGATAGGGGGCCCGCCAAAGTAAAATTCCATTATGGACCCCCCCCCCCACCGTTAAAAGTAGATCGGTTGGGGGGGGTCCGAAAAATACCATGAGCCATTGATCTGCGCGCTTTCCTTTCGACCGCAGATCTGTGTGCGATCTTTAAAACACATCCCGGACCCCCCCTCCCCCCCTCTGTTAAAAGCATACCGGACGGGGGGGTCCGAAATCCAATATAGACCATAGATCTAGGCACTGAAACTTGGGCCGTCCAGATGCGTGCATACATTATCTTTGATTCTGGACCCCCCCCCCCTATCGTTGAAGGTAGAATGGTCGAGGGGGTTCGGAAAGACTTGTCCATCGTAGATTTGGGCGTGAACATCTAAGTCGTTCATACATGAGTTGTGCATAATCGTGAGCGCGAAGGCATATGCGCATAGAAAAAACTTAGGATAAGTGCATATCGTGGGTTTTCCCAAGCTTTCACATGTTTATATCACCAAGGGGTTAGACAACCATCCTTTTAAGCATCCAAGACATGGTCCAACATTGATCATCGAGCTTGTTTTATTGAAATAAAGCAAACTACCCTATGTTCTAACCTAATTACTGTAACACACCCACTATCGTAATTTTTAAAAATTTTGGGTTAATCTCCCGTACAAGAGAAATCTCCACAAACCCATATTAGTGAAATGCCAATCCCTGACTTTATACCAGGATTCGGGGTTCCTTCTATCGGGGTTTTGACACCCACGATATCTCGATGACTACAAACACCGATCTCCGATGTGTTCCTAGCGTATTGGCTTTCCGGGCTAAGTCCTATTCAATACGACCACAACGTTCACAGGACCACAGTCTTAAATCCTGTCGGGGCTTGGCGCCTTTCAATGTCATGGCGCACAAGTCCCCTGGACTCTCGACGTGTCTTTACGCTAACTAGCCCCCTTGGTTATACCATGGTTCATGTGACCACTGACCATATGGCTATAGCCGTATAACCTTCCATCGTGGTTTCGGCATTTATGATGACACAAAACACATATACCCGGGACTTGCGATATCCCGATCCCCGATTCTCTCCTGTTGCTCGACACGTGTCCCGTAAATCAATGGCTTATGATGGTATTGGGATTTCGCGTATCGCGGTTTCGTAATGCAAGTGTTTCATGCCCTTGAAATCCCCGATACGTTGATTCCCGATTTGCCGAACTCCGACCTTCTAGGATCCTTTGCCACGTGTCTCCGCTATTTGAACGGCTCAGATCTTATCGGGAAATCGTGGATCGCAATTTCCTGTCGCACAATTTCCTTACCATCGAAAACTCCGACAGCGCCTGATCCTTTGCCATTTATCCTCGCAGACGGACGGCCCGGACAGATTCTCGGGGTTTCGGGACTTATGATGTCCTAGTTCTCATGACCTTGAGAACTCTGATTTCCCAATGCGTCAAACTCCGATAGCGCCTTAATCTCCGACACCTGTCCTTCAGATGGACGACTCAGATCCTATCGGTAAATCGTGGATCGCGATTCCGGGTGGCGAGATTTCTATGTATTCAAAAACCCCGATATGTCGAACTCTGACTCCCTCGGATCTTCTGACACGTTTCCATGCTAATGGACGACTCAGATCTTGTCGGGGTTTTCACTTGGATTTCCCCGAGTGCTTGTCCACGGGAATGCCGATTTCCCGATGGCAAATATCCTGATGCCCCTCTGGATCTCCTGACACGCGTCGCGCATAATGGACGGTCCAGATTCATTCGGGAAATTGCGTATCGTGATTTCGTTGTGCAATGGTTCTACGCTCCTAAAATCCCCGATGAGGGAAATCCCGATGCCTCCCAGAACGCCGACACGTGTCTTGCCGAGATCAACGGCTAGGACACTTCCTCTGCACACTAGCTTTTAGCTCCGGTGCATTTCTTCCCGATCCAACGGCTGTCGGGTAATGTGAACCGAGATCTAACGGTCTAGATTCATTCTTTTGGGTCTTGGGGTTTACGCACCCAATTTCACGTTACTCACGATAATAGAGGACAAAGGGTCAAGGTATGTAACGCCTTCGTTGCTTTCGACAATCTAATGGTCGTGAATGACTTTGGGTCCTCCGACGAGATCTCATCCGTCGACTTACTTCATCTCACAACATCACTATCCTGGAACCTTAACAAGAACGTTTATCCTCGTATAGGGTTAATAAGGCCGGTGTGTTCGAGTCCTTATTCTGGGTTCTGGGTGAACCTTTCCGAGGAGGAAATCTCTGTGAAGAGATCCTTACTGGGTCATTCCCGGAAGCGGATGAAGGAAGACAGTTTCTCGAGAACGGCTGGGCATGATTAGATTCATTTATCAGTGTAAGTCAAGCATTATGCGGACATTCACATACTGAAACAATTTACAATTTCACAGCTCTATGAGCCAATAACTACTCCTCATTATCAATTACGGTACAGATATTCTTACACAGGAGATATTTACAATTATACAAGTCTATGAACATATGTGACAGCATATAAATGGCAAAACGCAATATAAGCAAAATACTTATCAAAATAACTTCAGCAATGGATGCAACTGCTGAGAGGGGTGCTCGTTTCCACCCAACCGTAGGCGTAGCGACTCCTACAGGATTTACCACTAGCCACCCCCGAGTTGAGACCACTATGCCCTGAGACCTGTGTCTCTCTGTCTACCAGTGCCCAGGAGCGAAGGTTGCAATCCTTCCTCCTGCGATCACTCACTCTACCTAAAATTTGCCAGAGTTCCCCTCGCGTCTGCCCCCGTCAATCGTGCCAGCCATATGCCTTATCCTCTCGCGAGGTTGTGTGTGGCACGATTACCCTCGCGCTGGTCAGTCATGATGGCTCTACGGATAGGCGGTTCACCTCCCCATCCCTCATCAAGCCATCAACCTACCAGCCTGCAAGGCATTTATTTCAGGGCTAGCGAGCCGCTTTTGGTTCTCTGGGCCAGTGGA